>NW_022638159.1:825392-1187892 GCF_010993605.1 Petromyzon marinus | reverse complement strand
ACGACGGTGAGGCCGTGCATCAAGCACTGCCCCACGCCCACAATGTTGCCTGCAAAGACAAAGGTGCCCCGTGTAGCCTCAGCAGAGTGCCGGGGCAAGTTGCTCTTGGCGAGTAGCAGCAGCAGCAGCAGCAGCACCTATGAAGGTTGAACACGTTCACTCACACAGACAAAGGTGCCCCGCGTAGCCTCAGCAGAGTGTCGGGGCAAGTGCTCTTGGCAAGTAGCAGCAGCAGCACCACCTATGAAGGTTGAACACGTTCACTCGCACACAGACAAAGGTCCCCCGTGTAGCTTCAGCAGAGTGCCGGGGCAAGTGCTCTTGGTGAGTAGCAGCAGCAGCACCACCTATGAAGGTTGAACACGTTCACTCACACACAGACAAAGGTCCCCCGTGTAGCCTCAGCAGAGTGCCGGGGCAAGTGCTCTTTGCGAGTAGCAGCAGCAGCACCACCTATGAAGGTTGGACACGTTCACTCACACAGACAAAGCTGCCCCGCGTAGCCTCAGCAGAGTGCCAGGGGCAAGTTGCTGTTGGCGAGTAGTAGCAGCAGCAGCACCTATGAAGGTTGAACACGTTCACTCGCACAGACAAAGGTGCCCCGTGTAGCCTCAGCAGAATGCCGGGGCAAGTTGCTGTTGGCGAGTAGCAGCAGCAGCACCTATGAAGGTTGAACACGTTCACTCACACAGACAAAGGTCCCCCGTGTAGCCTCAGCAGAGTGCTGGGGCAAGTGCTTTTAGCGAGTAGCAGCAGCACCTATGAAGGTTGGACACGTTCACTCGCACACAGACAAAGCTGCCCCGTGTAGCCTCAGCAGAGTGCCGGGGCAAGTGCTGTTGGCGAGCGCCTCGTGAAGGCCGACGTGACAGACGAGGCCGGTTGGGCGGAGGAGCGCCACGTCCTCCCAGCCGCCTTTGTCTTCCCCAGCCCCCGCACACCGAGCGCCGGGTGCTCATTCGAGGCCGGGTCGACCTTTGACCGGCGTCAAAGGCCTGAACCACTCACACGAGGGGGTGGTGTGGCCTGAAACCACTCACACGAGGGGGTGGTGTGGCCTGAACCACTCACACGAGGGGGTGGTGAGGCCTGAACCCACGCCAGTGGCGATGTTCACCACCACCACCACCGCTACACCACCACCACCACCACCACACCGCTACACCACCACCACACCGCTACACTGCTACACCACCACCACCACACCACCACCACTACACCACCACCACTACACCACCACCACTACACCACTACACCACACCACTACATCACCACACCACTACACCAAGACACCACGACACCACTACACCACCACACCGCTACACCGCTACACCGCCACACCGCTACACCACCACACCGCTACACCACACCACTACACCACACCACTACACCACACCACCACACCGCTACACCACTACCCCACTACACCACCACCACTACACCACTACACCACCACACCACCACTACACCACCACCACTACACCACTACACCACCACACCACCACTACACCACTACACCACTACGCCACCACTACACCACCACACCACTACACCACTACACCACCACACCACCGCTACACCGCTACATCAGGCTACTCATTTGAGGCTGAGTCTACCTAGGGGAGGAGGCCTCGGGCCCGTCAGGTTCGTAGCGCAACGCAAACCCCGACGCTGCGACACCCACCCACACAGACAAAGACAAAGTTCCGCACCGTGTAGCCTCTAGCAGGCTGCCGGGGCAAGTGCTGTTAGAGCGAGCAAAGGCGGCGATGGGCAGCAGCAGCAGCAGCAGCAGCACCCCAGCCGCCTTTGTCTCCCTGAATTGGTGGGTGGATGGGTGGGTGGGTGGGTGAGAGTGTGGGTGAGTGAGCTGGTGAGCGGATGGGTGAGTGAATGAGCGGGCGGTTGAGCAGGTGGGTGAGCGAATGAGTGGGTGAACAAGCGAGCGGGTGAGCGGGTGAGCGAGCGAGCGGGTGGGTAGGTGGGTGAGCAGGTGGGTGAGCTGGTGAGTGAGCAGGTGGGTGAGCAGGTGGGTGAGTGAGCGGGTGAGCAGGTGGGTGAGCTGGTGGGTGAGCGAGCTGGTGAGTGAGCAGGTGGGTGAGCGGGTGAGTGAGCGAGCGGGTGAGCGAGCAGGTAGGTGAGCAGGTGGGTGAGCAGGTGGGTGAGCAGGTGGGTGAGCAGGTGGGTGAGCGGGCAGGGTGAACGGGAGAGGGGGGTTGCTCACCGGCCGTGTGGTAGAGGGGCAGGCAGGAGTAGAGGACGTCCGAGGTCTTCATGCCGAAGCCGTAGTGCACCAGCGTGGCCATGCGGTAGTACCTGGGGGACACACGAGGGACACAGAGACGTGGAGACGTGTGGACACGGAGGACTCAACACTGCACCATAGACTCAGCACTACCCATAGACTCAACACTGGCCCATAGACTCAACACTACCCATAGACTCAGCACTGCCCGTAGACTCAACACTACCCATAGACTCAACACTACCCATAGACTCAACCCTACCCATAGACTCAACACTGCCCATAAACTCAACACTGCACCATAGACTCAGCAGTGCCCATAGACTCAACACTGCACCATAGACTCAACACTACCCATAGACTCAACACTGGCCCATAGACTCAACACTACCCATAGACTCAGCACTGCCCGTAGACTCAACACTACCCATAGACTCAACACTACCCATAGACTCAACCCTACCCATAGACTCAACACTGCCCATAAACTCAACACTGCACCATAGACTCAGCACTGCCCATAGACTCAACACTGCCCATAGACTCAACACTGCACCATAGACTCAACACTGCCCATAGACCCAACACTACCCATAGACTCAACACTACCCATAGACTCAACACTTCCCATAGACTCAGCACTACCCATAGACTCAACACTACCCATAGACTCAACACTACCCATAGACTCAGCACTGCCCATAGACTCAACACTACCCATAGACTCAACACTACCCATAGACTCAACACTACCCATAGACTCAGCACTGCCCATAGACTCAACACTACCCATAGACTCAACACTACCCATAGACTCAACACTACCCATAGACTCAACACTACCCATAGACTCAACACTACCCATAGACTCAACACTGCCCATAGACTCAGCACTGCCCATAGACTCAACACTGCCCATAGACTCAACACTACCCATAGACTCAACACTACCCATAGACTCAACACTACCCATAGACTCAACACTTCCCATAGACTCAGCACTACCCATAGACTCAACACTACCCATAGACTCAACACTACCCATAGCCTCAACACTGCCCATAGACTCAACACTACCCATAGACTCAACACTACCCATAGACTCAGCACTGCCCATAGACTCAACACTGCCCATAGACTCAACACTATCCATAGACTCAGCACTGCCCATAGACTCAACACTACCCATAGACTCAACACTACCCATAGACTCAACACTGCCCATAGACTCAACACTATCCATAGACTCAGCACTGCCCATAGACTCAACACTACCCATAGACTCATCACTGCACATAGACTCAACACTACCCATAGACTCAGCACTGCCCATAGACTCAACACTACCCATAGACTCAACACTACCCATAGACTCAACACTGCCCATAGACTCAACACTACCCATAGACTCAACACTACCCATAGACTCAGCACTGCCCATAGACTCAACACTACCCATAGACTCAGCACTGCCCATAGACTCAACACTACCCATAGACTCAACACTGCCCATAGACTCAACACTGCACCATAGACTCAGCACTGCCCATACACTCAGCACTGCCCATAGACTCAACACTGCCCATAGACTCAGCACTGCCCATAGACTCAACACTGCCCATAGACTCAACACTGCCCATAGACTCAACACTGCACCATAGACTCAGCACTGCCCATACACTCAGCACTGCCCATAGACTCAACACTGCCCATAGACTCAGCACTGCCCATACACTCAACACTGCCCATAGACTCAGCACTGCCCATACACTCAACACTACCCATAGACTCAACACTACCCATAGACTCAACACTGCCCATAGACTCAGCACTGCCCATAGACTCAGCACTGCCCATACACTCAACACTGCCCATAGACTCAACACTGCACCATAGACTCAACACTACCCGTAGACTCAACACTGCCCATAGACTCAACACTACCCATAGACTCAGCACTGCCCATAGACTCAACACTACCCATAGACTCAACACTGTCCATAGACTCAACACTACCCATAGACCCAGCACTGCCCATAGACTCAACACTACCCATAGACTCAACACTACCCATAGACTCAACACTGCCCCATAGACTCAACGCTGCCCATAGACTCAACACTACCCATAGACTCAACACTACCCATAGACTCAGCACTGCCCATAGAATCACCACTACCCATAGACTCAGCACTGCCCATAGACTCAACACTGCACCATAGACTCAACACTGCCCATAGACTCAACACTGCACCATAGACTCAACACTGCACCATAAACTCACCACTGCCCATAGACTCAACACTGTCCATAGACTCAACACTGCACCATAGACTCAACACTGTCCATAGATTCAACACTGCACCATAGACTCAACACTGCACCATAGACTCAACACTGCCCATAGAATCAACACTGCCCATAGACTCAACACTGCCCATAGACTCAACACTGCCCCATAGACTCAACACTGCCCATAGACTCAACACTGCCCATAGGCTCAACACTGCACCATAGACTCAACACTGCACCATAGACTCAACACTGCACCATAGACTCAACACTGCACCATAGACTCAACACTGCCCATAGATGCAACACTGCACCATAGACTCAACACTGCACCATAGACTCAGCACTGCCCATAGACTCAGCACTCCCCATAGACTCAACACTGCACCATAGACTCAACACTGCACCATAGACTCAACACTGCCCATAGACTCAACACTGCCCATAGATTCAACACTGCACCATAGACTCAACACTGCACCATAGACTCAGCACTGCCCATAGACTCAGCACTGCCCATAGACTCAACACTGCACCATAGACTCAACACTGCACCATAGACTCAACACTGCCCATAGACTCAACACTGCCCATAGACTCAACACTGCCCATAGACTCAACACTGCACCATAGACTCAGCACTGCCCATACACTCAGCACTGCCCATAGACTCAACACTGCCCATAGACTCAGCACTGCCCATAGACTCAACACTGCCCATAGACTCAACACTGCCCATAGACTCAACACTGCACCATAGACTCAGCACTGCCCATACACTCAGCACTGCCCATAGACTCAACACTGCCCATAGACTCAGCACTGCCCATACACTCAACACTGCCCATAGACTCAGCACTGCCCATACACTCAACACTACCCATAGACTCAACACTACCCATAGACTCAACACTGCCCATAGACTCAGCACTGCCCACAGACTCAGCACTGCCCATACACTCAACACTGCCCATAGACTCAACACTGCACCATAGACTCAACACTACCCGTAGACTCAACACTGCCCATAGACTCAACACTACCCATAGACTCAGCACTGCCCATAGACTCAACACTACCCATAGACTCAACACTGTCCATAGACTCAACACTACCCATAGACCCAGCACTGCCCATAGACTCAACACTACCCATAGACTCAACACTACCCATAGACTCAACACTGCCCCATAGACTCAACGCTGCCCATAGACTCAACACTACCCATAGACTCAACACTACCCATAGACTCAGCACTGCCCATAGAATCACCACTACCCATAGACTCAGCACTGCCCATAGACTCAACACTGCACCATAGACTCAACACTGCCCATAGACTCAACACTGCACCATAGACTCAACACTGCACCATAAACTCACCACTGCCCATAGACTCAACACTGTCCATAGACTCAACACTGCACCATAGACTCAACACTGTCCATAGATTCAACACTGCCCATAGATTCAACACTGCACCATAGACTCAACACTGCACCATAGACTCAACACTGCCCATAGAATCAACACTGCCCATAGACTCAACACTGCCCATAGACTCAACACTGCCCCATAGACTCAACACTGCCCATAGACTCAACACTGCCCATAGGCTCAACACTGCACCATAGACTCAACACTGCACCATAGACTCAACACTGCACCATAGACTCAACACTGCACCATAGACTCAACACTGCCCATAGATTCAACACTGCACCATAGACTCAACACTGCACCATAGACTCAACACTGCACCATAGACTCAGCACTGCCCATAGACTCAGCACTCCCCATAGACTCAACACTGCACCATAGACTCAACACTGCACCATAGACTCAACACTGCCCATAGACTCAACACTGCCCATAGATTCAACACTGCACCATAGACTCAACACTGCACCATAGACTCAGCACTGCCCATAGACTCAGCACTGCCCATAGACTCAACACTGCACCATAGACTCAACACTGCACCATAGACTCAACACTGCCCATAGACTCAACACTGCCCATAGACTCAACACTGCCCATAAACTCAACACTGCCCATAGACTCAGCACTGCCCATAGACTCAACACTACCCATAGACTCAACACTGCCCATAAACTCAACACTGCCCATAGACTCAACACTATCCATAGACACAACACTGCCCATAGACTCAAAACTGCCCATAGACTCAGCATTGCCCATAGACTCAACACTACCCATAGATTCAACACTGCACCATAGACTCAGCACTGCCCATAGACTCAGCACTGCCCATAGACTCAACACTGCACCATAGACTCAACACTGCACCATAGACTCAACACTGCCCATAGACTCAACACTGCCCATAGACTCAACACTGCCCATAAACTCAACACTGCCCATAGACTCAGCACTGCCCATAGACTCAGCACTGCCCATAGACTCAACACTACCCATAGACTCAACACTGCCCATAAACTCAACACTGCCCATAGACTCAACACTATCCATAGACACAACACTGCCCATAGACTCAAAACTGCCCATAGACTCAGCATTGCCCATAGACTCAACACTACCCATAGACTCAACACTGCCCATAGACTCAGCATTGCCCATAGACTCAACACTGCCCATAGACCCAGCACTGCCCATAGACTCAACACTGCCCATAGACTCAACACTACCCATAGACTCAACACTGCCCCATAGACTCAACGCTGCCCATAGACTCAACACTACCCATAGACTCAACACTACCCATAGACTCAGCACTGCCCATAGAATCACCACTACCCATAGACTCAGCACTGCCCATAGACTCAACACTGCACCATAGACTCAACACTGCACCATAGACTCAACACTGCCCATAGACTCAACACTGCACCATAGACTCAACACTGCACCATAAACTCACCACTGCCCATAGACTCAACACTGTCCATAGACTCAACACTGCACCATAGACTCAACACTGTCCATAGATTCAACACTGCCCATAGATTCAACACTGCACCATAGACTCAACACTGCACCATAGACTCAACACTGCCCATAGAATCAACACTGCCCATAAACTCAACACTGCCCATAGACTCAACACTGCCCCATAGACTCAACACTGCCCATAGACTCAACACTGCCCATAGGCTCAACACTGCACCATAGACTCAACACTGCACCATAGACTCAACACTGCACCATAGACTCAACACTGCACCATAGACTCAGCACTGCCCATAGACTCAGCACTCCCCATAGACTCAACACTGCACCATAGACTCAACACTGCACCATAGACTCAACACTGCCCATAGGCTCAACACTGCACCATAGACTCAACACTGCCCATAGACTCAACACTGCACCATAGACTCAACACTGCAAATAGACTCAACACTACCCATAGACTCAGCATTGCCCATAGACTCAACACTGCCCCATAGACTCAACACTGCACCATAGACTCAACACTGCCCATAGACTCAGCACTGCCCATAGACTCAGCACTGCCCATAGACTCAACACTACCCATAGACTCAACACTACCCATAGACTAAACACTGCCCATAGACTCAGCATTGCCCATGGACTCAACACTGCCCATAGGCTCAACACTGCACCATAGACTCAACACTGCCCATAGACTCAACACTGCCCATAGACTCAACACTACCCATAAACTCAACACTGCCCATAGACTCAACACTACCCATAGACACAACACTGCCCATAAACTCAACACTGCACCATAAACTCACCACTGCCCATAGACTCAACACTGTCCATAGACTCAACACTGCACCATAGACTCAACACTGTCCATAGATTCAACACTGTCCATAGACACAACACTGCCCATAAACTCAAAACTGCCCATAGACTCAGCATTGCCCATAGACTCAACACTACCCATAGACTCAACACTGCCCATAGACTCAGCATTGCCCATAGACTCAACACTGCCCATAGGCTCAACACTGCCCATAGACTCAGCATTGCCCATAGACTCAACACTGCACCATAGACTCAACACTGCCCATAGACTCAACATTGCCCATAGACTCAACACTGCCCATAGACTCAACATTGCCCATAGACTCAACACTACCCATAGACTCAACACTACCCATAGACTCAACACTGCCCATAGACTCAACATTGCCCATTGACTCAACACTGCCCATAGACTCAACATTGCCCATAGACTCAACACTACCCATAGACTCAACACTGCACCATAGACTCAACACTGCCCATAGACTCAACATTGCCCATAGACTCAACACTGCCCATAGACTCAACATTGCCCATAGACTCAACACTACCCATAGACTCAACACTACCCATAGACTCAACACTGCCCATAGACTCAACATTGCCCATTGACTCAACACTGCCCATAGACTCAACATTGCCCATAGACTCAACATTGCCCATAGCCCGTGCCGCACCCGTTTAGCCCCCTCGATCCGGCCGAACAAAATCTGCTTGAGGCGGGCGGTGGCTGGGCATTCGGCCTACATGACCCAGCCAACGCAGCCTTGCCTGCCGGCTCAACAGAGTGCACTCACCACACACACACACACTCACCACACACACACACTCACCACTCACTCACTACACACACACACTCACCACTCACTCACTACCCACAGACACTCACCACACACCCACACTCACCACTCACTCACCACACACTCACTACACACACACACTCACCATACACACACACTCACCACACACACACACACTCACCACCCACACACACTCACCACACACACACACACACTCACCGCACACGCTCACCACACTCAGTACACACACACCCACCACACACACACACACTCACCACACACTCACCACACTCACTACACACACACACTCACCACACACACACACTCACCAGTCACTCACTACACACACACACACTCACCACACACACTCACCACCCACACACACTCACCACCCACACACACTCACCACACACCCACACTCACCACTCACTCACTACACAAACACACACACTCACCACACACACACACTCAACACCCACACACTCAAAACACACTCTCACCACTCACTCACTACACACACACACTCACCACCCACACACACCACACACACACTCACCACCCACACACACACACACCACACACACATACACACTCACCACACATACACACTCACCACCCACACACACTCACCACACACCCACACTCACCACTCACTCACTACACACACACACTCACCACACACACACACTCACCACCCACACACACACACTCACCACATACTCGCACCACTCACTCACTACACCCACACACACACTCACCACACACACACACCACACCCACACACACACTCGCCACACACACACACCACACACACACCACACCCACACACCACTCACTCACTACACCCACACACACTCACCACACACACACTCACCACCCACATACAAACACTCACCACCTACATACACACACTCAACACCCACACACACACTCATCAAACACACTTACCACAACACACACTCACCACACACACTCACTACACAGACACCCACACACACTCACCACACACACACTCACCACACTCACCACACTCACCACACAAACCACACTCACCACACACTCACTCACCACACACACTCACCACACCCACACACTAACCACACCCACACACTCACCACACACACCACACTCACCACACACACACAACACTCACCACACACACTCACTACACACACACACACTCACCACACTCACACACACACCACACACACACACTCACCACACACACTCACCACACACACTCACCACACACACACACACCACACTCACCACACACACACTCACCACACACACGCTCACCACACACACGCTCACCACACACACTCACTCACTACACACACAATAACCACACACACTCACCACACACACACTCACCACACACACCACACACACTCACCACACTCACCACACACTCACTCACCACACACACACACTCACCACACTCACAATCACCACACACACTCACCACACTCACCACACACACTCACCACACTCACCACACACACTCACTCACCACACTCATCTAACACTCACCACACACACTCACCACACACACACCACACTCACACACACTCACGACACTCACCACACACACTTACCACACTCACTACACACACTCACCACACTCACCACACACACTCACCACATACACACTCACCACACAGACACTCACCACACACACTCACCACACACACTCACCACACACACTCACCACATACACACTCACCACACTCACCACACACACACTCACCACAATCACCATCACCACACACACACTCACCACAATCACCATCACCACACACACACCACACACACTCACACTCACCACACACAATCATCACACACACTCACCACATACACACTCACCATACACACTCACCACACACAATCACCACACACACTCACCACATACACACTCACCATACACATCACACACACACTCACCACACTCACCACACACACTCACCACACTCACCACACACACCACACACACACTCACCACTCACCACACACACTCACCACACTCACCACACACACTCACCACACACACTCACCACACACACACTCACAATCACCACACACACTCACCACATACACACTCACCACACACACTCACTACACACACACTCACCACACACTCACCACACACAGTCTCACCACACACACTCACCACGCACACTCACACTCACTACACACACACTCACCACACACACTCACCACACACACACTCACCACACACACACACTCACCACCCACACACACACACTCACCACATACTCGCACCACTCACTCACTACACCCACACACACACTCACCACACACACACACCACACCCACACACACACTCGCCACACACACACACCACACACACACCACACCCACACACCACTCACTCACTACACCCACACACACTCACCACACACACACTCACCACCCACATACAAACACTCACCACCTACATACACACACTCAACACCCACACACACACTCATCAAACACACTTACCACAACACACACTCACCACACACACTCACTACACAGACACCCACACACACTCACCACACACACACTCACCACACTCACCACACTCACCACACAAACCACACTCACCACACACTCACTCACCACACACACTCACCACACCCACACACTAACCACACCCACACACTCACCACACACACCACACTCACCACACACACACAACACTCACCACACACACTCACTACACACACACACACTCACCACACTCACACACACACCACACACACACACTCACCACACACACTCACCACACACACTCACCACACACACACACACCACACTCACCACACACACACTCACCACACACACGCTCACCACACACACGCTCACCACACACACTCACTCACTACACACACAATAACCACACACACTCACCACACACACACTCACCACACACACCACACACACTCACCACACTCACCACACACTCACTCACCACACACACACACTCACCACACTCACAATCACCACACACACTCACCACACTCACCACACACACTCACCACACTCACCACACACACTCACTCACCACACTCATCTAACACTCACCACACACACTCACCACACACACACCACACTCACACACACTCACGACACTCACCACACACACTTACCACACTCACTACACACACTCACCACACTCACCACACACACTCACCACATACACACTCACCACACAGACACTCACCACACACACTCACCACACACACTCACCACACACACTCACCACATACACACTCACCACACTCACCACACACACACTCACCACAATCACCATCACCACACACACACTCACCACAATCACCATCACCACACACACACCACACACACTCACACTCACCACACACAATCATCACACACACTCACCACATACACACTCACCATACACACTCACCACACACAATCACCACACACACTCACCACATACACACTCACCATACACATCACACACACACTCACCACACTCACCACACACACTCACCACACTCACCACACACACCACACACACACTCACCACTCACCACACACACTCACCACACTCACCACACACACTCACCACACACACTCACCACACACACACTCACAATCACCACACACACTCACCACATACACACTCACCACACACACTCACTACACACACACTCACCACACACTCACCACACACAGTCTCACCACACACACTCACCACGCACACTCACACTCACTACACACACACTCACCACACACACTCACCACACACACACTCACCACACACACACACTCACCACACTCGCCACACACACTCACAATCACCACACACACTCACCACATACACTCACAATCACCACACACACTCACCACATACACACTCACCACACACACCACACACACACTCACCACACTCACTACACACACACTCACCACACTCACTACACACACACTCACCACACACACTCACAATCACCACACACACTCACAATCACCACACACACTCACCACATACACACTCACCACACACACTCTCACCACACACTCTCACCACACACACTCTCACCACACACACTCACCACACACACACACTCACCACACACACACCCACCACACACACTCACCACACTCACACTCACCACACTCACAATCTCCACACACACTCACCACACTCACCACACACACTCACCACACTCACCACACACACTCACCACACTCACAACATACACACTCACCACACACACTCACAATCACCACACACACTCACCACACTCACCACACTCACCACACTCACCACATACACACACTCACCACACACACTCACCACACACACACTCACCACACACACTCACCACACTCACCACCCACACTCACCACACTCACCACACACACTCACCACACACACTCACCACACTCACCACACACACACTCACTACACACACTCACCACATACACTCACCACACTCACCACACTCACCACACACACTCACCACACACACACTCACCACACACATCACACTCACCACACACACTCACCACACTCACCACACTCACCACACCACACACACTCACCACACTCACCACACTCACCACACACACTCACCACACTCACCACACACACCACACACACTCTCACCTGCTGTGTACTACAATGGCCGCCTTGGGCATGCCGGTGGTACCGGAGGTGTAGACGTAGAAGAGGCGGTCTGGGGAGGACAACAATCACCACTCAAATAGAGACAGAGACACTCCACTAGAGACAGAGACACTCCACTAGAGACAGAGACACTCCACTAGAGACAGAGACACTCCGCTAGAGACAGACACTCCACTAGAGACAGAGACAGATCACTAGAGACAGAGACAGAGACACTCCACTAGAGACAGAGACACTCCACTAGAGACAGAGACAATCCACTAGAGACAGAGACACTCCGCTAGAGACAGAGACAGATCACTAGAGACAGAGGCAGATCGCTAGAGACACTCCGCTAGAGACAGAGACACTCAGCTAGAGACAGAGACACTCCGCTAGAGACAGAGACACTCCACTAGAGACAGAGACAGAGACACTCCACTAGAGACAGAGACAGATCACTAGAGACAGAGACACTCAGCTAGAGACAGAGACACTCTACTAGAGACAGAGACACTCCGCTAGAGACCGAGACAGAGACACTCCGCTAGAGACAGAGACACTCCGCTAGAGACAGAGACAGATCACTAGAGACAGAGACACTCCACTAGAGACAGAGACAGAGACACTCCGCTAAAGACAGAGACAGAGACACTCCGCTAGAGACAGAGACAGATCACTAGAGACAGAGACAGAGACACTCCACTAGAGACAGAGACACTCAGCTAGAGACAGAGACAGAGACACTCCGCTAGAGACAGAGACACTCCACTAGAGACAGAGACAGAGACACTCCACTAGAGACAGAGACAGATCACTAGAGACAGAGACAGAGACACCCCACTAGAGACAGAGACAGAGACACCCCACTAGAGACAGAGACAGATCACTAGAGACAGAGACACTCCGCTAGAGACAGAGACAGAGACACCCCACTAGAGACAGAGACAGATCACTAGAGACAGAGACACTCCGCTAGAGACAGAGACACTCCGCTAGAGACAGAGACACTCCACTAGAGACAGAGACAGATCACTAGAGACAGAGACACTCCGCTAGAGACAGAGACAGAGACACTCCACTAGAGACAGAGACAGATCACTAGAGACAGAGACACTCAGCTAGAGACAGAGACACTCCGCTAGAGACAGAGACAGAGACACTCCACTAGAGACAGAGACAGATCACTAGAGACAGAGACACTCCACTAGAGACAGAGACAGAGACACCCCACTAGAGACAGAGACAGACACAGATCACTAGAGACAGAGACACTCCACTAGAGACACCCCGCTAGAGACAGAGACACTCCGCTAGAGACAAGAGACAGATCACTAGAGACAGAGACACTCCGCTAGAGACAAGAGACAGATCACTAGAGACAGAGACAGAGACACCCCGATAGAGACAAGAGACAGATCACTAGAGACAGAGACAGAGACACTCAGCTAGAGACAGAGACAGATCACTAGACACAGAGACAGAGACACCCCGATAGAGACAGAGACACTCCACTAGAGACAGAGACAGAGACACTCAGCTAGAGACAGAGACAGATCACTAGACACAGAGACAGAGACACCCCGATAGAGACAAGAGACAGATCACTAGAGACAGAGACAGAGACACTCAGCTAGAGACAGAGACAGAGACACTCAGCTAGAGACAGAGACAGATCACTAGACACAGAGACAGAGACACCCCGATAGAGACAAGAGACAGATCACTAGAGACAGAGACAGAGACACTCAGCTAGAGACAGAGACAGAGACACTCAGCTAGAGACAGAGACAGATCACTAGAGACAGAGACAGAGACACCCCGATAGAGACAGAGACACTCCACTAGAGACAGAGACACTCCACTAGAGACAGAGACACCCCGATAGAGACAGAGACAGATCACTAGAGACAGAGACAGAGACACTCCACTAGAGACAGAGACACTCCACTAGAGACAGAGACAGAGACACTCCACTAGAGACAGAGACACTCCGCTAGAGATAGAGACACTCCACTAGAGACAGAGACAGAGACACTCCGCTAGAGACAGAGACACCCCGATAGAGACAGAGACACTCCGCTAGAGACAGAGACAGAGACACTCCACTAGAGACAGAGACACTCAGCTAGAGACAGAGATACTCCGCTAGAGACAGAGACAGAGATACTCCGCTAGAGACACTCCGCTAGAGACAGAGACACTCCGCTAGAGACAGAGACACTCCGCTAGAGACAGAGACACTCCACTAGAGACAGAGACACTCAGCTAGAGACAGAGACACTCCGCTAGAGACAGAGACAGAGACACTCCACTAGAGACAGAGACAAAGACAGAGACACTCCACTAGAGACAGAGACAGAGACACTCCACTAGAGACAGAGACAGAGACAGATCACTAGAGACAAAGACACTCTACTAGAGACAGAGACACTCTACTAGAGACAGAGACACTCTACTAGAGACAGAGACACTCCACTAGAGACAGAGACACTCCGCTAAAGACAGAGACACCCCGATAGAGACAGAGACACTCAGCTAGAGACAGAGACACTCCACTAGAGACAGAGACACTCAGCTAGAGACAGAGACACTCCGCTAAAGACAGAGACACCCCGATAGAGACAGAGACACTCCACTAGAGACAGAGACACTCAGCTAGAGACAGAGACACTCCGCTAGAGACAGAGACACTCCACTAGAGACAGAGACACTCCGCTAGAGACAGAGACACTCCGCTAGAGACAGAGACACTCCGCTAGAGACAGAGACACTCCACTAGAGACAGAGACACTCCGCTAGAGACAGAGACACCCCGATAGAGACAGAGACACTCCACTAGAGACAGAGACAAAGACAGAGACACTCCACTAGAGACAGAGACAAAGACAGAGACACTCCACTAGAGACAGAGACAGAGACACTCCACTAGAGACAGAGACAGAGACAGATCACTAGAGACAAAGACACTCTACTAGAGACAGAGACACTCTACTAGAGACAGAGACACTCTACTAGAGACAGAGACACTCCACTAGAGACAGAGACACTCAGCTAGAGACAGAGACACTCCGCTAAAGACAGAGACACCCCGATAGAGACAGAGACACTCCACTAGAGACAGAGACACTCAGCTAGAGACAGAGACACTCCGCTAGAGACAGAGACACTCCACTAGAGACAGAGACACTCCGCTAGAGACAGAGACACTCCACTACAGACAGAGACAAAGACAGAGACACTCCACTAGAGACAGAGACAGAGACACTCCACTAGAGACAGAGACACTCCACTAGAGACAGAGACAGAGACACTCCACTAGAGACAGAGACAGAGACAGATCACTAGAGACAGAGACAGATCACTAGAGACAAAGACACTCTACTAGAGACAGAGACACTCTACTAGAGACAGAGACACTCCACTAGAGACAGAGACAGAGACAGATCACTAGAGACAAAGACACTCTACTAGAGACAGAGACACTCTACTAGAGACAGAGACACTCCACTAGAGACAGAGACACTCAGCTAGAGACAGAGACACTCCGCTAGAGACAGAGACACCCCGCTAGAGACAGAGACACTCCGCTAGAGACAGAGACACTCCGCTAGAGACAGAAACACTCCGCTAGAGACAGAGACAGATCACTAGAGACAGAGACACCCCGCTAGAGACAGAGACACTCCGCTAGAGACAGAGACACTCCGCTAGAGACAGAGACACTCCGCTAGAGACAGAGACAGAGACAGATCACTAGAGACAAAGACACTCTACTAGAGACAGAGACACTCCGCTAGAGACAGAGACAGATCACTAGAGACAGAGACACTCAGCTAGAGACAAAGACACTCCACTAGAGACAGAGACACTCCGCTAGAGACAAGAGACAGATCACTAGAGACAGATCACTAGAGACAGAGACGCTCCACTAGAGACAGAGACACTCCGCTAGAGACAGAGACACTCCGCTAGAGACAGAAACACTCCGCTAGAGACAGAGACAGATCACTAGAGACAGAGACAGAGACACTCCGCTAGAGACAGAGACACTCCACTAGAGACAGAGACACTCCACTAGAGACAGAGACACTCAGCTAGAGACAGAGACAGAGACACTCAGCTAGAGACAGAGACACCCCGCTAGAGACAGAGACACTCCGCTAGAGACAGAGACACTCCGCTAGAGACAGAGACACCCCACTAGAGACAGAGACACTCCGCTAGAGACAGAGACACTCCGCTAGAGACAGAGACACTCCGCTAGAGACAGAGACACTCCGCTAGAGACAGAGACACTCCACTAGAGACAGAGACACCCCACTAGAGACAGAGACACCACGATAGAGACAGAGACACCCCACTAGAGACACTCCACTAGAGACAGAGACACCCCGCTAGAGACAGAGACAGAGACACCCCGCTAGAGACAGAGACAGAGACACCCCGCGGTGCGTCACCAGAGAATCCACGTCCCTGCGCCCGTGGGAATTCGTGTGTGGGCGCGGCTGTGAGCAGCGTGTCGAACGGCAGCGCCCCGTGCGGGGTCGGCTCCGTGCCCGTCTCTCCGCTGCACAACAGCAGCAGGTCCTTGCCCAGCGAGCCACGGATCTCTTCGAAGGCTGCCTCGGGACAAAGACGAGCCTTCATCCACGGGATCCCTCATACAGCGACACTACGTCGCCCCGGGTGGAGGGTGGAGGGTGGAGAGCGGGCGAGCGGGCGAGTGGGCGAGTGGGCGGGTGGGCGGGTGGGCGAGTGGGCGACTGGGCGGGTGGGCGAGTGGGCGAGTGGGCGACTGGGCGAGTGGGCGAGCGGGCAAGTGAGTGACTGGGCGAGTGGGCGAGTGGGCGACTGGGCGAGTGGGCGACTGGGCGACTGGGCGAGTGGGCGAGTTGGCTGGTGGGCGGGTGGGCGAGTGGGCGAGTGGGCGAGTGGGCGACTGGGCGACTGGGCGAGTGGGCGAGTGGGCGACTGGGTGAGTGGACGAGTGGGCGAGTGGGCGGGTGGGCGACTGGGCGACTGGGCGAGTGGGCGAGTGGGCGACTGGGCGAGTGGACGAGTGGGCGGGTGGGCGAGTGGACGAGTGGGCGAGTGGGCGACTGGGCGAGTGGGCGGGTGGGCGGGTGGGCGAGTGGGCGACTGGGCGAGTGGGCGGGTGGGCGGGTGGGCGGGTGGGCGAGTGGGCGAGTGGGCGAGTGGGCGAGTGGGCGACTGGGCGAGTGGGCGGGTGGGCGGGTGGGCGGGTGGGCGGGTGGGCGAGTGGGCGAGTGGGCGAGTGGGCGAGTGGGCGACTGGGCGAGTGGGCGGGTGGGCGGGTGGGCGAGTGGGCGACTGGGCGAGTGGGCGGGTGGGCGAGTGGGCGAGCGGGCGAGTGGGCGAGTGGGCGACTGGGCGAGTGGGCGAGTGGGCGGGTGGGCGAGTGGGCAGGTGGGCGAGTGGGCGGGTGGGCGAGTGGGCGGGTGGGCGAGTGGAGCGTCAGAGATTACACGGCGGCGTGGAAGCTTGAAGCGTCGGGAACACGGCACGTGTTGTGTTGTGTAGTGTGTGTGTAGTGTAGTGTTGTGTGTAGTGTAGTGTGTGTAGTGTGTGTGTGTAGTGGTGTGTGTGTGTGTAGTGTTGTGTGTGTGTGTAGTGGTGTGTGTGTAGTGTAGTGTGTGTGTAGTGTTGTGTTGTGTAGTGTGTGTAGTGTAGTGTGTGTGTAGTGTTGTGTGTAGTGTTGTGTGTGTGTGTAGTGTTGTGTGTGTGTAGTGTAGTGTGTGTAGTGTAGTGTGTGTAGTGGTGTGTGTGTAGTGGTGTGTGTGTGTGTAGTGTTGTGTGTGTGTGTAGTGGTGTGTGTGTAGTGTAGTGTGTGTGTGTAGTGTTGTGTTGTGTGTGTAGTGGTGTGTGTGTGTAGTGTGTGTGTAGTGTTGTGTGTGTGTGTAGTGTGTGTGTGTGTAATGCTGTGTTGTGCGTGTAGTGGTGTGTGTAGTGTGTGTGTAGTGTTGTGTTGTGTGTGTGTAGTGTTGTGTGTGTGTGTAGTGTTGTGTTGTGTGTGTAGTGGTGTGTGTGTAGTGTGTGTGTAGTGTTGTGTGTGTGTAGTGTTGTGTTGTGTGTGTAGTGGTGTGTGTGTGTAGTGTAGTGTGTGTGTGTGTAGTGTTGTGTTGTGTGTGTAGTGGTGTGTGTGTGTAGTGTGTGTGTAGTGTTGTGTGTGTGTGTAGTGTAGTGTGTGTGTGTAGTGTTGTGTTGTGTGTGTAGTGGTGTGTGTGTGTGTGTAGTGTGTGTGTAGTGTTGTGTGTGTGTGTGTAGTGTTGTGTTGTGTGTAGTGGTGTGTGTGTGTAGTGTAGTGTTGTGTGTGTGTGTAGTGTTGTGTTGTGTGTGTAGTGGTGTGTGTGTGTGTGTAGTGGTGTGTGTGTGTGTGTAGTGTGTGTGTATTGTTGTGTGTGTGTAGTGTTGTGTGTGTGTGTAGTGTTGCGTGTGTGTGTAGTGTAGTGTGTGTAGTGTTGTGTTGTGTGTGGTGTTGTGTGTGTGTGTGTAGTGTTGTGTGTGTGTAGTGTTGTGTGTGTGTGTAGTGTAGTGTGTGTGTGTAGTGTTGTGTGTGTGTAGTGTTGTGTGTGTGTAGTGTTGTGTGTGTGTAGTGTAGTGTTGTGTGTGTAGTGTTGTGGTGTGTGTGTGTAGTGTAGTGTGTGTGTGTAGTGTTGTGTGTGTGTAGTGTTGTGTGTGTAGTGTTGTGTGTAGTGTTGTTGACGTGTGTGTGTGTAGTGTTGTGTGTGTGTGTAGTGTTGTGTGTGTAGTATAGTGTTGTGTGTGTGTGTAGTGTTGTGTGTGTGTGTGTAGTGTTGTGTGTGTGTGTAGTGTTCTTGATGTGTGTGTAGTGTTGTGTGTGTGTGTGTGTAGTGTTGTGTGTGTAGTGTTGTGTGTGTGTGTAGTGTTGTGTGTGTAGTATAGTGTTGTGTGTGTGTGTAGTGTTGTGTGTGTGTGTGTAGTGTTGTGTGTGTGTGTGTAGTGTTCTTGATGTGTGTGTAGTGTTGTGTGTGTGTGTGTGTGTAGTGTTGTGTGTGTGTGTAGTGTTGTGTGTGTAGTATAGTGTTGTGTGTGTAGTGTTGTGTGTGTGTGTAGTGTTGTGTGTGTGTGTAGTGTTCTTGATGTGTGTGTAGTGTTGTGTGTGTGTAGTGTTGTGTGTGTGTGTGTAGTGTTCTTGACGTGTGTGTGTGTAGTGTTGTGTGTGTGTGTAGTGTTGTTGATGACCGTAGGCAGTGCAGCACGGCTTCACCATCACCGTCATCACCATCACCGTCACCACCTCCATCACCACCATCACCACCACCGCCATCACCACCGTCACCATCACCACCACCAACACCGTCACCACCGTCACCACCTCCACCACCACCACCTCCACCACCAACACTGTTACCACCACCACCATCACCACCTCAATCACCAACGTCAACACCACCTTAATCACCACCGTCACCACCACAACCACCACCACAACCCAAATCACCACCGTCATCACCACCGTCACCATCACCACCACCACTGTCACCACCACCACCACCCCAATCACCACCACCACCGTCATCACCACCGTCACCACCACCACCACCACCACCACCCCAATCACCACCACCACCACTGTCACCACTACCACCACCACCCCAATCACCACCACCACCACCGTCATCACCACCGTCACCACCACCGTCACCTTAATCACCACCACCACCACGGTCACCACCACCACCATCACCACCACCGTCACCACCGTCACCACCACCACCATCATCACCACCACCTCCACCATCACCACCAACCACCACCATCACCACCACCACCACCACCGTCATCACCACGGTCACCACCACCACCGTCACCTTAATCACCACCACCACCACGGTCACCAGCACCACCACCACCACCACGGTCACCACCACCACCACGGTCACCACCACCACCATCGCCACCTCAATCACCACCTCCATCACCATCACCACCGTCACCTCCACAACCACCACCACCACAGCCCCAATCACCACCACAACCACCACCACCGTCACCTCCACAACCACCACTACGGTCACCATCACCTTCGGCGAGCTCCGCCCCGAACAGCAGCGCCCTGGCCCCTGACGCCCTGAGGCAGTGCAGCACGGCCTCCATCATCACCACCATCACCACCTCCATCACCACCACCACCTCCATCACCACCTCCATCACCACCTCCATCACCTCCACAACCACCACCACAGCCCCAATCACCACCACCACAACCACCACCACCACAGCCCCAATCACCACCACAACCACCACCACTGTCACCACCACAACCACCACCACCGTCACCACCACCACCACCACCAAGGTCACCACGTTCACCGTCACCTTCAGTGAGCTCCGCCCCGAACAGCAGCGCCCTGGCCCCTGACGCTCTGAGGCAGTGCAGCACGGCCTCCATCACCACCTCCATCACCTCCACAACCACCACCACCTCCATCACCACCACCATCACCACCACCACCACGGTCACCACGTTCACCGTCACCTTCGGTGAGCTCCGCCCCGAACAGCAGCGCCCTGGCCCCTGACGCTCTGAGGCAGTGCAGCACGGCCTCCATCACCACCACCGTCACCTCCACAACCACCACCACAGCCCCAATCACCTCCACAACCACCACCACCACCGTCACCACCACCACCACTGTCACCACCACCACGGTCACCACGTTCACCGTCACCTTCGGTGAGCTCAGCCCCGAACAGCAGCGCCCTGGCCCCTGACGCCCTGAGGCAGTGCAGTACGGCCTCCATCATCACCACCATCACCACCTCCATCACCACCATCACCACCTCCATCACCACCACCTCCATCACCACCACCGTCACCACCACCGTCACCACCTCCATCACCACCACCGTCACCTCCACAACCACCATCACAGCCCCAATCACCACCACAACCACCACCACCACCACCATCACCACCACCACCACCACCACGGTCACCACGTTCACCGTCACCTTCGGTGAGCTCCGCCCCGAACAGCAGCGCCCTGGCCCCTGACGCTCTGAGGCAGTGCAGCACGGCCTCCCCCCGCAGCGAGCAGTTGATGAGCGCCGCCTCGGCCCCGAGCCGGGCGGCCCCCAGCCAGGCGGCCACGAACCGCGGGCGGCCCTCCATGAAGAGGGCCACCACGTGGCCGGGCCGCACGCCGTGCTCCCACAGGACGTGGGCCACCGCGCTCACCTCGCCGTCCAGACGGGAAAACGTCCACCGCTCACCCGTGCCCTCGTAGATCAGAGCCACCTGCCGCCGTGGGGGGGAGGGGGGGTAAGGGGGGTGGTGGGTGGGGGGTGGTGGGTGGAGAGGGGTGGGGGGGTGGGGGGTGGTGGGTGGGGGGTGGGGGGGTGGAGAGGGGTGGGTGGGGGGGGTGGTGGGTGGGGGGTTAAAGCTACGATTGGCACAGTTGGCTAAGCACCGTGCAGAAGAAGTTCAAAGTACACACAATACACTGTACACTACACTGCACACTACACTGTACACTACAGACTACACTACACTGCAGACTACACTGTACACTGCACTGCACACTACACTGTACCCTACACTGCACACTACACTGTACACTACACTGTGCACTACACTGTACACTACACACTACACTGCAGACTACACTGGACACTGCACTGTACACTACACTACTATACACTACACTCTACACTATACACTACACTACACTCTACACTACACTCTACACTAAACAATACACTACTTTACACTACACTCTACACTACACTACACACTACACTACACACTACATTATACACTCTATACACTACACTACACTGTACACTACGCTATACACTACACTATACACTACGCTGTACACTACGCTGTACACTATACACTACACTATACACTATGCTGTACACTGCTATACACTACACTATACACTACACTATACACTACACACTACACTATACACTACTATACACTACACACTACACTACACACTACACTATACACTACACTACTATACACTACCCTATACACTACGTGTACACTACACTATACACTACGCTGTATACTACACTATACACTACACTATACACAACACTGTACACTGCACTGTACACTACACTATACACTACTATACACTACACTATACACTACACTGTACACTACACTATACACTACACAGTACACTACACTGTACACTACGCTGGAGACTACACTATACACTACACAATACACTACACTATATCACTCACGTAGTTACTCACTAACTCAGTCACTCACTGACTCACTGAGTCACTCACTCGGTCACTCACTCACTCACTCGGTCACTCAATCACTCACTCAGTCAGTAACTCACTCGCTTACTCACTCATTCACTCAGTCACTCACTCACTTAGTCAGTCACTCACTCACTCACTCGGTCACTCACTCACTCGGTGGCTTACTAACTCAGTCACTCACTCACTTGGTTAATTGGTCAATCACTCGCTCGGTCACTCACTCACTCGCTCAGTCACTCAGTCACTCGCTCAGTCACTCGCTCGGTCACTCGCTCACTCAGTCACTCACTCACTCGGTCACTCACTCACTCATCCACTCACTCAGTCACTCACTCAGTCACTCACTCACTCAGTGGCTTACTAACTCACTCACTCAGTGACTCGCTCACTTGCTTACACGGTCACTCACTCACTCAGTCACTCACTCACTCGGGCACTCACTCACTCAGTCACTCACTCAGTCATTCACTCACTCGGTCACTCACTCAATCGGTCAGTCACTCACTCACTCGGTCACTCACTCACTCACCCGCTCACTCACTCACTCGGTCACTCACTCACTCAGTCACTCACTCACTCAGTCACTCACTCACTCACTCATTCACCCGGTCACTCAGTCACTCACTCACCCACTCACTCGGTCACTCACTCGGTCACTCACTCACCCACTCACCCGGTCACTCACTCACTCAGTCACTCAGTCACTCACCCGCTCACTCACTCACTCACCCGGTCACTCACTCACTCAGTCACTCGCTCACCCGGTCACTCACTCACTGGTTGCCCGCGGTAACCCACCTTGTCAGGGTGACGGCGCACCACCTCCTGGAAGACGACGGGGACGGTGTCGTTCCTTCTCATCAGCCGCCTCACCGCCAGTTTGGTGCGGACCAACACGGTGACGCCGCTGGGCACACCGAGACACGCCGGAGGGCACGCCACCGTGAATCACCACGACCGCCCCTTCCCCACTGGAACACCCCCAAGCCGTGCCGGCCTCAGTGTCTTTTTCCACTGCCACTCACCCGTGCCGTGCCGGCCTGAGTGTCTTTTTCCACTGCCACTCACCCATGCAGTGCCAGCCTGAGTGTTTTTTTTCCACTGGCACTCACCCGTGCCGTGCCGTGCCGGCCTGAGTGTTTTTTTTTCCCACTGACACTCACCCGTGCCGTGCCAGCCTCAGTGTCTTTTTCCACTGCCACTCACCCGTGCCGTGCCGGCCTCAGTGTCTTTTTCCACTGACACTCACCCGTGCCGTGCCAGCCTGAGTGTTTTTTTTCCACTGGCACTCACCCGTGCCGTGCCGGCCTGAGTGTCTTTTTCCACTGACACTTACCCGTGCCGTGCCAGCCTGAGTGTTTTTTTTCCACTGGCACTCACCCGTGCCGTGCCGGCCTGAGTGTCTTTTTCCACTGACACTCACCCGTGCCGTGCCAGCCTGAGTGTTTTTTTTCCACTGCCACTCACCCGTGCCGTGTCAGCCTGAGTGTTTTTTCCACTGGCACTCACCCGTGCCGTGCCAGCCTGAGTGTTTTTTTTTTCCACTGGCACTCACCCGTGCCGTGCCAGCCTGAGTGTTTTTTTCCACTGACACTCACCCGTGCCGTGTCGGCGTGAGTGTTTTTTCCACTGACACTCACCCGTGCCGTGTCAGCCTGAGTGTTTTTTCCACTGGCACTCACCCGTGCCGTGCCAGCCTGAGTGTTTTTTTTTCCACTGGCACTCACCCGTGCCGTGCCGTGCCGGCCTGAGTGTTTTTTTTCCCACTGACACTCACCCGTGCCGTGCCAGCTTGAGTGTTTTTTTCCACTGCCACTCACCCGTGCCGTGCCAGCCTGAGTGTTTTTTTCCACTGGCACTCACCCGTGCTGTGCCAGCCTGAGTGTCTTTTTCCACTGCCACTCACCCGTGCCGTGCCGGCCTCAGTGTCTTTTTCCACTGACACTCACCCGTGCCGTGCCAGCCTGAGTGTTTTTTTTCCACTGCCACTCACCCGTGCCGTGCCGGCCTGAGTGTCTTTTTCCACTGACACTCACCCGTGCCGTGCCAGCCTGAGTGTTTTTTTTCCACTGCCACTCACCCGTGCCGTGTCAGCCTGAGTGTTTTTTCCACTGGCACTCACCCGTGCCGTGCCAGCCTGAGTGTTTTTTTTCCACTGGCACTCACCCGTGCTGTGCAAGTGTGAGTGTTTTTTTCCACTGACACTCACCCGTGCCGTGCCAGCCTGAGTGTTTTTTTTCCACTGACACTCACCCGTGCCGTGCCAGCCTGAGTGTTTTTTTTCCACTGACACTCACCCGTGCCATGCCAGCCTGAGTGGTTTTTTTCCACTGACACTCACCCGTGCCGTGCCAGCCTGAGTGTTTTTTTCCACTGACACTCACCCGTGCCGTGTCTGGCGTGAGTGTTTTTCCACTGGCACTCACCCGTGCCGTGCCAGCCTGAGTGTTTTTTCCACTGACACTCACCCGTGCCGTGCCAGCCTGAGTGTTTTTTTCCACTGGCACTCACCCGTGCTGTGCCAGCCTGAGTGTTTTTTTCCACTGGCACTCACCCGTGCTGTGCCAGCCTGAGTGTCTTTTTCCACTGCCACTCACCCGTGCCGTGCCGGCCTCAGTGTCTTTTTCCACTGACACTCACCCGTGCCGTGCCAGCCTGAGTGTTTTTTTTCCACTGCCACTCACCCGTGCCGTGCCGGCCTGAGTGTCTTTTTCCACTGACACTCACCCGTGCCGTGCCAGCCTGAGTGTTTTTTTTCCACTGCCACTCACCCGTGCCGTGTCAGCCTGAGTGTTTTTTCCACTGGCACTCACCCGTGCCGTGCCAGCCTGAGTGTTTTTTTTCCACTGGCACTCACCCGTGCTGTGCAAGTGTGAGTGTTTTTTTCCACTGACACTCACCCGTGCCATGCCAGCCTGAGTGGTTTTTTTCCACTGACACTCACCCGTGCCGTGCCAGCCTGAGTGTTTTTTTTCCACTGACACTCACCCGTGCCATGCCAGCCTGAGTGGTTTTTTTCCACTGACACTCACCCGTGCCGTGTCTGGCGTGAGTGTTTTTCCACTGGCACTCACCCGTGCCGTGCCAGCCTGAGTGTTTTTTCCACTGACACTCACCCGTGCCGTGCCAGCCTGAGTGTTTTTTCCACTGCCACTCACCCGTGCCGTGCCAGCCTGAGTGTTTTTTTCCACTGGCACTCACCCGTGCCGTGCCAGCCTGAGAGTTTTTTTCCACTGACACTCACCCGTGCCGTGCCAGCCTGAGTGTTTTTTCCACTGGCACTCACCCGTGCCGTGCCAGCCTGAGTGTTTTTTCCACTGCCACTCACCCGTGCCGTGCCAGCCTGAGTGTCTTTTTCCACTGCCACTCACCCGTGCCGTGCCAGCCTGAGTGTTTTTTCCACTGGCACTCACCCGTGCCATGCCGGCCTGAGTGTTTTTTTCCACTGCCACTCACCCGTGCCATGCCAGCCTGAGTGTTTTTTCCACTGACACTCACCCGTGCCGTGCCAGCCTGAGTGTTTTTCCACTGGCACTCACCCGTGCCGTGCCGGCCTGAGTGTTTTTTTTTCCACTGGCACTCACCCGTGCCGTGCCGGCGTGAGTGTTTTTGCCACTCACCCGTGCCGTGCCAGCGCATGACACTCCCATTCCGATGATGCACGTACGCGTACGCATGTCATCGGAATGGGAGAGGGATTAAAAGTGTCCACCCTCGGGCACTGCTGGGTTTATATCGGGCGTCAGGCACGCACATTTGAGGCCAAGTCGAACTAGATGTCAACCGTGGCCAAGAATCGGACCCGGGTTGCCGGGTGTGAGCAGAGCAGTACGCTAACCGCCGTGGCACCATTAATAACCCCGCGTGTCCTGCCTCTTGGCGTACTCTGTATATTATAATAAAAACCCTATATGTCCTGACCTTTGGGACACACTGTATATTATAATAACCCTAGATGTTCTAACCTTTGGGCGATCCCATATATCATAATAACCCTGGATGTCCTGACCTTTGGACCACACTGTATATTATAATAAAAACCCTAGATGTCCTGACCTTTGGGCCACACTGTATATTATAATAAAAACCCTAGATGTCCTGACCTTTGGGCCACACTGTATATTATAATAACCCTGGATGTCCTGACCTTTGGGCCACCCTGTATATTATAATAACCCTAGATGTCCTGACCTTTGGGCCACCCTGTATATTATAATAAAAACCCTATATGTCCTGACCTTTGGGACACACTGTATATTATAACCCTAGATGTCCTGACCTTTGGGCCACCCTGTATATTATAATAACCCTAGATGTCCTGACCTTTGGGCCACCCTGTATATTATAATAACCCTGGATGTCCTGACCTTTGGGCCACCCTGTATATTATAATAACCCTAGATGTCCTGACCTTTGGGTCACCCTGTATATTATAATAACCTTAGATGTCCTGACCTTTGGGCCACCCTGTATATTATAATAACCCTGGATGTCCTGACCTTTGGGACACAGTATATTATAACCCTAGATGTTCTAACCTTTAGGCGATCCCATATATCATAATAACCCTGGATGTCCTGACCTTTGGACCACACTGTATATTATAATAACCCTGGATGCCCTGACCTTTGGGCCACCCTGTATATTATAATAACCCTAGATGTCCTAACCTTTGGGCCACACTGTATATTATAATAACCCTGGATGCCCTGACCTTTGGGCCACCCTGTATATTATAATAACCCTGTGTCCTGACCTTTGGGCCACACTGTATATTATAATAACCCTAGATGTCCTGACCTTTGGCCACCCTGTATATTATAATAACCCTAGATGTCCTGAACTTTTGGCCACACTGTATATTATAATAACCCTGGATGTCCTGACCTTTGGGCCACCCTGTATATTATAATAACCCTAGATGTCCTGACCTTTGGGCCACACTGTATATTATAATAACCCTAGATGTCCTGACCTTTGGGCCACACTGTATATTATAATAACCCTGGATGCCCTGACCTTTGGGCCACTCTGTATATTATAATAACCCTAGATGTCCTGACCTTTGGGCCACCCTGTATATGATAATAACCCTAGATGTCCTGACCTTTGGGCCACCCTGTATATTATAATAACCCTGGATGTCCTGACCTTTGGGACACACTGTATATTATAACCCTAGATATCCTGACCTTTGGGCCACCCTGTATATTATAATAACCCTGGATGCCCTGACCTTTGGGCCACACTGTATATTATAATAACCCTAGATGTCCTGACCTTTGGGCGACACTGTATATAATAACCCTGGATGTCCTGACCTTTGGGCCACCCTGTATATTATAATAACCCAAGATGTCCTGACCTTTGGGCGACACTGTATATAATAACCCTGGATGTCCTGACCTTTGGGCCACACTGTATATTATAATAACCCTAGATGTCCTGACTGTTGGGCCACACTGTATATTATAATAACCCTGGATGTCCTGACCTTTGGGCCACACTGTATATTATAATAACCCTGGATGTCCTGACCTTTCGGCCACACTGTATATTATAATAACCCTAGATGTCCTGACCTTTGGGCCACACTGTATATTATAATAACCCTAGATGTCCTAATCTTTGGGCCACACTGTATATTATAACCCTGGATGTCCTGACCTTTGGGCCACCCTGTATATTATAATAACCCTAGATGTCGTAACCTTTGGGCTACCCTGTATATTAAAACCCTAGATGCCCTGACCTTTGGGCCACCCTGTATATTATAATAACCCTGTGTGTCCTGACCTTTGGGCCACACTGTATATTATAATAACCCTACGTGTCCTGACCTTTCGGCAACACTGTATATTATAATAACCCTAGATGTCCTGACCTTTGGCCCACACTGTATATTATAATAACCCTACGTGTCCTGACCTTTCGGCCACACTGTATATTATAATAACCCTAGATTTCCTGACCTTTGGGCCACCCTGTATATTATAATAACCCTACGTGTCCTGACCTTTGGGCCACCCTGTATATTATAATAACCCTGGATGTCCTGACCTTTGGGCCACACTGTAAATTATAATAACCCTAGATGTCCTGACCTTTGGGCCACACTGTATATTATAATAACTCTGGATGTCCTGACCTTTGGGCAACACTGTATATTATAATAACCCTGGATGTCCTGACCTTTGGGCCACACTGTATATTATAACCCTGGATGCCCTGACCTTTGGGCCACCCTGTATATTATAATAACCCTATATGTCCTGACCTTTGGGCCACACTGTATATTATAATAACCCTGGATGCCCTGACCTTTGGGAGACACTGTATATTATAATAACCCTGGATGTCCTGACCTTTGGGCCACACTGTATATTATAATAACCTTGGATGTCCTAACCTTTGGGCCACACTGTATATTATAATAACCCTAGATGTCCTGACCTGTGGGCCACACTGTATATTATAATAACCCTAGATGTCCTGACCTTTGGGCCACCCTGTATATTATAATAACCCTAGGTGTCCTGACCTTTGGGCCACACTGTATATTATAATAACCCTATGTGTCCTGACCTTTGGGCCACCCTGTATATTATAATAACCCTAGATGTCCTGACCTTTGGGCCACACTGTATATTATAATAACCTTAGATGTCCTGACCTTTGGGCCACCCTGTATATTATAACCCTGGATGTCCTGACCTTTGGGCCACCCTGTATATTATAATAACCCTAGATGTCCTGACCTTTGGGCCACCCTGTATATTATAATAACCTTGGATGTCCTAACCTTTGGGCCACACTGTATATTATAATAACCCTAGATGTCCTGACCTTTGGGCCACACTGTATATTACAATAACCCTAGATGTCCTGACCTTTGGGCCACACTGTATATTATAATAACCCTAGATGTCCTGACCTTTGGGCCACCCTGTATATTATAATAACCCTAGATGTCCTGACCTTTGGGCCACCCTGTATATTATAATAACCCTAGATGTCCTGACCTTTGGGCCACCCTGTATATTATAATAAACCTGGATGTCCTGACCTTTGGGCCACACTGTATATTATAATAACCCTAGATGTCCTGACCTTTGGGCCACCCTGTATATTATAATAACCCTAGATGTCCTGACCTGTGGGCCACACTGTATATTATAATAACCCTAGATGTCCTGACCTTTGGGCCACACTGTATATTATAATAACCCTAGATGTCCTGACCTTTGGGCCACACTGTATATTATAATAACCCTATGTGTCCTGACCTTTGGGCCACACTGTATATTATAATAACCCTAGATGTCCTGACCTTTGGGCCACCCTGTATATTATAATAACGCTAGATGTCCTGACCTTTGGGCCACACTGTGTATTATAATAACCCTAGATGTCCTGACCTTTGGGCCACACTGTATATTATAATAACCCTAGATGTCCTGACCTTTGGGCCACCCTGTATATTATAATAACCCTAGATGTCCTGACCTTTGGGCCACCCTGTATATTATAATAACCTTAGATGTCCTGACCTTTGGGACACACTGTATATTATAATAACCCTGGATGTCCTGGCCTTTGGGCAACACTGTATATTATAATAACCTTGGATGTCCTAACCTTTGGACCACACTGTATATTATAATAACCCTGGATGTCCTGACCTTTGGGCCACACTGTATATTATAATAACCCTAGATGTCCTGACCTTTGGGCCACACTGTATATTATAATAACCCTGGATGCCCTGACCTTTGGGCCACCCTGTATATTATAATAACCCTAGATGTCCTGACCTTTGGGCCACCCTGTATATTATAATAACCCTAGATGTCCTGACCTTTGGGCCACCCTGTATATTATAATAACCCTAGATGTCCTGACCTTTGGGCCACACTGTATATTATAATAACCCTAGATGTCCTGACCTTTGGGCCACCCTGTATATTATAATAACCCTAGATGTCCTGACCTTTGGGCCACACTGTATATTATAATAACCCTAGATGTCCTGACCTTTGGGCCACATTGTGTAGTTGAACCTTCTCACTGTATTCTTGAAATTTTGGATGACTCATTCATTTGGGTCCCTATGTGTACTTTTAGTTTTATTATTTTATGAGTGTTTCTACAACGTTTGATGCCTTATCTCTGATGTTGCAAAGTGACCTTGAACCCTGGGCTGTTTAAGTCGCTCTGTAAAGATACTTGTTATTGTTGTGTGTGTGTGTGTGTGCTGGTGTGCGTGCGTGTGTGCTGGTGTGCGTGTGTGTGTGCGCACGTGTGTGCCAAGTCACCGCATGTCTAGACAGCTTTTGTCCGGCCGAATCGAGGGGGTTAAACGGGCGCGGCACGGGCTAAAGAAGAGATGGAGTGATGTGGTACGGGAGGATGTGGAGCTGAGTGGACTTGCCGCTGACTGGTACCAGCGGTGTCAAGATCGGCCTCTGTGGAGGAGGCTCGTGAAGGACGCTGCTGGGCAGTTGGAGGCAGTCGCCCTCCATCAACAACGGAGGGCGGAGGAGCGGCGCTCACAACAACGAGCGGAGCGCCGGGTGGCTAAAGCACAACAAGTTGGCACAGTAGGGGGCACAGGTGGTGCATCAGCCAGTCATCTCAGTCAGTCAACCCGTGGCACTTGGGTCTGCCCCGTGACCTCCTGCCAGCGGGCGTTCGACACTTCACGTGGCCTCAAGGTGCACATGGCCTGGCACAAGCGTCGTGGTAACGTCACAACCACTTAGTAGCGAATGGCGGTTGTTGTTGTAGGAGCATGTGTGCGGGTGTGTGGAAGCGGGTGTGTGTACATGCACGTTGCATGTGTGTATTCAACCACTGTACTACAGAGTGAGTGAGTGGAGTTTGTGTGTTCTACCCCTGTTTTACAGAGTGAGTGAGTGGAGTTTGTGTGTTCTACCCCTGTTCTACAGAGTGAGTGAGTGGAGTTTGTGTGTTCTATCCCTGTTCTACAGAGTGAGTGAGTGGAGTTTGTGTGTTCTACTCCTGTTCTACAGAGTTAGTGAGTGGAGTTTGTGTGTTCTAGCCCTGTTCTGCAGAGTGAGTGAGTGGAGTTTGTGTGTTCTACCCCTATTCTACAGAGTGAGTGGAGTTTGTGTGTTCTAGCCCTGTTCTACAGAGTGAGTGAGTGGAGTTTGTGTGTTCTACCCCTGTTCTACAGAGTTAGTGAGTGGAGTTTGTGTGTTCTACCCCTGTTCTACAGAGTGAGTGAGTGGAGTTTGTGTGTTCTACTCCTGTTCTACAGAGTGAGTGAGTGGAGTATGTGTGTTCTACTCCTGCTCTACAGAGTGAGTGAGTGGAGTTTGTGTGTTCTACTCCTGTTCTACAGAGTGAGTGAGTGGAGTTTGTGTGTTCTACCCCTGTTCTACAGAGTGAATGAGTGGAGTTTGTGTGTTCTACTCCTGTTCTACAGAGTGAGTGAGTGGAGTTTGTGTGTTCTAGCCCTGTTCTACAGAGTGAGTGAGGGGAGTTTGTGTGTTCTACTCCTGTTCTACAGAGTTAGTGAGTGGAGTTTGTGTGTTCTAGCCCTCTTCTGCAGAGTGAGTGAGTGGAGTTTGTGTGTTCTACCCCTGTTCTACAGAGTGAGTGGGGTTTGTGTGTTCTAGCCCTGTTCTACAGAGTGAGTGGAGTTTGTGTGTTCTACTCCTGTTCTACAGAGTGAGTGAGTGGAGTTTGTGTGTTCTACTCCTGTTCTACAGAGTGAGTGAGTGGAGTTTGTGTGTTCTATCCCTGTTCTACAGAGTGAGTGAGTGGAGTTTGTGTGTTCTACTCCTGTTCTACAGAGTGAGTGAGTGGAGTTTGTGTGTTCTACTCCTGTTCTACAGAGTGAGTGAGTGGAGTTTGTGTGTTCTACCCCTGTTCTACAGAGTGAATGAGTGGAGTTTGTGTGTTCTACTCCTGTTCTACAGAGTGAGTGAGTGGAGTTTGTGTGTTCTAGCCCTGTTCTACAGAGTGAGTGAGGGGAGTTTGTGTGTTCTACTCCTGTTCTACAGAGTTAGTGAGTGGAGTTTGTGTGTTCTAGCCCTGTTCTGCAGAGTGAGTGAGTGGAGTTTGTGTGTTCTACCCCTGTTCTACAGAGTGAGTGGGGTTTGTGTGTTCTAGCCCTGTTCTACAGAGTGAGTGGAGTTTGTGTGTTCTACTCCTGTTCTACAGAGTGAGTGAGTGGAGTTTGTGTGTTCTACCCCTGTTCTACAGAGTGAGTGAGTGGAGTTTGTGTGTTCTACCCCTGTTCTACAGTGAGTGAGTGAGTGGAGTTTGTGTGTTCTACTCCTGTTCTACAGAGTGAGTGAGTGGAGTTTGTGTGTTCTACCCCTGTTCTACAGAGTGAGTGAGTGGAGTTTGTGTGTTCTACCCCTGTTCTACAGAGTTAGTGAGTGGAGTTTGTGTGTTCTACCCCTGTTCTACACAGTGAGTGAGTGGAGTTTGTGTGTTCTACCCCTGTTCTACAGAGTGAGTGAGTGGAGTTTGTGTGTTCTAGCTCTGTTCTACAGAGTGCGTGAGTGGAGTTTGTGTGTTCTAGCCCTGTTCTACAGAGTGAGTGAGTGGAGTTTGTGTGTTCTAGCCCTGTTCTACAGAGTGAGTGAGTGGAGTTTGTGTGTTCTAGCCCTGTTCACACAGTGAGTGAGTGGAGTTTGTGTGTTCTAGCTCTGTTCTACAGAGTGAGTGAGTGAAGTTTGTGTGTTCTACTCCTGTTCTACAGTGAGAGGAGTTTGTGTGTTCTACTCCTGTTCTACAGAGTGAGTGAGTGGAGTTTGTGTGTTCTACTCCTGTTCTACAGAATGAGTGAGTGGAGTTTGTGTGTTCTAGCCCTGTTCTACAGAGTGAGTGAGGGGAGTTTGTGTGTTCTACTCCTGTTCTACAGAGTTAGTGAGTGGAGTTTGTGTGTTCTAGCCCTGTTCTGCAGAGTGAGTGAGTGGAGTTTGTGTGTTCTACCCCTGTTCTACAGAGTGAGTGGGGTTTGTGTGTTCTAGCCCTGTTCTACAGAGTGAGTGGAGTTTGTGTGTTCTACCCCTGTTCTACAGAGTGAGTGAGTGGAGTTTGTGTGTTCTACCCCTGTTCTACAGAGTGAGTGAGTGGAGTTTGTGTGTTCTACTCCTGTTATACAGAGTGAGTGAGTGGAGTTTGTGTGTTCTAGCCCTGTTCTACAGAGTTAGTGAGTGGAGTTTGTGTGTTCTACCCCTGTTCTACAGAGTTAGTGAGTGGAGTTTGTGTGTTCTACCCCTGTTCTACAGAGTTAGTGAGTGGAGTTTGTGTGTTCTACCCCTGTTCTACACAGTGAGTGAGTGGAGTTTGTGTGTTCTACCCCTGTTCTACAGAGTGAGTGAGTGGAGTTTGTGTGTTCTAGCTCTGTTCTACAGAGTGCGTGAGTGGAGTTTGTGTGTTCTAGCCCTGTTCTACAGAGTGAGTGAGTGGAGTTTGTGTGTTCTACCCCTGTTCTACAGAGTGTGTGAGTGGAGTTTGTGTGTTCTAGCCCTGTTCTACAGAGTGAGTGAGTGGAGTTTGTGTGTTCTAGCCCTGTTCTACAGAGTGCGTGAGTGGAGTTTGTGTGTTCTACTCCTGTTCTACAGAGTGAGTGAGTGGAGTTTGTGTGTTCTAGCCCTGTTCTACAGAGTGAGTGAGTGGAGTTTGTGTGTTCTACCCCTGTTCTACAGAGTGAGTGAGTGGAGTTTGTGTGTTCTACCCCTGTTCTACAGAGTTAGTGAGTGGAGTTTGTGTGTTCTACCCCTGTTCTACACAGTGAGTGAGTGGAGTTTGTGTGTTCTACCCCTGTTCTACAGAGTGAGTGAGTGGAGTTTGTGTGTTCTAGCTCTGTTCTACAGAGTGCGTGAGTGGAGTTTGTGTGTTCTAGCCCTGTTCTACAGAGTGAGTGAGTGGAGTTTGTGTGTTCTAGCCCTGTTCTACAGAGTGAGTGAGTGGAGTTTGTGTGTTCTAGCCCTGTTCACACAGTGAGTGAGTGGAGTTTGTGTGTTCTAGCTCTGTTCTACAGAGTGAGTGAGTGAAGTTTGTGTGTTCTACTCCTGTTCTACAGTGAGAGGAGTTTGTGTGTTCTACTCCTGTTCTACAGAGTGAGTGAGTGGAGTTTGTGTGTTCTACTCCTGTTCTACAGAATGAGTGAGTGGAGTTTGTGTGTTCTAGCCCTGTTCTACAGAGTGAGTGAGGGGAGTTTGTGTGTTCTACTCCTGTTCTACAGAGTTAGTGAGTGGAGTTTGTGTGTTCTAGCCCTGTTCTGCAGAGTGAGTGAGTGGAGTTTGTGTGTTCTACCCCTGTTCTACAGAGTGAGTGGGGTTTGTGTGTTCTAGCCCTGTTCTACAGAGTGAGTGGAGTTTGTGTGTTCTACCCCTGTTCTACAGAGTGAGTGAGTGGAGTTTGTGTGTTCTACCCCTGTTCTACAGAGTGAGTGAGTGGAGTTTGTGTGTTCTACCCCTGTTCTACAGAGTGAGTGAGTGGAGTTTGTGTGTTCTACTCCTGTTATACAGAGTGAGTGAGTGGAGTTTGTGTGTTCTAGCCCTGTTCTACAGAGTGAGTGAGTGGAGTTTGTGTGTTCTACTCCTGTTCTACAGAGTGAGTGAGTGGAGTTTGTGTGTTCTACACCTGTTCTACAGAGTGAGTGAGTGGAGTTTGTGTGTTCTACCCCTGTTCTACAGAGTTAGTGAGTGGAGTTTGTGTGTTCTACCCCTGTTCTACAGAGTTAGTGAGTGGAGTTTGTGTGTTCTACCCCTGTTCTACAGAGTTAGTGAGTGGAGTTTGTGTGTTCTACCCCTGTTCTACACAGTGAGTGAGTGGAGTTTGTGTGTTCTACCCCTGTTCTACAGAGTGAGTGAGTGGAGTTTGTGTGTTCTAGCTCTGTTCTACAGAGTGCGTGAGTGGAATTTGTGTGTTCTAGCCCTGTTCTACAGAGTGAGTGAGTGGAGTTTGTGTGTTCTACCCCTGTTCTACAGAGTGTGTGAGTGGAGTTTGTGTGTTCTAGCCCTGTTCTACAGAGTGAGTGAGTGGAGTTTGTGTGTTCTAGCCCTGTTCTACAGAGTGCGTGAGTGGAGTTTGTGTGTTCTACTCCTGTTCTACAGAGTGAGTGAGTGGAGTTTGTGTGTTCTAGCCCTGTTCTACAGAGTGAGTGAGTGGAGTTTGTGTGTTCTAGCCCTGTTCTACAGAGTGAGTGAGTGGAGTTTGTGTGTTCTAGCTCTGTTCTACAGATTGAGTGAGTGGAGTTTGTGTGTTCTACTCCTGTTCTACAGTGAGTGAGTGAGTGGAGTTTGTGTGTTCTACTCCTGTTCTACAGAGTGAGTGAGTGGAGTTTGTGTGTTCTACCCCTGTTCTACAGAGTGCGTGAGTGGAGTTTGTGTGTTCTACTCCTGTTCTAGAGAGTGAGTGAGTGGAGTTTGTGTGTTCTAGCCCTGTTCTACAGAGTGAGTGAGTGGAGTTTGTGTGTTCTAGCCCTGTTCTACAGAGTGAGTGAGTGGAGTTTGTGTGTTCTACTCCTGTCCTACAGAGTGAGTGGAGTTTGTGTGTTCTAGCCCTGTTCTACAGAGTGCGTGAGTGGAGTTTGCGTGTTCTAGCTCTGTTCTACAGAGTGCGTGAGTGGAGTTTGTGTGTTCTACCCCTGTTCTACAGAGTGAGTGAGTGGAGTTTGTGTGTTCTACTCCTGTTCTACAGAGTGAGTGAGTGGAGTTTGTGTGTTCTACCCCTGTTCTACAGAGTGAGTGAGTGGAGTTTGTGTGTTCTAGCTCTGTTCTACAGAGTGCGTGAGTGGAGTTTGTGTGTTCTACCCCTGTTCTACAGAGTGAGTGAGTGGAGTTTGTGTGTTCTACTCCTGTTCTACAGAGTGAGTGGAGTTTGTGTGTTCTACTCCTGTTCTACAGAGTGAGTGGAGTTTGTGTGTTCTAGCCCTGTTCTACAGTGCGTGAGTGTGAATGTTCTCCGTTGGCCGAACCGAGGGCGTCTAACCGCTCGCAGCTCAGTGGGCACTGTCCCTGCTAAAACAAATCAACTTCACGAACAACAACAACAACAAAGTTAACACCCCCCAAGCAACGCCCTCCAATCCCCCGGCCCAGCCCGCACCACGCGGCGCCACTCACTGGAGGTCTCTCAGCGCCGTCTTCCCCACGACCCGCAGGAACCTCCACCCCCCCGTGGCCGCGTAGACCCCGAGGGAGAGCGCCAGCAGCCAGCCCCAGGCCAGCCCCGTGTGGACCCGCAGCACCAGCGCCGGCAGCAGCCGCAACGCCGCCAGGGCCGCCGCTCGCTGATTCTGTCCCCGCATCCTCCTCCTCCTCCTCTTTTCTCCTTCCTCCTCCTCTTCTTCCTCCTCCTCCTCCTCTTTTCTCCTTCCTCCTCCTCCTCTTCTTCCTCTTCTTCCTCTTCCTCCTCCTCTTCTTCTTCCTCCTCCTCTTCTTCCTCTTCTTCCTCTTTTCTCCTTCCTCCTCCTCTTCCTCCTCCTACCCTCTCCTTCTTCCTCTTCCTCCTCTTCCTCCTCCTCCTCCTACCACCACCCGAAGGGTGCCGACGCTGCTCCTTGGCACCTTGGGACGGGGTTGTGGGGGCAGGAGGGCAGGGCAGGGCAGGGCAGGGCAGGGCAGGGCAGGGCAGGGCAGGGCAGGGCAGGGCAGGGCAGGGCAGGGCAGGGCAGGGCAGGGCAGGGCAGGGCAGGGCAGGGGGAGATTTGACGGCAGCCCGAGGCTCGCTCCCCGCAGTTCTGGAGATGTGGCGGGGTGGGGCGGGGGGGAGCGAGGCTGCTGGTTTTGTTTACTTCACTGCAATCGACACCGCCGGCTAACGTCACAGCTTTCGGGTCATCTCTCTCTCCCCCACCCCCCCCCGGGCGTAGATGTCGCACAACGCGTAACGGGATACACGGCACGCCCGGACGTGGAGGGGCCCAACGCTTTCCTTGTTTCGTACAGACGCGAACGGCGATCGGACTTCCATTGGTTTTTTTTTATCGAAGTGGTTTTTATTTCGTCGGTTTTTACCGGGTGGCACAGCGGGGCGTAGAGACGGCGCCGTCGCACCGCACGGGGCTTTGGGATGCTGCTGGATGCTTCGGGACGCCGACGCTCGCCACGCGCCTTCAAGCCTCGTTTAGCCCCGCGTCGAACGCAGCTCACGCATTGGGTGTGACGCAAGTTGGGTGAACACTGTACCATAGACTCAGCACTGTACCGTAGACTCAGCACTGCACCATAGACTCAGCACTGTACCGTAGACTCAGCACTGTACCGTAGACTCAGCACTGTACCATAGACTCAGCACTGTACCATAGACTCAGCACTGTACCATAGACTCAGCACTGTACCATAGACTCAGCACTGTACCATAGACTCAGCACTGTACCATAGATGCAGCACTGTACCATAGACTCAGCACTGTACCATAGACTCAACACTACCCATAGACTCAGCACTGTACCATAGACTCAACACTGTACCATAGACTCAGCACTATACCATAGACTCAGCACTGTACCATAGACTCAGCACTAACCATAGACTCAACACTGTACCATAGACTCAGCACTGTACCATAGACTCAACACTGTACCATAGACTCAGCACTGTACCATAGACTCAGCACTGTACCATAGACTCAGCACTGCACCGTAGACTCAGCACTGTACCATAGACTCAACACTGTACCATAGACTCAGCACTGTACCATAGACTCAACACTGTACCATAGACTCAACACTAACCATAGACTCAACACTGTACCATAGACTCAGCACTGTACCATAGACTCAACACTGTACCATAGACTCAACACTGCCCATAGACTCAACACTGCCCATAGACTCAACACTGCCCATAGACTCAGGACTGCCCATAGACTCAACACTGCCCATAGACTCAACACTACCCATAGACTCAACACTACCCATAGACCCAATACTGCCAATGGACTCAACACTGCCCATAGACTCAGCACTGCCCATAGGCTCAGCACTGCCCATAGACTCAACACTGCCCATAGACTCAACACTACCCATAGACTCGGCACTGCCCATAGACTCAACATTGCCCATAGACTCAGCACTGCCCATAGACTCAACATTGCCCATAGACTCAGCACTGCCCATAGACTCAACAATGCCCAACAATGCAGAGACCCATAGAGATGCACAGAGACCCACAGAGACTCACAGAGACCCACAGAGACTCAGAGACCCACAGAGACTCAGAGACCCATAGAGACCCATAGAGGCTCACAGAGACCCATAGAGACTCACAGAGACCCACAGAGACTCAGAGACCCATAAAGACTCACAGAGACTGAGAGACCCACAGAGACTCACAGAGACCCACAGAAACTCAGAGACCCACAGAGACCCACAGAGATTCAGAGACCCACAGAGACTCAGAGACCCATAGAGACTCAGAGACTCACAGAGACCCACAGGGACTCACAGAGATTCAGAGACCCATAGAGACTCACAGAGACTCACAGAGACCCACAGGGACTCACAGAGACTCAGAGACCCTCAGAGACCCACAGAGACTCAGAGACCCACAGAAACCCACAGAGACCCACAGAGACCCATAGAGACCCATAGAGACTCACAGAGACCCATCGAGACATCGCGGCGATACACTCCGCTACTGCTCCTGATGCGGTTGTCTGGGCTTTGACCGCCTGAATGTGACAATTGTGGCCGCTGCTGCTCTGCTGCGTGATCATCATCATCAGCATCATCATCAGTCGACACAAGAATGCCGACGAAACACGGGACCCCTCCTGCACCCTCCCCACAGCGATGTTAGACAGACGTCGCTCTTGCGGGGAGAATTCGCAGTTTAAAAGACTCCTTCACTAACCCCCCCCCCCACCTCTACCCCCGTGAGCAGCTGAGGAAGTGTATAGTGTAGTGTATAGTGTAGTGTAGTGTATAGTGTAGTGTATACACTACACTATACACTACACTATACACTACTATACAATACACCACATTATACACTACACTATACACTACTATACACTACACTATACACTACACACTGTCTGCGTGTGTGTCTGTGTGTGTGTCTGTGTGTATGTGTCTGTGTGTATGTTGGTCCGGTGGACCGGTTCTGGCTCCTGCCACCATGAGGGGTGGACAGTCCTCTACTCGGGGCAGCAGACTGCCAAACAACAGGGTGTGGCTCTTCTTCTGAACAAAAGAATGAAAGGAGCGTGGTAGCGTGGTGGTGAGGTGTGGGAAGCTGTAAGCCCCAGGCTACTTTGGGCTCGCCTTCCCATCAACCGGAGGCGAGGGGTGGTGGTCGTGGTTACTTATGGCCCCACCGAAGGCGAACATCCGTGGAGGGATGCAGGCAAAGCCGATGAGTCAGATGCCTTCTATGACCTCCTGTCACAAGTACTGGCTAAAGTGGCCCCTCGGGATAGAGTCATCTTGTTGGGTCACTTCAATGCCCGAGTTGGTCATGATGCTGGCACCTGGTCTGGAGTGATTGGAGGGCATGGGCCGGATCAGCTCAATAACAACAGCAGGAGGCTGCTAGATATTTGTGCAGCCCATGGGCTTGTAATTACCAACACGCTGTTCCGGCATCGGCGCATCCACATAACATCATGGATGCATGCCGGGTCCAAGCAAGAACATCTGCTGGACTACATAGTGACAGACCAGCGGATGCGAGCCCATGTACTTGACACCAGGACCTACCGTGGAGCTGATCTGCCCTCTGACCATCGACTTATCATCTGTAAGATGCGCCTGCCATTCTTCCGCTCCGGTGGTGGGTGTACACCCAGGACCCCTTTCCAACCAAAAGTTGTCTGGTCTCAGTTATCTGATAAAAGTTGCAAGCGAGAATTTCATCATCGCTTGCGGCTGGGGTTGGCATCGTCCCCCACTCCTCCTGATGTGGAGGGTAAATGGGCGAGGTTTAGAACTGTAACTCATGCAGCTGCAATGGCTGCTTTGGGTACGCGGTCCAGACCTCCCCAGAGACCCTGGCTGACAGAGGAGGTGTTCAGGATGGTTGAGAAAAAGCGACAGGCCCACTGTCATCGGCTACAGAATCCCACGTCAGAGAATGAGGAGGCTTACCGCAGCCTTCGCTCGGAGGTTCGGAGAGCCGTGAGGCGCTGCAAGGATGGGTGGTGGTCGCGGGTTGCTGAGGAGATGGAGTCTGCCTCAGTGGCCCACGATTACAAATCTCTATTTAACTCCATCAAAAAAGTAACCTGCAGCGCCACACCTATTACCATTATTAGGGGAAAAAACGGTGATCCAATCTCCGACCCCCAGGAAGAGGTTTGCAGATTTGCTGAGCATTTCTGTGAGGTCCTGGGGGAGGGAAAATCCCTCAGCCAGGAAAACATCGTGGCACAAAGTGAGGATGACCCTGCTGAGGCTGCGGTGCCTCAAATATTGGAAGTCAACCCCTGTGAGTGGCTGGCTGAGGTGGCATTTGTTAAGGAAGTACTGAAGGCGATCCGGAGTCAGAAACCAGGAAAGGCAGCGGGTAGAGATGATCTCCCAAGCGAAATGCTGAGGGAGGGTGGTGGTTGTGCACAGACTGCCCTACATGACATCATAACAACAGTCTGGACCACTGGACAGATTCTGCAGGATTGGAAGGATGCCCTGGTGGTCCCCCTCTTTAAGAAGAGGGACCGCACAGACTGTAACAACTACAGGGGCATCTTACTCCTCAGTGTGCCGGGAAAGGTCCTGGCAAGGATTATTCAACATCGCGTTGCCAGACACACTGAGGAGAGGCTTGCAGAGCCCCAATGCGGTTTCAGTAAAGGGCGGTCCTGCACAGATGCCATATTTTCTGTCCGTCTGCTACAGCAGAGGTGTAGGGAATTCCAGCAAGACCAACATCTCTGCTTTATTGACCTGGTCAAGGCCTATGATACCATCAGTAGGCCTGAGCTCTGGGTTGTTCTTCGTGCTTTCGGAGTCTCTGATCCTCTGCTCACGCTCATTAAGGACCTCCATGATGGTGAGCGGGCCCGGGTAAAACTACGTGGACGGGAGTCAGAGCCATTCCCTGTACACCTTGGGGTGCGACAGGGATGTCCTCTGGCTCCCACATTATTTAACATCTATTTTGACCACGTAGTTCGTGAAGCCTTCAATAGCTGTACCGGGGGAATCTACATATGGTACAGATATAATGGGAGGCTGATCGATGCCCGGGAGCGGTCAAGGGATGGCTCCCTATTGCTCAACCAAGTTACGTAAGACGATGATTTGGTAATAGCTGCTCATTCAGAGGAGGAGTTGGAGACGCTGCTGCTGAGACTGGAGCGTGCCACTAAGAGGTGGGGCCTTACCATCAGCCCCACCAAAACTAAGCATCTGCCTGGGTATTTTGTACCATCGGACACTCCGCCCCCACAACTCCCAATAGGTGATGGGGCAGTTGTGGAGAGAGTGGAGAGTTGCCCATACCTGGGCAGTGTGCTTATGACCGGCTCCAGTTTAACAGCAGAGGTCTCACTGCGAATCAGTCGAGTGGCAATATCTTTTCATCGGTTGCGTAACGCTGTGTGAAAGCTACCTGGTCTGTCGCCCCGCACTAAGCTTCAGGTCTTCTCGGCCATGGTCATTCCCTCCCTTCTCAACGCTTGCGAAACGTGGACCCCCCTAATGGAACATCTTCGCCGGTTGGAAATGTTTAGGCTAGCCTGCCTACGATCCATCCTGGGTTTAACCAGACTGGATTGTGTGAGATCACAAATCCTTGAAAGATCTGGGCAAGGTTCCATCGGTGAGCTCCTCTGGCAGGCAAGGCTGCGTTGGCTGGGTCATGTAGCCCGCATGCCCAGCCACCGCATGCCGAAACAGCTTTTGTTCGGCCGGATCGAGGGGGCTAAACGGGCGCGGCACGGGCTAGAGAAGAGATGGAGTGATGTGGTACAGGAGGACGTGGAGCTGAGTGGACTTGCCGATGACTGGTACCAGCGGTGTCAAGATCGGCCTCTGTGGAGGAGGCTCGTGAAGGACGCTACTGGGCAGTTGGAGGCAGTCGCCCTCCAACAACAACGGAGGGCGGAGGAGCGACGCTCACAACAACGAGCGGAGCGCCGGGTGGCTAAAGCACAGCAGGTTGGCAGAGTAGGGGGCACAGGTGGTGCATCAGCCAATCATCTCAGTCAGTCGACCCGTGCCACCTGGGTCTGCCCCGTGACCTCCTGCCAGCGGGCGTTCGACACTTCACGTGGCCTCAGGGTGCACATAGCCTGGCACAAGCGTCGTGGTGACGTCACTGCCACTTAGTGGCGAATGGCGGTTGTTGTTGTTGTGTGTCTGTGTGTGTGTGTCTGTGTGTCTGTGTGTGTGTCTGTGTGTGTCTGTGTGTGTGTCTGTGTATGTGTGTCTGTGTGTGTGTGTCTGTGTGTATCTGTGTGTGTGTCTGTGTGTGTGTATCTGTGTGTGTGTGTCTGTGTGTGTGTCTATGTGTGTGTGTGTATGTGTGTGTCTGTGTGTGTGTGTGTATCTGTGTGTGTGTGTATGTGGGTAGTGTAGCGGGTAGCGCTACGTCGCGCTACGCACCCGGCGACCCGAGTTCGATTCCCGCTCACGGCCACCACCGGTGACGATTATTTCAACCGCTCCCGGGCCTCCCCGAGATCGACTCAGCCTCAAACGAGCAACTGGTGTGGTTGCGTGTGAACACCGCCACTGGGGAGACAAAGGCGGCCGGGCGTGGTGAATCCAAGCCCCGGGCGAAGGCGGGCAGTACAGCTAGCGCTTGATGTGTGAAACCCGTTCACGTATCTCAGAAACGTGCTATTCACGAGTATCTTGGGAACGTTACCCCTCGCGAGATAACGACAGAATGCCACGATGATGGTGATAATGTATTAATAATATCTTGCCTGGCCGGGAACTTGGAACGCAGGCCCAGATAGCACGGGAAACACTCGTGAGATTAAACGTTTGCAAAATAAGTTATTTTGTATTTTTTTTATAATAGGACATGTGTTGCTTATTATCTTTGCTGTGGTTATTAAAGTTGTTCTTGTGCAGTTTTAATGAAACGCATTGCCTGTGCCGCTCAACAGTTGTCTGGGTGAAAAGTAATGGACTAAGTTGACACAAATCCGGGCCAACTTGGCTCAACAACAACTTAACAAGCTCGCTCATTCATACAGTCGCTCATTCATACAGTCACTCATGCACTCACTCATACAGTCACTCACTCATACACTCACTCACTCATATGCTCACTCATACAGTCACTCACTCATACAGTCACTCATTCATACAGTCACTCGTACACTCACTCATACACTCACTCACTCATATAATCACTCATACACTCACTCACTCATACAGTCACTCACTCATGCACTCACTCACTCATACAGTCACTCATACACTCACTCACTCATACAGTCACTCACTCATACACTCACTCACTCATACACTCACTCATATAATCACTCACTCATACAGTCACTCACTCATACAGTCACTCACTCATACAGTCACTCACTCATACAGTTACTCACTCATACAGTCACTCACTCATACAGTCACTCATACACTCACTCATACAGTCACTCACTCATACAGTCACTCACTCATACAGTTACTCACGCATACACTCACTCACTCAGTCACTCATACACTCACTCACTCATACACTCACTCATATATACATAAACACTCATACATACATACAGACACTCAATCATATATACATAGACACTCAATCATATATACATAGACACTCAATCATATATACATAGACACTCATACATACATACACTCACTCATATATACATAGACACTCATACATACATACATACTCAATCATATATACATAGACACTCATACATATATACATAGACACTCACTCATACATAGACACTCATACATAGACACTCACTCATATATACATAGACACTCATACATACATACACTCAATCATATATACAAAGACACTCATACATACATACATACACACTCACTCATATATACATAGACACTCATACATGCATACATTCACTCATACATAGACACTCACTCATACACTCAATCATATATACAAAGACACTCATACATACATGCACACTCACTCATATATACATAGACACTCATACATACATACACTCAATCATATATACAAAGATACTCATACATACATACACACTCACTCATATATACATAGACACTCATACATACATACACTCAATCATATATACATACACACTCATACATACATACACTCACTCACATCCCCTAGCCACCGTGATGATGATGAGAGAGAGACACAGACTTCCTGTAGACCAAGCGTGGTAGTTAACATCTCATAGCCACCGTGATGATGATGATGATGAGAGAGAGACACAGACCTCCTGTAGACCTGGCGAGGTAGTCAACATCTCATAGCCACCGTGATGATGATGATGATGAGAGAGAGACACAGACCTCCTGTATACCAGGCGAGGTAGTCAACATCTCACAGCCACTATGATGATGATGAGAGAGACACAGACCTCCTGTAAACCAGGCGAGGTAGTTAACATCTCATAGCCACTATGATGATGATGAGAGAGAGACACAGACCTCCTGTAAACCAGGCAAGGTAGTTAACATCTCATAGCCACCGTGATGATGAGAGAGAGAGGCACAGACCTCCTGTATACCAGGCGAGGTAGTTAACATCTCATATCCACCGTGATGATGATGATGAGAGAGAGACACAGACCTCCTGTAGACCGGGCGAGATAGTTAACATCTCATAGCCACCGTGATGTGAGAGAGACACAGACCTCCTGTAGACCTGGCGAGGTAGTCAACATCTCATAGCCACCGTGATGATGAGAGAGACACAGACCTCCTGTATACCAGGCGAGGTAGTCAACATCTCATAGCCACCGTGATGATGATGAGAGAGACACAGACCTCCTGTAGACCAGGCGAGGTAGTTAACATCTCATAGCCACTGTAATGATGATGATACACAGACCTACTGTATACCAGGCGAGGTAGTCAACATCTCATAGCCACCGTGATGATGATGAGTTAGAGACACAGACCTCCTATATACCAGGCGAGGTAGTTAACATCTCATAGCCACAGTTCGTACCTCTACTCGTCACCTTTCTTCTTCCTCTTCTTTGCCGCTGCTCGCTGTCGTTTTGTCGCGAAAAAATAAAAATGTGAAACTTTAAAAACAACAACAACAAAAAATATTCCCAAGACGGCGCGCGGGCCGCGGGCCGCTCCTCTCCGCCCCTCCGCCGAGTTTCGTTCGCCTCAGCCGGCGCGGGATCTAGGCGAGGCCGGGGCTCTCGCGAGGCCTACCCTACGGCACTACGTAGTAGCGATTCTCGTCTCTTACGAAAGTCCTAAACAATTAATAACAATAACAACACCACAACAACAACACTACTACTACTAATGTAACGTCCTTCCTCCCATCCCCTTTGTTCCTAAAGTCGCTACAAACGATGCGAGGTCGTTACTAAAATGTCAACAAACGCGAAATCGCGAGTTTCCTCACACCAACAAAAACAAACCACACACACAGAGACACACACAGAGAGAGAGACACTCACACAGAGACACAGAGACACACACAGAGACACAGAGACACACACACAGAGACACAGAGACACACAGAGAGACACAGAGACACACACACAGAGACACAGAGACACACACAGAGACACACAGACACACAGAGAGACACACACAGAGACACAGAGAGACACACACACAGAGACACAGAGACACACAGAGAGACACAGAGACACACACAGAGACACACATACACACAGAGACACAGAGAGAGACACAGAGAGACAGAGACACACAGAGAGACACAGAGAGAGAGACAGAGAGAGACACAGAGAGAGACACACAGAGAGAGAGAGACACCGAGAGAGGGACACACAGAGAGACACGGAGACACAGAGAGAGAGACACACAGAGAGAGAGACACCGAGAGAGACACACACAGAGACACACAGAGAGAGACACAGATACGCACAGCGAGAGACAAAGAGAGACAGAGAGACACAGAGAGAGACACAGAGAGAGACACAGATAGACACAGAGAGGTAGACACAGACACACAGAGACACAGACACACAGACAGACACAGACAGAGATAGAGTTTTTGTTTTGTGTAATCTGCGCTGTGAGACTTGCAACTAAAGTCGCCGTAGGTCACGAAGAGCGCCAACGAGTTCTTCCGTGTCGGAGTGAAGGAAGGCGGCGAAGAGCGAGAGACGTGGGGTCTGGCGAGACCACTTCCGTCGTGAGATAGTGAGGTGGTGGTGATGGTGAGGTGATAGTGAGGGTGAGATAGTGGGGGTAGTGATGGTGAGGGTGAACTATGTCACCCACCCACTCACCCACCCACCCCACCCACGCACTCTGGACGAGGGCTAACCACGGTCACTATGCCACCTGGCGGTCAGCCTCGCCACCACAGCCACCCCCCCACTCACTCCCCCCACACTCCTCCCACTCACCCACCCCCACTCCCCCCACACCCCCACTCACTCCCCCCACACTCCCCACACTCCCCCCACACCCCCCCACTCCCCCCCCCCCACTCCCCCCCCCACTCCCCCCACAGTTACTCTGACCGTCCCATCCGCCAAGCTGTTTCTCCCTCCATACAGCAACAACAACCACCTGACACTCCGGTCAAAACCATCACACTGCCACACACAGCAGGCGTTACCAAGAAAAAAACAGATTTCAAAAATTCTAAACAAGCACAAGATCCAGGTCCGGTGCAATACAGTGCACAACATCCGTGACCTGATCCCATCCGTGAAGGATGTCATCCCTGACCCACAGTACCCCGGTGTTTACAAATTGAGCTGTACCTGCGGTGACTGCTACATCGGGGAGACGAAACGGCACGTCTCTGACCGAATTCCGCGAGATACAAATCCGATTTGAAACACGGCAGAACGAATTCGTCGGCCGTGGCTGATCACTGTCTCAACGCAGCGGGTTATCGTGACATTGTTTTGCTCCGATACCAAAGCGCTCTGCAAAACCTCCCGGTCTTTACTCTTGGGTTCTATTTCGATTTAAAGCTTTCTTGACTGCAAGGATTCATCTTCTTTGGTTCTTTCGGTAAAGTCACCACGTAGAATGAGAATAAAATAATAAATTGATAAAATAAAATAACACAATAATATTCTCACGACGTTTCGGCCACAACACAAGCGGCCTTCATCAGGTGAAGGGGACGAGACTGTCTGGAGGACAGCGCTGGAGTGAAAAAGCCACGCTCAGATCGCGACCTTTAAGCTGTGTGAGAAGAAACAAAGTGCCTTAACAAAGGAATTAGCATATAATTTAGCATTGAAATGGCTGAGTGATTAGCTTGTGACTGGTCACAGAAAGGCTATGTTAAAGTTAAAGCATACACATCCGCAAAGGCACCCCTTGACAAAGGAATTAGCATAGAATTTAGCATTGAAATAGCTAAGTTAAAGTATACACATCCGCAGAGGCACTCCTTGACAAATGAATTAGCATAGAATTTAGCATTGAAATAGCTGAGTGATTAGCTTGTAACTGGTCACAGAAATAGCTATGTTAAAGTGAGAGCATATACATTCACCGAGGCAACTAGTACAAATCAAACAGGAGAATTTAGCATTGAAATAACTAGGCGAATTTAGCATTGAAATAACTGAGTGATTAGCTTGTGACTGGTCACAGAAATGGCTGAGCTATTCACAGTAACTGGGTATACAATACAATATATAATGAATACTATATAGTGAACCAATAAAAAATACTAAAACATAAATTACCTCAATGTTATCAATAAACTCTATATTCTCCAATCAGCTAAGCTACCAACAATAAGTCGTTATATATCACAATGCTATATGGCGAAAAATGGGTGGATTCTTACCCTCAACTTTAGCAACACAGCTACGGGTCCCGTTCAGACGGACGAGTTCATCCATGGTCGGAACAGAGGAGGGGGAGAGAGACAGCTGCGAGGCGCTGTTATACTCCATGTTGTAAACCATACCATTAACCGTGGTGTGAGAGGTATTAAGAGTCAATGCCAGCGAAAGAGCTGCGGTCTGAAGGTCATCGTAAAATACAATTAATTAAGAACGGAAATGGTTTAAAACATCTTTCCAATGGTTACTAAGCCAGAATCCATCTTCTCGATTGAAATTGTCTCTGTGCTTGTATATGTGAATGGCCTCATGAACGAATCTCTCATGGTAGCCGGTTGGTTTGCAAAGAACCTCCGTCTTGGAGAAGTCAATGTCATGTGAGCCCACTGAATTATAACAGTGATCTGCCACGGCAGAGGAGTTCGTTCTACCGTGTTTCAAGTCTGCTTTATGTTCGCGGATGCGGTCCGAGATATGTCGTTTGGTTTCTTCAATGTAGCTACTACCACAGAGGCACTTTAGTTTGTAAACGCCCGGGTACTGTATGTCTGGAACAGCATATTTTACAGATGGAACTAGATCACGGATTTTATGTACTGTGTTGAATCGGACCTGGATCTTGTGTTTATTCAGGATTTTGGAGATCTTTTTAGTGACCCCTGCAATGTAGGGTAAGGTGATGGTTTTGAGTGGCTCCACAAGAGGATCCTTCTTCATGACTGGAGTGATGGCTTTGCGGATTGTGTAGTCGGAGTAACCATTAGCCCTGAGAGCCTGGTGTACGTGCTTGAGTTCACTGGTAATGTGTTCCTGGTCGGAAATGCATTGGGCTCTATGGTATAGAGTCTTGATGAGGGAATTCTTCTGGGATGGATGGTGGTGGGAATCCGGTTTCAAGTAAGCATCTGTATGGGTACACCTGGTATCGACAATCAAAGGCATTTCCCTGTCCCCAGACGACCTGCTTGTCAGTTTTGATGTGGTGTCCTTGTTCACCAAAGTCCCGGTACCTGACACCATCGCTATCATTGAAGACCTGGTTCATCAAGGACTGCACACTGATGTACCCCCCTGGTGAGACATTGCTTAACCAACACATACTTTACCTGGAATGGAACTTTCTACAAACAAACTGAGGGCACCCCAATGGGCTCCCCCTTATCTCCGGTTGTAGCCAACGTATTCATGGAAAAATTTGAAACTGACGCCATCCAGACTGCCACTCTACGCCCGACCTTATGGAAGAGGTATGTGGATGACACCTTTGTCATCTGGCCACATGGCCAGGCGGCTCTAGACCAATTCCGCGACCACATCAATTCCATACATCCAGCCATCAGCATCTCCAACTCCTCCTCTGAATGAGCAGCTATTACCAAATCATCAACACACATAACGTGGTTGAGCAATAGGGAGCCATCCCTTGACCGCACCCGGGCATCGACCAGCCTCCCATTATATCTGTACCATATGGAGATTCCCCCGGTACAGCTATTGAAGGCTTCACGAACTACGTGGTCAAAATAGATGTTAAATAATGTGGGAGCCAGAGGACATCCCTGTCGCACCCCAAGGTTAACAGGGAATGGCTCTGACTCCCGGCCTCGTAGTTTTACCTGGGCTCGCTCACCATCATGAAGGTCCTTAATGATCGTGAGCAGAGGGTCAGGTACTCCAAAAGCAAGAAGAACAACACAGAGCCCAGGCCTACTGATGGTACATTAGACCTTGACCAGGTCAATAAAGCAGAGATGTAAGTCTTGTTGGAATTCCCTACACCTCTGCTGTAGCAGACATACAGAAAATATGGCATCTGTGCAGGACCGCCCTTTCCTGAAACCGCAATGGGGCTCCGCAAGCCTCTCCTCAGCGTGCCTGGCAAGGCGATGTTGAATAATCCTTGCCAAGACCTTTCCCGGCACACTGAGGAGTGAGATGCCCCTGTAGTTGTTACAGTCTGTGTGGTCCCCCTTCATAAAAAGGGGGACCAGCAGGGCATCCTTCCAATCCTGCGGAACCCGTCCAGTGGTCCGGACTGTTGTTATGATGTCATATAGGGCAGTCTGTGCACAAACGCCGCCCTCCCTCAGCATTTCGCTTGGGAGATCATCTCTGCCCGCTGCCTTTCCTGGTCTCAGACTCCGGATCGCCTTCAGTACTTCCTCAACAGATGGCACCTCAGCCAGCCACTCACAGGGGGTGACTTCTTCCAATATTTGAGGCACCGCAGCCTCAGCAGGGTCATCCTCACTTTGTGCCACGATGTTTTCCTGGCAGAGGGATTTTCCCTCCCCCAGGACCTCACAGAAATGCTTAGCAAATCTGCAAACCTGTTCCTGGGGGTCGAAGATTGATGGTAATAGGTGTGGCGCTGCAGATTACTTTTTTGATGGAGTTAAATATAGATTTGTGATCACGGGCCACTGAGGCAGACTCCATCTCCTCAGCAACCCGCGACCACCACCCATCCTTGCAGCGCCTCACGGCTCTCCTAACCTTCGAGCGAAGGCTGCGGTAAGCCTCCTCATTCTCTGACGTGGGATTCTGTAGCCGATGACTTTAAGCCTGTCGCTTTTTCTCAACCATCCTGAACACCTCCTCTGTCAGCCAGGGTCTCTGGGGAGGTCTGGACTGCGTGCCCAAAGCAGCCATTGCAGCTGCATGAGTCATAGTCCTAAACCTCGCCCATTTACCCTCGACATCAGGAGGAGTCGGGGACGATGCCAATCCCAGCCACAAGCGATGATGAAATTCTCGCTTGCAACTTTCATCACATAACTGAGACCAGGCCACTTTAGGTTAGAATGGGGTCCTGGGTGTACACCCACCACCGGAGTGGAAGAATGGCAGGCGCATCTTACAGATGACTAGTCGATGGTCAGAGGGCAGATCAGCTCCACGGTAGGTCCTGGTGTCAAGGACATGGGCTCGCATCCGCTGGTCCGTCACTATGTAGTCCAGCAGATGTTCTTGCTTGGACCCGGCATGCATCCATGATGTTGTGTGGATGCTCCGATGCCAGAACAGCCTGTTGGTAATTACAAGCCCATGGGCTGCACAAAAATCTAGCAGCCTCCTACCGTTGTTATTGAGCTGATATGGTCCATGCCCTCCAATCACTCCAGACCAGGTGCCAGTATCATGACCAACTCGGGCATTGAAGTCACCCAACATGATGACTCTATCCCGAGGGGCCACTTTAGCCAGCACCTGTGACAGGAGGTCATAGAAGGTATCTGACTCATCGGCTTTGCTTGCATCCCTCCACGGATGTTCAGCTTCGGTGGGGGCATAAGTAACCACGACTGCCACTCCTCGCCTCCGGTTGATGGGAAGGCGAGCCCAAAGTAGCCTGGGGCTTACAGCTTCCCACACCTCACCGCCATGCTCCCACGCCCCATTCATTCTTTTTTTCAAAAGAAGAGCCACACCCTGTTATTTGGCAGTCTGCTGCCCCGAGTAGAGGACTGTCCACCCCTCATGGTGGCAAGAGCCAGAGCCGATCCACCGGACCTCCTGAATGCCACAGAGATCCAGGCGGTACCGGTCCAGCTCCCGACAGTGGAGTGGCAGCCTCTCCTCCGCAGTGAGTGTTCGAACATTCCATGTGTCCACCCGTAGTGGCTTTTTGTTGTTTCTGGAGGAGCCCCGAGGGTAGATATTCAATCTCCTGGCTCCGCCAATTGGGGTTTGGCCAGGAGACGTCATAGACGCCTGGCCCCCGGGGCCTCCGGCACAAGCTTATTAGTTACATATTTCAGTTTAACTCGTGGTTTAGTGGTAATTAATTGAAGGTGGAGGGGTTACCAGCCCCTCGCACCCGTCCAGAGCCCCCGTTTAGCCCCTGTGGTGGACACATATGCCATGAAGGGAGGAGCCAATTAAAATTGGACCTCCCCCCACAGCACTGTCCACGACAGAGTTGCCCGTCCGGCATAGCGAGGAGGTAGGGGGTTGTTTTGCCGGACATACACTGCACACTACTATACACACTACACTACACACTACACTATACATTACACTATACACTACACTACACACTACACTATACACTACACTATAAACTACTATACACTACACTATACACTACACTACTATACACTACACTATACACTACACTATGCACTACACTACTATACACTACACTACTATACACTACACTGTACACTACACTATTATACACTACACTATATACTACACTACGATACACTACACTATACACTACACTACTATACACTACACTATACACTACACTACTATACACTATACAATACACTATACACTACACTACACACTACACTACTATACACTACACTATACACTATACACTACACTAGACACTACATTATACACTACCATACATTACACTATACACTACTATACACTACCCTATACACTACACCATACACTGCACTACTATACACTACTATACACTACTATACACTACACTATACACTACTATACACTACTACACACTACTATACACTACACTATACACTATGCACTATACTACACACTACACTATACGCTACACTATACACTACTATACAATACACTATACACTACACTATACACTACACTATACACTACTATACACTACACTACTACACTATACAGTACTATACACTACACTATACACTACTATACATTACGCTATACACTTTGCACTACACTACACACTACACTACTATACACTACACTATACACTACACTATACACTACACTACTATACACTACACTACTATACACTGCACTATACACTGCATTACTATACACTGCACTATACACTACAATATTATACACTACACTATACACTACACTACACACTACACACTACACTATACACTACACTATACACTACTATACACTACACTATACACTACCATACACTACACTACACGCTACACTATACACTACACTACTATACACTACACTATACACTACACTACACACTACACTACTATACACTACACTATATACTACACTATACACTAATATACACTACACTATACACTACTATACACACTACACTACACACTACTATACACACTACACTACACACTACTATACACACTACACTACGCACTACACTATACAATACACTATACACTACACACTACACTATACACCACACTATACACTACTGTACACTAAACTATACACTACACTACTATACACTACACTATACACCACACTACTATACACTACACTATACACTACACTATACACTACACTACTATACACTACACTATACACTACACTACTATACACTACACTATATACTACACGACAATACACTACACTATACACTACACTACTATACACTATACAATACACTATACACTACACTACACACTACACTACTATACACTACACTATACACTATACACTACACTAGACACTACATTATACACTACCATACATTACACTATACACTACTATACACTACCCTATACACTACACCATACACTGCACTACTATACACTACTGTACACTACTATACACTACACTACTACACTATACACTACTATACACTACTACACACTACTATACACTACACTATACACTATGCACTATACTACACACTACACTATACGCTACACTATACACTACTATACAATACACTATACACTACACTATACACTACACTATACACTACTATACACTACACTACTACACTATACAGTACTATACACTACACTATACACTACTATACATTACGCTATACACTTTGCACTACACTACACACTACACTACTATACACTACACTATACACTACACTATACACTACACTACTATACACTACACTACTATACACTGCACTATACACTGCATTACTATACACTGCACTATACACTACAATATTATACACTACACTATACACTACACTACACACTACACACTACACTATACACTACACTATACACTACTATACACTACACCATACACTACACTACACGCTACACTATACACTACACTACTATACACTACACTATACACTACACTACACACTACACTACTATACACTACACTATATACTACACTATACACTAATATACACCACACTATACACTACTGTACACTAAACTATACACTACACTACTATACACTACACTATACACCACACTACTATACACTACACTATACACTACACTATACACTACACTACTATACACTACACTATACACTACACTACTATACACTACACTATATACTACATGACGATACACTACACTATACACTACACTATACACTACACTACTATGCACTATACACTACAATATACACTACACTACACACTACACTACTATACACTACACTATACACTACACACTACACTATACACTACACTATATACTACACTATACACTACACTAATATACACTACACTATACACTACACTAGACACTACACTATACACTACACTATACACTACACTACTATACACTACACTATACACTACACTATACACTACACCACACACTATACACTACACTATACACTACACCACACACTATACACTACACTATACACTACATTATACACTACACTATACACTACACTACACACTACACTATACACTACACTATACACTACACACTATACACTACACTATACACTACAATATACACTACACTACTATAGACTACACTATGCACTACACTATACACTACACTATACACTACACTAATATACACTATACACTACACTATACACTACACTATACACTACACTATACACTACACCACACACTATACACTACGCTATACACTAGACTATACACTACACCACACAATATACACTACACTATACACTACATTATACACTACCCTATACACTACACTATACACTACACTACACACTACACTATACACTACACTATACACTACACTATACACTACACTATACACTACAATATACACTACAGTACTATACACTACACTATGCACTACACTATACACTACACTATACACTACACCATACACTACACTAAACAATATACACTACACTATACACTACACTATACAATTCACACTACACTATACACTACTATACACTACTATAGACTACACTATACACTACTATACACTACACTATACACTACACTATACACTACTATACACTACTATACACTACACTATACACTACACTATACACTACTATACACTACACTATACACTACACTACTATACACTACACTATACACTACACTACTATACACTACACTATACACTACTACACTATACACTACACTATACACCACACACTACACTACACTATACACTACACTACTATACACTACACTATACACTACACTAGTATACACTACTATACACTACACTACTATACACTACACTATACACTACTACACACTACACTATACACTACACTAGTATACACTACTATACACTACACTACTATACACTACACTATACACTACTATACACTACACTACTATACACTACACTACTGTACACTAAACTATACACTACACTACTATACACTACACTATACACCACACTACTATACACTACACTATACACTACACTATACACTACACTACTATACACTACACTATACACTACACTACTATACACTACACTATATACTACACGACGATACACTACACTATACACTACACTATACACTACACTACTATGCACTATACACTACAATATACACTACACTACACACTACACTACTATACACTACACTATACACTACACACTACACTATACACTACACTATATACTACACTATACACTACACTAATATACACTACACTATACACTACACTAGACACTACACTATACACTACACTATACACTACACTACTATACACTACACTATACACTACACTATACACTACACCACACACTATACACTACACTATACACTACACCACACACTATACACTACACTATACACTACATTATACACTACACTATACACTACACTACACACTACACTATACACTACACTATACACTACACACTATACACTACACTATACACTACAATATACACTACACTACTATAGACTACACTATGCACTACACTATACACTACACTATACACTACACTAATATACACTACACACTACACACTACACTATACACTACACTATACACTACACTATACACTACACTATACACTACACCACACACTATACACTACGCTATACACTACACTATACACTACACCACACAATATACACTACACTATACACTACATTATACACTACCCTATACACTACACTATACACTACACTACACACTACACTATACACTACACTATACACTACACTATACACTACAATATACACTACAGTACTATACACTACACTATGCACTACACTATACACTACACTATACACTACACCATACACTACACTAAACAATATACACTACACTATACACTACACTATACAATTCACACTACACTATACACTACTATACACTACTATAGACTACACTATACACTACTATACACTACACTATACACTACACTATACACTACTATACACTACTATACACTACACTATACACTACACTATACACTACTATACACTACACTATACACTACTATACACTACACTATACACTACACTACTATACACTACACTATACACTACTACACTATACACTACACTATACACCACACACTACACTACACTATACACTACACTATACACTACACTATACACTACTACACACTACACTATACACTACACTAGTATACACTACTATACACTACACTACTATACACTACACTATACACTACTACACACTACACTATACACTACACTAGTATACACTACTATACACTACACTACTATACACTACACTATACACTACACTACTATACACTACACTACTATACACTACACTACACACTACACTACACTATACACTACACTATACACCACACACTACACTACACTATACACTACACTACTATACACTACACTATACACTACTATACACTACACTATACACTACTATACACTACACTATACACTAGTGCTGTACTAGTGACAAATTGGCCACGTTCTGTTTACGTGACAAGCCCTTACTAGTTGGCTGTGTAGGGTGGTGGTGGGTTTAACGACACAACATTTATATACTTACACGATCTAACCCAAAACAATCTCTATTATAAAGGTCCCAGAGCCGGATTATCCTCGTAGCAAAAGTAGCTACATATGTAGTAGTAACTACACGTGCGTAGTAGCTACTACTACACGTGTGTAGTAGTAACTACTACACACGTGTAGTAGTAGCTACATGTGTGTAGTAGTAGCTACTACTACACGCGTGTAGTAGCTGCTACTACACACACGTGTAGTAGTAGCTACACACGTGTGTGTAGTAGTAGCTACTACTACACACACGTGTAGTAGCTACTACTACACTTGTGTAGTAGTAGCTACTACACAACGTGGCCTCACCACCAGTGTCAGGCCAGGGAAGAACGACGACCAGTACAAGCACAATGCAAGCATCAGAACGCTTCACGGCTCGGGTCGAGCAGCTGTGTCATGGGACGCCTTTTGTTGCCGTATGGGACCCCGATGGGACCGTGATGGGACCCCGATGGGACTGGGACCGCGATGGGACCGTGATGGGACCCCGAAGAGACCGTGATGGGACCGCGATGGGACTGGAACCGCGATGGGACCGCAATGGGACCGCGATGGGACCCCCCCCGCCCCCAGCGTGGCCTGGCTCCGCCCTCGGCCACGCCCCTCTTGCTGAAACTCACCAGAAGGTTCTGGGCCCTACACCACGTGTCCCTTCTGTCACCCTTGGCACACATGCTTGTCCTGTCACGTGACCTTGTCGGCCAACCGGGGGCTGCCACGTCCCCAGATGCCCCCTCTCTCCGCCAGACAACAGAAACCATGCCCCGCTAGGAGCCCTTTCCCTGACAACGCGTTCCCTGCTGGTGATCCATTGTATGTCACTACACTTGTGGTGACGATGATGATGATGATGTTGTTGTTGTTGTTACATGCATTGATACTCTTTGGGGTTTTTTCGGTAAAGTCATGTACGTATAAAATAAGCTAAATTTCTTCTTTTTTTGATTTAAAGCTTTCGTGACTGCAGTAATTCATATTCTGAGCTCTTTCGGTAAAGTCACGTTGAAGGGAAACATTATAATAATAAAATATTTATTGTTTTATATATATTTCATTATTTTATTGTTTCCCTTCAACGTGACTTTACCGAAAGAGCTAAGAATATAAATTATTCTTGCCGTGGTTTTCCCACCTGATGACGATTGCTTGTGTTGCAGTCGAAACGTCGCGATTTTTATTTATTTTATTTTCTAACTACGTGACTTTGCCGAAACAAACCAAGAAAGTTTGGATCACTGCAGTGACGAAAACTTCAAATCTTGTACCATGCATTGGGGCTGCACCAGAGGCGGCTGCCTTCTTAATGGTCTTCTCTGGTGGTGGTGATGATGGTGGTGGTAGTGGTGGTGGTGGTAGTGGTGGTGGTGATGGTGGTGATGGTGATTGTGGTGGTGGTGATGGTGGTGGTGGTGATGATGATGATAGTGGTAGTGGTGGTGATGATGGTGGTGGTAGTGATGGTGATGGTGGTGATGGTGGTGGTGGTGATGGTGGTGGTGATGATGGTGGTAATGGTGGTGATGATGGTGGTGGTGATGATAGTGGTAGTGGTGGTGATGATGGTGGTAATGATAATAGTGGTATTGGTGGTGATGGTGGTGATGATGATAGTGGTAGTGCTGATGATGATGTTGGTGGTAGTGATGGTGATGGTGGTGGTAGTGATGGTGATGATGGTGGTGATGATAGTGGTAGTGGTGGTGATGGTGGTGGTGATGATGGTGGTAATGGTGGTGATGATGGTGGTGGTGATGATAGTGGTAGTGGTGGTGATGATGGTGGTAATGATAATAGTGGTATTGGTGGTGATGGTGGTGATGATGATAGTGGTAGTGCTGATGATGATGTTGGTGGTAGTGATGGTGATGGTGGTGGTAGTGATGGTGATGATGGTGGTGGTGGTGATGATAGTGGTAGTGGTGGTGATGATGGTGGTGGTAGTGATGATGGTGGTGGTGATGGTGGTGGTGGTGGTGGTTTTGGTGATGGTGGTGGTAGTGGTGGTAGTGATGGTGGTGATGGTAGTGGTAGTGGTGGTGATGGTGGTGATGGTGCTGGTAGTGATGGTGATGGTGGTGGTAGGGATGGTGATGATGGTGGTGGTGGTGGTGGTGATGATGGTGGTAATGATAATAGTGGTATTGGTGGTGATGGTGGTGGTGGTGATGATGATAGTGGTAGTGGTGATGATGATGTTGGTGGTAGTGATGGTGATGGTGGTGGTAGTGATGGTGATGATGGTGGTGGTGGTGATGATAGTGGTGGTGATGGTGGTGGTGGTGGTAGTGGTGGTGGTGATGATAGTGGTAGTGGTGGTGATGATGGTGGTGGTTGTGATGATGATGGTGCTGGTAGTGATGGTGATGATGGTGATGGTGGTGGTTGTGATGATGATGGTGCTGGTAGTGATGGTGATGATGGTGATGATGGTGGTGGTGATGATGATGGTGGTGGTAGTGATGGTGATGATGATGGTGGTGGTTATGATGATTATGATTGTGGTGGTGAATGTGGTGGTGGTGGTGGTGGTGATGGTGGTGGTGGTGGTGATTATAATGGTGGTGGTGATGATGATGGTGGTGGTAGTGATGGTGATGGTGGTGGTAGTGATGATGATGATGGTGGTGGTGATGATTATGATGGTAGTGGTGGTGATGATCATGATGGTGGTGATGATTATGATGGTAGTGGTGGTGGTGGTGATGATGATGATGGTGCTGATGATTTTCGTGGTAGTGGTGGTGATGGCGGTGGTAATGGTGGTGGTGGTGATGATTTTGGTGGTAGTAGTGATGATGGTGATGGTGGTGGTGATGATGATTATGGTGGTAATGGTGGTGATGATGATGGTGGTAGTGGTGGTGGTGATAATGGTGGTGATGATGATGGTGGTAGTGGTGGTGGTGATGATGGTGGTGATGATGATGGTGGTGGTGATGATGGTGGTAGTGGTGGTGATGATGATGCTGGTGGTGATGATTACGGTGGTAGTGGTGGTGATGGTGATGGTGGTGATGAAGGTGGTAGTGGTGGTGATGATGATGCTGGTGGTGATGATTATGGTGGTAGTGGTGGTGATGATGATGGTGATGATTATGGTGGTAGTGGTAGTGATGGCGGTGGTGATGATTATGGTGGTAGTGGTGGTGATGGCGGTGGTGATGATTATGGTGGTAGTGGTGGTGATGGTGGTGGTGATGATGACGGTGGTGATCATTATGGTGGTAGTGGTGGTGATGGTGATGATGGTGGTGATGGTGATGGTGGTGATGATGATTATGGTGGTAGTGGTGGTGATGATGATGGTGGTGGTGATGGTGGTGATGATGGTGGTGGTGGTGATGATGATGATGATGGTGGTGATAGTGGTAGTGGTGGTGATGATGATGGTGATGATTCTGGTGGTAGTGGTAGTGATGGCGGTGGTGATGATTATGGTGGTAGTGGTGGTGATGGTGGTGGTGGTGGTGATGATGACGGTGGTGATGATTATTGTGGTAGTGCTGGTGATGGTGATGATGGCGGTGATGGTGATGGTGGTGATGATGATTATGGTGGTAGTGGTGGTGATGAAGATGGTGGTGGTGATGGTGGTGATGATGGTGGTGGTGATGATAGTGGTAGTGGTGGTGATGATGGTAGTGGTTGTGATGATGATGGTGGTGTTAGTGATAGTGATGATGGTGGTAGTGCTTATGATGATTATGATGGTGGTGGTGGTTGTGGTGATGGTGATGGTGGTGGTGTAAGTGGTGGTGGTGATGGTGGTGATGATTATAATGGTGGTGGTGATGATGATGGTGGTGGTAGTGATGGTGATGGTGGTGGTAGTGATGATGATGATGGTGGTGGTGATGATTATGATGGTAGTGGTGGTGATGATCATGATGGTGGTGATGATTATGATGGTAGTGGTTGTGGTGGTCATGGTTTTGATGATGATGGTGTTGATTATTTTGGTGGTAGTGGTGATGATGGCGGTGTGGTGGTGATGATTTTTGGTGGTAGTAGTGATGATGGTGATGGTGGTGGTGATGATGACGGTGGTGATGGTTATGGTGATAGTAGTGGTGGTGATGGTGGTGGTGGTGATGATGATTATAATGGTGGTGGTGATGATGATGGTGGTGGTAGTGATGGTGATGGTGGTGGTAGTGATGATGGTGATGGTGGTGGTGATGATTATGATGGTAGTGGTGGTGATGATCATGATGGTGGTGATGATTTTAGTGGTAGTGGTGGTGATGGCGGTGGTGATGGTGGTGGTGATGATTTTGGTGGTAGTAGTGATGGTGGTGATGGTGGTGGTGATGATGATTATGGTGGTAATGGTGGTGGTGATGATGATGATGGTGGTAGTGGTGGTGGTGATGATGGTGGTGATTATGGTGGTAGTGGTGGTGGTGATGATGGTGGTGATGATGATGGTGGTGGTGATGATGGTGGTAGTGGTGGTGATGATGATGCTGGTGGTGATGATTACGGTGGTAGTGGTGGTGATGGTGATGGTGGTGGTGGTGGTGATGAAGGTGGTAGTGGTCGTGATGATGATGCTGGTGGTGATGATTATGGTGGTAGTTGTGGTGATGATGATGGTGATGATTATGGTGGTAGTGGTAGTGATGGCGGTGGTGATGATTATGGTGGTAGTGGTGGTGATGGTGGTGGTGGTGATGATGACGGTGGTGATGATTATGGTGGTAGTGCTGGTGATGGTGATGATGGTGGTGATGGTGATGGTGGTGATGATGATTATGGTGGTAGTGGTGGTGATGATGATGGTGGTGGTGATGGTGGTGATGATGGTGGTGGTGATGATGATGGCGGTGATAGTGGTAGTGGTGGTGATGGTAGTGGTGGTGATGATGACGGTGGTGGTGGTAATGATGGTGGTAGTGCTGGTGATGATGGTGGTGGTGATGATAGTGGTAGTGGTGGTGATGATGGTGGTGATGATAATACTGGTAGATGGTGGTGGTGATGATAGTGGTAGTGGTGGTGATGATGGTGTTGGTTGTGATGATGGTGGTGTTAGTGATAGTGATGATGGTGGTAGTGCTTATGATGATTATGATGGTGGTGGTGGTTGTGGTGATGGTGATGGTGGTGGTGTAAGTGGTGGTGGTGATGGTGGTGATGATTATAATGGTGGTGGTGATGATGATGGTGGTGGTAGTGATGGTGATGGTGGTGGTAGTGATGATGATGATGGTGGTGGTGATGATTATGATGGTAGTGGTGGTGATGATCATGATGGTGGTGATGATTATGATGGTAGTGGTTGTGGTGGTCATGGTTTTGATGATGATGGTGTTGATTATTTTGGTGGTAGTGGTGGTGATGGCGGTGTGGTGGTGATGATTTTGGTGGTAGTAGTGATGATGGTGATGGTGGTGGTGATGATGACGGTGGTGATGGTTATGGTGGTAGTGGTGGTGATGGTGATGATGGTGGTGATGGTGGTGATGATGATTATGGTGGTAGTGGTGGTGATGGTGATTATGGTGGTGATGGTGGTAATGATGATGATTATGGTGGTAGTGGTGGTGATGATGATGGTGGTAGTGGTGGTGGTGATTATGGTGGTAGTGGTGGTGGTGATGATGGTGGTGATGATGGTGGTAGTGGTGGTCATGATGATGCTGGTGGTGATGATTATGGTGCTAGTGGTGGTGATGGTGATGATGGTGGTGGTGGTGATAATGATTATGGTGATGATGGTGGTGATGATGATGGTGGAGATGATGATGATGGTGATGATTATGGTGGTAGTGGTGGTGATGGCGGTGGTGATGGTGGTGGTGATGATTTTGGTGGTAGTAGTGATGATGGTGATGGTGGTGGTGATGATGACGGTGGTGAGGATTATGGTGGTAGTGGTGGTGGTGATGATCGTGGTGATGATGATGGTGGTGGTGATGATGGTGATAGTGGTCGTGATGATGGTGGTGATGATTATGGTGGTAGTGGTGGTGATGATGATGCTGGTGGTGATGATTATGGTGGTAGTGGTGGTGATGGTGATGATGGTGGTGATGATGGTGGTAATGATTATGGTGATGGTGATGATTATGGTGGTAGTGGTGGTGGTGATGGTGGTGGTGGTGTTTGTGGTGAAGGTCGTGGTGGTGATGATGGTGGTAGTGGTGTTGATGGTGGTGGTGGTGATGGTGGTGGTGGTGGTGGTAGTGATGGCGATGATGATAGTGGTGGTGGTGGTGGTTTTGGTGGTGGTGGTGATGATGATGGTGGAGGTGGTGGTGATGGTGGTGATGATTATAATGGTGGTGGTGATGATGGTGATAGTGGTGGTGATGATGATGGTGGTGGTAGTGGTGGTGATGATGGTGGTGGTGGTGATGGTGATGATGATGATGGTGGTGGTGATGATTATGATGGTAGTGGTGGTGATGGTCATGATGGTGGTGATGATTATGATGGTAGTGGTGGTGGTGATGGTGATGATGATGATGGTGTTGATGATTTTGGTGGTAGTGGTGTTGATGATTTTGGTGGTAGTGGTGGTGATGGTGGTGGTGATGATTTTGATGGTAGTAGTGATGATGGTGATGATGCTGGTGATGATTATGGATAGTTATGATTATGGTGGTAGTGGTGGTGATGGTGATGATGGTGGTGATGATGATTATTGTAATAGTGGTGGTGATGATGGTGGTGGTGATGGTGGTGATGATGGTGGTGCTAGTGGTGGTGATGGTGGTAGTGGTGGTGATGGTGATGATAATTATGGTGGTAGTGGTGGTGGTGACGGTGATGGTAGTGGTGGTGATGATGGTGATGATGATAGTGGTGGTGATGGTGATGATGATGATGGTGGTGGTGATGATAGTGGTAGTGGTGGTGATGATGATGCTGGTGGTGATGATTATGGTGGTAGTGGTGGTGATGGTGATGATGGTGGTGGTGGTGGTGATGATGGTGGTGATGATTATGGTGGTAGTGGTGGTGATGGCGGTGGTGATGGTGGTGGTGATGATTTTGGTGGTATTAGTGATGATGGTGATGCTGGTGGTGATTGTGATGGTGGTGATGATGATTATGGTGGTAGTGGTGGTGATGATGATAACGGCAGTCGTGGTGGTGATGATGGTGGTGATTATGGTGGTAGTGGTGGTGGTGATGATGGTGGTGATGATGATGGTGGTGGTGATGATGGTGATAGTGGTGGTGATGATGGTGGTGATGATTATGGTGGTAGTGGTGGTGATGATGATGCTGGTGGTGATGATTATGGTGGGAGTGGTGGTGATGGTGATGATGGTAGTGGTGGTTGTGATGATGGTGGTAATGATAATGGTGATGATTATGGTGGTAGTGGTGGTGATGGTGGTGGTGGTGGTGTTGGTGGTGAAGGTGGTGGTGGTGGTGATAATGGTGGTAGTGGTGTTGATGGTGGTGGTGGTGGTGATGATGGTGGTGGTTATGATGATTATGATGGTGGTGGTGGTTGTGGTGGTTGTGGTGGTGATGGTGGAGGTGGTGGTGGTGATGGTGGTGGTGGTGGTAGTGGTGGTGGTGATGGTGGTAGTGGTGGTGGTGATGGTGGTGATGATTATAATGGTGGTAGTGGTGATGATGGTGATAGTGGTGGTGATGATTATGGTGGTGGTAGTGGTGGTGATGATGGTGGTGATACTGATGATGATGATGGTGGTGGTGATGATTATGATGGTAGTGTTGGTGCTGGTGATGGTGATGATGATGATGGTGTTGATGATTTTGGTGGTAGTGGTGGTGATTGCGGTGGTGATGGTGGTGGTGATGATTTTGGTGGTAGTAGTGATGATGGTGATGATGCTGGTGATGATTAAGGATAGTGATGATTATGGTGGTAGTAGTGGTGATGGTGATGATGGTGGTGATAATTATGGTGGTAGTGGTGGTGATGGTGATGATGGTGGTGGTGGTGATGGTGGTGATGATGGTGGTGATAGTGGTGGGCCAGATGAGCTCAATAATAACGGTAGGAGGCTGCTAGATTTTTGTGCAGCCCATGGGCTTGTAATTACCAACACGCTGTTCCGGCATTGGCGCATCCACACAACATCATGGATGCATGCCGGGTCCAAGCAAGAACATCTGCTGGACTACATAGTGACGGACCAGGCAATGCGAGCCCATGTCCTTGACACCAGGACCTACCGTGGAGTTGATCTGCCCTCTCACCATCGACTAGTCATCTGTAAGATGCGCCTGCCATTCTTCCACTCCGGTGGTGGGTGTACACCCAGGACCCCATTCCGACCTAAAGTGGCCTGGTCTCAGTTATCTGATGAAAGTTGCAAGCGAGAATTTCATCATCGCTTGCGGCTGGGATTGGCATCGTCCCTGACTCCTCCTGATGTCGAGGGTAAATGGGCGAGGTTTAGGACTGTGACTCATGCAGCTGCAATGGCTGCTTTAGGTACGCGGTCCAGACCTCCCCAGGGACCCTGGCTGACAGAGGAGGTGTTCAGGATGGTTGAGAAAAAGCGACAGGCCCACTGTCATCGGCTACAGAATCCCACGTCAGAGAATGAGGAGGCTTACCGCAGCCTTCGCTCAGAGGATCGGAGAGCCGTGAGGCGCTGCAAGGATGGGTGGTGGTCGCGGGTTGCTGAGGAGATGGAGTCTGCCTCAGTGGCCCATGATCACAAATCTCTATTTAACTCCATCAAAAAAGTAACCTGCAGCGCCACACTTATTACCATCAATAGGGGGAAAAACGGTGATCCAATCTCCAACCCCCAGGAACAGGTTTGCAGATTTGCTGAGCATTTCTGTGAGGTCCTGGGGGAGGGAAAATCCCTCAGCCATGAAAACATCGTGGCACAAAGTGAGGATGACCCTGCTGAGGCTGCGGTGCCTCAAATATTGGAAGAAGTCACCCCCTGTGAGTGGCTGGCTGAGGTGCCATCTGCTGAGGAAGTACTGAAGGCGATCCGGAGTCTGAGACCAGGAAAGGCAGTGGGCATAGATAATCTCCCAAGCGAAATGCTGATGGAGGGTGGCATTTGTGCACAGACTGCCCTATATGACATCATAACAACAGTCTGGACCACTGGACGGGTTCCGCAGGATTGGAAGGATGCCCTGGTGGTCCCCCTTTTTAAGAAGGGGGACCGCACAGACTGTAACAACTACAGAGGCATCTCACTCCTCAGTGTGCCGGGAAAGGTCCTGGCAAGGATTATTCAGCATCGGCTTGCCAGGCACGCTGAGGAGAGGCTTGCGGAGCCCCAATGCGGTTTCAGGAAAGGGCGGTCCTGCACAGATGCTATATTTTCTGTCCGTCTGTTACAGCAGAGGTGTAGGGAATTCCAACAAGACCTACATATCTGCTTTATTGACCTGTCAAGGCCTATGATACCATCAGTAGGCCTGGGCTCTGGGTCGTTCTTCGTGCTTTTGGAGTACCTGACCCTCTGCTCACGATCATTAAGGACCTTCATGATGGTGAGTGGGCCCGGGTAAAACTACTTGACCGGGAGTCAGAGCCATTCCCTGTACACCTTGGGGTGCAACAGGGATGTCCTCTGGCTCCAACATTATTTAACATCTATTTTGACCACGTAGTTCGTGAAGCCTTCAATAGCTGTACCGGGGGAATCTCCATATGGTACAGATATAATGGGAGGCTAATCGATGCCCGGGTGTGGTCAAGGGATGGCTCCCTATTGCTCAACCACGTTATGTATGCTGATGATTTGGTAATAGCTGCTCAGTCAGAGGAGGAGTTGGAGACGTTGCTGCTGAGACTGGAGCGTGCCACTAAGAGGTGCGGCCTTACCATCAGCCCCACCAAAACTAAGCACCTGCCTGGGTATTTTGTACCATTGGACACTCCACCCCCACAACTCCCAATCGGTGATGGGGCAGTTGTAGAGAGAGTGGAGAGTTTCCCATACCTGGGCAGTGTGCTTATGACTGGCTCCAGTTTAACAGCAGAGGTCTCACTCCGAATCAGTCGAGCGGCAATATCTTTTCATCGGTTGCGTAACGCTGTGTGGAAGCTACCTGGTCTGTCGCTCCGCACTAAGCTTCAGGTCTTCTCGGCCACGGTCAATCCCTCCCTTCTCTACGCTTGCGAAACGTGGACCCCCCTAATGGAACATCTTCGCTGGTTAGAAACATTTAGGCTGGCCTGCCTACGATCCATCCTGGGTTTAACCAGACTGGATTGTGTGAGGAGCTCACAAATCCTTGAATGGGCAAGGTCCCATCGGTGAGCTCCTCTGGCGGGCAAGGCTGCGATGGCTGGGTCATGTAGCCCGCATGCCCAGCCACCGCATGCCGAAACAGCTTTTGTTCGGCCGGATCGAGGGGCCTAAGCGGGCGCGGCACGGGCTAGAGAAGAGATGGAGTGATGTGGTACAGAAGGACGTGGAGCTGAGTGGACTTGCCGATGACTGGTACCAGCGGTGTCAAGATCGGCCTCTGTGGAGGAAGTTCGTGAAGGATGCTACTGGGCAGTTGGAGGTAGTCGACCTCCAACAACAACGGAGGGCGGAGGAGTGACGCTCAGAACAACGAGCGGAGCGCCGGGTGGCTAAAGCACAGCAGGTTGGCACAGTAGGGGGCACAGGTGGTGCATCAGCCAGTCATCTCAGTCAGTCGACCCGTGGCACCTGGGTCTGCCCCGTGACCTCCTGCCAGCGGGCGTTCGACACTTCACGTGGCCTCATGGTGCACATAGCCTGGCACAAGCGTCGTGGTGACGTCACCGCCACTTAGTGGCGAATGGCGGTTGTTGTTGTTGATAGTGGTGGTGATGGTGGTAGTGGTGGTGATGGTGATGATGGTGGTGGTGGTGATGATTGTGGTGATGATGTTTATGGTGGTAGTGGTGGTGGTGACGGTGTTGGTAGTGGTGGTGATGATGGTGATGATGATGGTGGTGGTGATGGTGGTGGTGATGGTGATGATGATGATGATGGTGGTGATAATTTTGGTGGTAGTGGTGGTGATGGTGATGATGGTGGTGGTGGTGATGATTGTGGTGATGATGTTTATGGTGGTAGTGGTGGTGGTGACGGTGTTGGTAGTGGTGGTGATGATGGTGATGATGATGGTGGTGGTGATGGTGGTGGTGATGGTGATGATGATGATGGTGGTGATAATTTTGGTGGTAGTGGTGGTGATGATGGTGGTGATGGTGATGGTGGTGATGATGATTATGTTGGTGGTGGTGATGATGATGGTGGTTGTGATGGTGGTGGTGGTGATGATGATGGTAGTGATAGTGGTGGTGATGGTAGTGGTGGTTATTATAACGGTGGTGGTGGTGATGATGGTGGCAGTGGTGGTGATGATGGTGGTGATGATAATAGTGGTAGTGGTGGTGATGATGATGGTGGTCGTAGTGATGATGATGGTGGTAGTGGTGGTGATGGTGGTGGTGATGATGATAGTGGTAGTGGTGGTGATGATGGTGGTGATGATAATAGTCGTAGTGGTGGTGATGGTGGTGGTGGTGATGATGATAGTGGTAGTGGTGATGATGGTGGTGGTGGTGATGATAGTGGTAGTGGTGGTGATGATGGTGGTGGTTGTGATGATGATGGTGGTGGTGATGGTAGCGATGGTGATGATGGTGGTGGTGGTGGTGATGATGATGGTCGTGGTAGTGATGGTGATGATGATGGTGGTGGTTATGATGATTATGATTTTAGTGGTAGTGGTGGTGATGGTGGTGGTGGTGGTAGTGGTGGTGGTGATGGTGGTGGTGGTGGTGATGGTGGTGATGATTATAATGCTGGTGATGATGATGGTGGTGGTAGTGATGGTGATGGTAGTGGTAGTGATGATAATGATGATGATGGTGGTGGTAGTGATGATTATGATGGTAGTGGTGGTGATGATCATGATGGTGGTGATTATTATGATGGTAGTGGTGGTGGTGATGATGATGATGGTGTTGATGATTTTGGTGGTAGTGGTGGTGATGGCAGTGGTGATGGTAGTGGTGATGATTTTGGTGGTAGTAGTGATGATGGTGATGGTGGTGTGGATGATGACTGTGGTGATGATTATGGTGGTAGTGGTGGTGATGGTGATGATGGTGGTGATGGTGGTGGTGGTGATGATGGTGATAGTGGTGGTGATGATGGTTGTGATGATTATGGTGGTAGTGGTGGTGATGATGATGCTGGTGGTGATGATTATGGTGGTAGTGGTGGTGATGGTGATGATGGTGGTGGTGGTGGTGATGATGGTGGTAATGATTATGGTGATGGTGATGATTATGGTGGTAGTGGTGGTGGTGGTGATGGTGGTGGTGGTAGTGGTGGTGATGATGGTGATGGTGGTGATGATGGTGATGATGATGATGATAGTGGTGGTGATGATTATGATGGTATTGGTGGTGATGGTCATGATGGTGGTGATGATTATGATGGTAGTGGTGGTGGTGATGATGATGGTGTTGATGATTTTGGTGGTAGTGGTGGTGATGGCGGTGGTGATGGTGGTGGTGATGATTTTGGTGGTAGTAGTGATGATGGTGATGATGCTGGTGATGATGATGGATAGTGATGATTATGGTGGTAGTGGTGGTGATGGTGATGATGCTGGTGATGATGGTGGTGATGATGGTGGTGGTGGTGATGGTGATGATGCTGGTGATGATGGTGGTGATGATGGTGGTGGTGGTGGTGATGGTGATGATGGTGGTGATGATGATTATTGTTATAGTGGTGGTGGTGGTGATGGTGGTGGTAGTGGTGGTGATGGTGATGATGGTGGTGGTGATGATGGTGGTGATGATGATTATGTTGGTAGTGGTGTTGGTGACGGTGATGGTAGTGGTGGTGATGATGGTGATGATGATGGTGGTGGTGATGGTGATGGTGTTGATGATGGTGGTGATAATTTTGGTGGTGGTGGTGATGGTGATGATGGTGGTGGTGGTGATGATGGTGGTGGTGATGATTATGGTGATGATGGTAGTGATGATGATGATGGTGGTGGTGGTGGTGATGATTTTGATGGTAGTGGTGGTGATGGTGGTGGTGATGGTGATGATGATGATGGTGGTGATGATTTTGGTGGTAGTGGTGGAGATGGTGATGATGATGGTGGTGCTGGTGGTGGTGGTGGTGATGATTATGGTGATGGTGGTGGTGATGATTATGATGGTAGTGGTGGTGATGTTGGTGGTGATGGTGGTGGTGATGATGATGGTGGTGATGATGATGATGGTGGTGGTAGTGGTGGTGATGGAAGATGATGATGATGGTCGTGGTAGTGGTGATGATTATGGTGGTAGTGGTGGTAGTGGTGGTGATGGTGGTAGTAGTGATGATGGTGATGGTAGTGGTGATGATTATGGTGGTAGTGGTGGTGATGGTGATGAGGGTGGTAGTGGTGGTGATGATGGTGGTGGTGGTGGTGGTGGTGATGGTGGTCATAGTGGTGGTGATGGTGGTAGTGGTGGTGATGGTGATGATGGTGGTGGTGATGATGGTGGTGATGATGATTATGTTGGTAGTGGTGTTGGTGACGGTGATGGTAGTGGTGGTGATGATGGTGATGATGATGGTGGTGGTGATGGTGGTGGTGATGGTGTTGATGATGGTGGTGATAATTTTGGTGGTAGTGGTGGGATGGTGATGATGGTGGTGGTGGTGATGATGGTGGTGATGATTATGGTGATGATGGTAGTGATGATGGTGGTGGTGGTGATGATTTTGATGGTAGTGGTGGTGATGGTGGTGGTCATGGTGATGATGATGGTGGTGATGATTTTGGTGGTAGTGGTGGAGATGGTGATGATGATGGTGGTGCTGGTGGTGGTGGTGATGATTATGTTGATGGTGGTGGTGATGTTTATGATGGTAGTGGTGGTGATGTTGGTGGTGATGGTGGTGGTGATGATGATGATGGTGGTGATGATGATGAGGGTGGTGGTAGTGGTGGTGATGGAAGATGATGATGATGGTGGTGGTAGTGGTGATGATTATGGTGGTAGTGGTGGTATTGGTGGTGATGGTGGTAGTAGTGATGATGGTGATGGTAGTGGTGATGATTATGGTGGTAGTGGTGGTGATGGTGATGAGGGTGGTAGTGGTGGTGGTGGTGATGATGGTGGTCATAGTGGTGGTGATGGTGGTAGTGGTGGTGATGGTGATGATGGTGGTGGTGATGATGGTGGTGATGATGATTATGTTGGTAGTGGTGTTGGTGACGGTGATGGTAGTGGTGGTGATGATGGTGATGACGATGGTCGTGGTGATGGTGGTGGTGATGGTGTTGATGATGGTGGTGATAATTTTGGTGGTAGTGGTGGTGATGGTGATGATGGTGGTGGTGGTGATGATGGTGGTGATGATTATGGTGATGATGGTAGTGATGATGATGATGGTGGTGGTGGTGGTGATGGTGTTGATGATGGTGGTGATAATTTTGGTGGTGGTGGTGGTGATGGTGATGATGGTGGTGGTGGTGATGATGGTGGTGATGATTATGGTGATGATGGTAGTGATGATGATGGTGGTGGTGGTGGTGATGATTTTGATGGTAGTGGTGGTGATGGTGGTGGTGATGGTGATGATGATGATGGTGGTGATGATTTTGGTGGTAGTGGTGGAGATGGTGATGATGATGGTGGTGCTGTTGGTGGTGGTGGTGATGATTATGGTGATGGTGGTGGTGATGATTATGATGGTAGTGGTGGTGATGTTGGTGGTGATGGTGGTGGTGATGATGATGATGGTGGTGATGATGATGATGATGGTGGTGGTAGTGGTGGTGATGGAAGATGATGATGATGGTGGTGGTGATGATTTTGGTGGTAGTAGTGATGATGGTGCTGGTAGTGGTGATGATTATGGTGGTAGTGGTGGTAGTGGTGGTGATGGTGGTAGTAGTAGTGATGATGGTGATGGTAGTGGTGATGATTATGGTGGTAGTGGTGGTGATGAGGGTGGTAGTGGTAGTGGTAGTGATGATGGTGGTAGTGGTGGTGAGGATGATGGTGATGATTATGGTGGTAGTGGTGGTGATGGTGGTAGTGGTGGTGCTGGTGGTAGTGGTGGTGATGGTGGTGATGATGATGGTGGTGATGATGATTATGGTGGTAGTGGTGGTGGTGATGATGATGCTGGTGGTGATGATTATGGTGGTAGTGGTGGTGTTGGTGATGGTAATGATGATGGTGGTGGTAGTGGTGGTGATGGTGGTAGTGGTGGTGATAGTGATGATGGTGGTAGTGGTGGTGGTGATGGTGATGATAATGGTTGTAGCGGTGATTATGGTGGGGGTGATGATTATGATGGTAGTGGTGGTGATGGTGATGATGGTGGTGGTGGTGGTAGTGGGGGTGTTGGTGGTGGTGATGATGCTAGTGGTGATGATGATGGTGGTGATAATGGTGGTAGTGGTGATGATGAGTATGGTGGTGGTAATGGTGGTAGTGGTGGTGATGATGATGGTGGTGGTGATGATGATGCTGGTGGTGATGATTATGGTGGTAGTGGTGGTGATGGTGATGATGGTGGTGGTGGTGATGGTGATGATGGTGGTAATGATTATGGTGATGATGGTGGTGATGATGATGGTGGTGGTGATGATGATGGTGATGATTATGGTGGTAGTGGTGGTGATGGCGGTGGTGATGGTGATGATGATTTTGGTGGTAGTGGTGATGATGGTGGTAGTGATGGTGATGCTGATGATAATGATAATGGTGGTAGTGGTGGCGATGGTGATGATGGTGGTGATGGTGGTGATGATGATTATGGTGATGATGATAGTGATAATGATGGTGGTGGTGGTGATGATGATGGTGATGATTATGGTGGTAGTTGTGATGATGATGGTGATGATGGTGGTGATGATTATGGTGGTAGTGGTGATGATGGTGATGATGGTAGTGATGGTGGTGATGGTGATGATGATGGTGGTGGTAGTGGTGGTGGTGGTGATGGTGGTGGTAGTGGTGGTGATGATGATGGTGATGATTATGGTGGTCGTGGTGGTGGTGGTGGTGATGATGGTGGTGATGATGGTGATGATGTTGGTAGTGGTGGTGACGATGATGGTGATGATTATGGTGGTGGTGATGGTGGTAGTGGTGGTGACTTTACCGAAAGAACCAAGAATAATAATTTTATTGTTTTACAATAATTTCATTGTTTTATATTTGTATTATTTAATTGTTTCCCTTCTACGTGGTGACTTTACCGAAAGAACCAAGCATAATAATTTTATTGTTTTACAATAATTTTATTGTTTTATATTTTTATTATTATATTGTTTCCCTTCTACGTGGTGACTTGACCGAAAGAACCAAGAATATTTGACTTCGATTTAAAGCTTTTATTATTTCCCTTCGGCGTGACTTTTACCGAAAGAACCAATGACAACTATTTGATTATTTAAACCTATTAAGGTCACCATTTATTTATTGCATGAAGGAGCATTTTGCTTCTCCATGGGAGAATGGAGAAGCGTGAATTTTGCACATTTTTGTTAATGATTGTTATTAAACATTTCGATTCCAGTGATTCTCCGGGGGCCTTTCATTCTGTGGAATGAATATGCGATTGTTATAATTGTACTTTCCATTTGGCTTCGTTCTGCGACGAAGTTTAAAGGGCCCGTCCAGAAATGACGTCATGCACCTAGGGGTGGGGGTCAGACATTTGTGACGATTTGTGACGAGAGCGGGTAGGGGGTTTGAGTAATGTGACGTCACATCAAAACGCGCAACTTTATAAATAAATACGGACAACACGTTCTACTTAATCAAAGAGACTTTTTTAATAAATGTTTTCTCCTGCAACATCAGAGTGCAGCGCCACATTAAACACTTAAACACGCACTACAAAGCGATTTGAAGCATGTTTTATTTTTAAAATGGAAATATAGTTTTGGGGGGGGCAGAGCTTTGTGACGTCATTTGAGGGGGGGTCTGACTTTTTGTGATGCCGCGTGACTTTGGGGGGGGTCAAAAATCGTCCAAAATCACGTGACGTCATTTATGGACGGCCCCTAACTGGTATAACAAAATACAATAGTATTTTAGGGTGTTACAGTGAGGGAAAAAAATATTTGATCACCTGCTGATTTTGTACGTTTGCCCACTGACGAAGCAATGATCAGTCTATAATTTTAATGGTAGGTGTATTTGAACAGTGAGAGACAGAATAACAACAAGAAAATCCAGAAAAACGCATGTCAAAAATGTTATAAATTGATTTGCATTTTAATGAGGGAAATAAGTATTTGACCCCCTCTCAATCAGAAAGATTTCTGGCTCCCAGGTGTCTTTTATACAGATAACGAGCTTAGATTAGGAGCACACTCTTAAAGGGAGTGCTCCTAATCTCAGCTTGTTAACCTGTATAAAAGACACCTGTCCACAGAAGCAATCAATCAATCATATTCCAAACTCTCCACCATGGCCAAGACCAAAGAGCTCTCCAATGATGTCAGGAACAAGATTGTAGACATACACAAGGCTGGAATGGGCTACAAGACCATTGCCAAGCAGCTTGGTGAGAAGTTGACAACAGTTGGTGCGATTATTCGCAAATGGAAGAAACACAAAAGAACTGTCAATCTCCCTCGGCCTGGGGCTCCATGCAAGATCTCACCTCGTGGAGTTGCAATGATCATCAGAACGGTGAGGAATCAGCCCAGAACTACACGGGAGGATCTTGTCAATGATCTCAAGGCAGCTGGGACCACAGTCACCAAGAAAACAATTGGTAACACACTACGCCGTGAAGGACTGAAATCCTGCAGCGCCCGCAAGGTCCCCCTGCTCAAGAAAGCACATATACATGCCCGTCTGAAGTTTGCCAATGAACATCTGAATGATTCAGAGGACAACTGGGTGAAAGTGTTGTGGTCAGATGAGACCAAAATGGAGCTCTTTGGCATCAACTCAACTCGCCGTGTTTGGAGGAGGAGGAATGCTGCCTATGACCCCAAGAACACCATCCCCACCGTCAAACATGGAGGTGGAAACATTATGCTTTGGGGGTGTTTTTCTGATAAGGGGACAGGACAACTTCACCGCATCAAAGGGACGATGGACGGGGCCATGTACCGTCAAATCTTGGGTGAGAACCTCCTTCCCTCGGCCAGGGCATTGAAAATGGGTCGTGGATCGGTATTCCAGCATGACAATGACCCAAAACACACGGCCAAGGCAACAAAGGAATGGCTCAAGAAGAAGCACATTAAGGTCCTGGAGTTGCCTAGCCAGTCTCCAGACCTTAATCCCATGGAAAATCTGTGGAGGGAGCTGAAGGTTTCGAGTTGCCAAACGTCAGCCCTCGAAACCTTAATGACTTGGAGAAGATCTGCAAAGAGTAGTGGGACAAAATCCCTCCTGAGATGTGTGCAATCCTGGTGGCCAACTACAAGAAACGTCTGACCTCTGTGATTGCCAACAAGGGTTTTGCCACCAAGTACTAAGTCATGTTTTGCAGACGGGGGTCAAATACTTATTTCCCTCGTTAAAATGCAAATCAATTTATAACATTTTTGAACATTCGTTTTTCTGGATTTTGTTGTTGTTATTCTGTCTCTCACTGTTCAAATAAACCTACCATTAAAATTTTAGACTGATCATTTCTTTGTCAGTGGGCAAACGTACAAAATCAGCAGGGGATCAAATTCTTGCCTTATAATCCGACGGGCGCCTTGCCAAATGTGTCTTTACAAGTGTAACTATTAATATTATTGGCATTATTATTCCTGTTACACACTTAGCAGAATCAGCTTGAAAAATAGGCATGAGACTCTTAAGTAATAATAATGATAATCGTCACGATAAAAAAAAATCTGTCATAATCATTGTAACAACCCCGAACCCATCACCGCCACCACAAACCCACACACACAAGGTGCACCTAGCCTGGCACGGGCTACGGGGCGACGAACGCAGCTCCCCCCCTCCCCCTTTCGCCGTGCACTTTAAAAAAAAAACATTTCTGAGGAAAAAGTGAAGATTGTGAGCTGTAAAAAGCTATCGTTGAGATTTTTATTTAACAAACAAAAAAATAACAACAACTAATTAGCCGATAGGAGGCGACATTTCCAGCCGCAGATAAAACCGCATTGGCCGCGCGTGTGTCTCTGCTTCGTAAAAAAAAAACACGACCCGTCTTTTACGCCAAAGGTTATCATCTATATATATTTTTTAAAAAAATATATCGTTAAAGTAGTAGATAGTCGTGGGCGAGGCGAGCGATTCGTCCGTTCAGTGTTTGCGTTGTTAAAATATCGCGATTTGTTTTTAGACGTTTTAAATTGGCGCGGTGGGAATTGTGCAAGGCCTCTGTTGTGGATGTCCGCAGGCCCGAGTTTTTGGGACGCTTCGCCTGCTTATTCACTTTATAAAGATCGATAATAAAAAAAAACAAAGAGCCGCAGCGGATAGGGTTTAACATGAACAGTTATATAGTTTTAAAGTTTAATAGTTAATTTTGGTGAGGGAGTTTTTTTTTGTTTTTTCCCCTCACAACGCGCAGCCATGGACGAGGCAAAGAGCGGCCGAGTTGAAGGTAAGCGGCGTCCGTCCCATTCTAAAGCGTCAACATCGTCAACAATAACAACAATAACGATTAGATCAAACAACACACGAGCGGTTGTTGTGGTTGTTGTGGTGAGGTTGCGGTAGCGACAGACTTGGGTTAGAGGGTTAAACGCTTCACTATCGTGATGGATTACATAATCATCATTATCACCATCATCACCATCACTACCATCGTAATCATCATCACCACCATCACCACCATCACTACCATCACCACCACTACCACCACTACCACAATAATCATCACCATCATCATTATCACCACCATCATCATCACCATCACTACCATCGTAATCATCATCACCATCATCACCATCACTACCACCACTACCACAATAATCATCACCACCATCACCACTACCACCATCATCACCACTACCACCATCATCACCACCACTACCACCATAATCATCACCACTACAATCATCACCATCTTCACCACTACAATCACCATCATCACTACCACTACAATCACCATCACCACAACAATCATCACCACCACTACCACAACAATCATCACCATCACCACCACTACCACCACAATCATCACCATCACTACCACCACAGTCATCACCACCACAATCATCACCACCATCATCATCACCATCACCACCACAATCATCACCATCACTACCAGCAGACATGTACTAACAGTCGCCTTTGTGAATGATGGTGGTAGTGGTGGTGGTGATGATGCTGGTAGTGGTGGTGATGGTGGTAGTGGTGGTGATGGTGGTGATGGTAGTGGTGGTGATGGTGGTAGTGGTGGTGATGGTAGTGGTGGTGATGGTGGTAGTGGTGGTAGTGGTGGTGATGGTGATGATTGTGGTGATGGTGATTATAATGGTGGTGATGGTGATTATGATGGTAGTGATGGTGATGATTATAGTGGTGGTGATGGTGGTGATGGTAGTGGTGGTGATGATGATGATGGTGGTGGTGATTGTGGTGGTAGTGGTGGTGATGGTGATGATTGTGGTGGTGATGATTGTAGTGGTAGTGGTGGTGATGATTATGGTGGTAGTGGTGGTGATGGTGATGATTGTGGTGGTAATGGTGATGATTGTGGTGGTGCTGATAGTGATGATTGTGGTGGTGGTGATGATTGTGGTGGCAGTGGTGGTGATGATTGTGGTGGTAGTGGTGGTGATGATTGTGGTGGGGATGGTGGTGATAGTGATGAATATTGTGGTGGTGGTGATGATGGTGATGATTGTGGTGGTGATGGTGGTGATAGTGATGAATATCGTGGTGGTGGTGGTGATGATGGTGATAGTGATGATTGTGGTGGTGATGGTGGTTATAGTGATGAATATTGTGGTGGTGGTGATGTGATAGTGATGATTGTGGTGGTGATGGTGGTGATAGTGATGATTGTGTTGATTATCGTGGTTATAGTGGTGATTGTGGTGGTGGTGATGTGATAGTGATGATTGTGGTGGTGATGGTGGTAATATTGATGATTGTGTTGATTATCGTGGTTATAGTGGTGATTGTGGTGGTGATGTGATAGTGATGATTGTGGTGATGGTTGTGATAGTGATGATTGTGTTGATTATCGTGGTTATAGTGGTGATTGTGGTGGTGATGGTGGTTATAGTGGTGATTGTGGTGGTGATGGTGGTTATAGTGGTGATTGTGGTGGTGATGGTGGTGATAGTGATGATTATGTTGATTATGGTGGTGATAGTGATTGTGGTGGTGATGGTGGTGATAGTGATGATTGTGGTGGTGGTGGTGATGATTATAGCGGTGATTGTGGTGGTGATGGTGGTGATAGTGATGAGTGTGTTGATTATGGTGGTGATAGTGATTGTGGTGGTGATGGTGGTGATAGTGATGATTGTGGTGGTGATGGTGATTATAATGGTGATTGTGGTGGTGATAGTGATGAGTGTGTTGATTATGGTGGTGATAGTGATTCTGGTGGTGATGGTGGTTATAGTGGTGATTGTGGTGGTGATGATGGTGATAGTGATGATTGTGGTGGTGATGGTGATTATAGTGGTGATTGTGGTGGTGATGGTGGTAGATTTAAAGCTTTCGTGACTGCTAGGATCCATACTCTTTGGTTCTATTGGGTAAAGTCACGTAGGTGAAAATAAAATAACAAAAAATGACGACGTTTCGGCCACAACACAAGTGGCCTTCATCAGGTGAAGGGACGAGACTGTCTGGAGGACAGCGCTGGAGTGAGAGAAGCCACGCTTAGATCACGACCTTTAAGCTGTGTGAGAAGTTTTAGTGATGATTGTGCTGGTGGTGGTGATGGTGATGTGATAGTGATGATTATTCTGGTGGTGGTGGTGGTGATAGTGATGATTGTGGTGGATGATGATGATGGTGGTGATGATTGTTGTGGTTGATGATGATGATGGTGGTGGTGATGATTACTCATTGTTTTTTTCGGTAAAGTCACATATGTAGAAATACCATAAAATTATATTAAAATAAATCAATCGCGACGTTTCCACCGCAACACAAGCGATCATCATCAGGTGTAAAAACCAAATAGCGAGGGAGCACACAGGGCGACATCAACGCAACACGTAGAGAGCGTTAAACTTGCACGGAGGTGATTACAACAAGAAGACGAGAGACGAGAATTCAACAAACCTAAGAAAAAAAAATGTCACGTGAAGCACAACCAGTCAGGCCAACAGCAACACAGTTAGACACTTGCCTGGCGGACCACGAATTTCAGAAGAGTGCTCAATTTCGCGTTCGTCCTCCGGGTTGAACACACCGGCATAGACAGGGCGAACAAATACGAGGTGCAAGTCAGCAGAAATACATGTAGACAGGGAACACCACGAGGCAAGGAGAGGAGAGACGGACAGAGAAGCAAGGATAAAGGGTGCCGGAGGGATGAACAGACCCAGAGGCCTTAAATGAGAAGTAGAGGTGGGGGGAGAGGGGGAGGGGTAGGAGATAGCAAGGGGTGCAATACGTTTAGGACAGAATTGTAAAGGTAACTTCCCCGTAGAAGTGTGATGATTGTTGTAGCAGTGAGGGTTAGGGTTACTGTAGCGACAGACAGGCGAACACCGATTTAGAGGGAGGGTTACACGGTGAACGATTGATGGGGGAATCCATCATCATCGTCGTCATCATCATCGTTCACAAAGGCGACTGTCAGTACGTGTATGATGGTGGTGCTGGTGGTGATGGTGATGATGGTGATAGTGGTGGTGGTGGTGATGACGATGGTGATAGTGATGATGATTGTGGTGGTGGTGATGATCGTGATGATTGTGGCGGTAGTGATGATTGTGGTGGTAGTGATGATGATAGTGGTGTTCATGATGATTGTGGTGATAGTGATGATTGTGGTGATGGTGGTGTTTTATGTGGCGATAGTGATGATAATAATGATGGTGATGACGGTGATGAATGTGGTGGTGGTGGTGGTGATGATGATGATGGTGGTGTTCGTGATGATTGTGGTTGTGATTAATGTTGTGGTGATGATGGTGATGATGTGGCAATAGTGATGATGATTGTGGTGATAGTGACGATCGTACAGGGGAATGTGGAGCTGAGTGGACTTGCCGATGACTGGTACTAATGGTGTCAAGATCGGCCTCTGTGGAGGAGGCTCGTGAAGGACGCTGCTGGGCAGTTGGAGGCAGTCGCCCTCCAGCAACAACGGAGGGCGGAGGAGCGACGCTCACAACAACGAGCGGAGCACCAGGGGTGGCTAAAATTAGCACCTGGCCAGGCACAGGCACAGTGGTGACTTCACCACCACTTAGTGGTGAATGGCGAGTGTTGTTGTTGATAGTGATGATTGTGGTGGTGGTGGTGATAATGATGATTGTATACAGGACAGCAGATTGTGGGTTTCAGTTTTCAGTTTATTTATTTTGGTGTAGCCCTGTGAGCCATTCGGCTCTTGAATCGGGTGCAATCACAACAAGCAAAAAAACAAAAACATGAACAAGAACAACATCTTAAAGTGACTACGTTTGATCCCGACCTGCTGTATATTTTGTTTGCATGTTGTGATGATTGTGGTGATGATTGTGGTGAGGATTGTGGTGAGGATTGTGGTGAGGATTGTGGTGAGGATTGTGGTGAGGATTGTGGTGAGGATTGTGGTGAGGATTGTGGTGAGGATTGTGGTGATGATGATTGTGGTGATAGTGACGATTGTGGCGATGATGGTGGCGATAGTGACGATTGCGGTGATAGCGATGTTGATTTTTTGGTGATTGTGGTGATGATTGTTATGATGGTGGTGGTGATGATGGTGGTAATCGTGACGGTAGTTCTGACAGCTGCATGGGTGTGATAGCACGCGAGGCAATATCATTCCCCCCCCCCTCGCTATAGCTGGAGAACTGTCACCGCTATCATCGCTCACCGCCCACGCCAGCCATGCCGACCGCGGCGCCACCGCTCCTCCTGACTCCTCACCCCGACCCCACCTCTGACCCCCGCCCCACTTTCAGGTTGAACCCCTCGACCCCCTTTGGCCCAAGCCGCCCACCCCCCCGGCCGCCTCCCCCCAGACAATCGTCGCTGTCGGTGACGGCCAGGATGAGCGAGGCTGCAATGGCCGAATCATCCGGGGCTTGGAAGTCGGCCTCCGGCAAGGCCGACAATAGCGGCGGTGGAAGTTGCTTGCGGTGGAACTACAACAAGGGACGCCGTGAGTGAAGGGTCGGATGGGAGCCGAGACCTTCATCATCATCATCGTCGTCGTCGTCGCCGTCATCGCCGTCGCCGTCACAGACGTCCTTCCCTCCCATCCGTAGCTTCCATTATCCCCGCTTGAGCTACGTACGGGGGCGAAGGAAGTTAGTTGCACGTGCACACGGTGTTGCTAGGAGATGTGTTGGCTTCTTTGCCTGCTTTGCAGGAGGCTGTGGGGTTCCGATCGCGACCCTGGCTCCTGCTGGGTATTTTGAGCTTGCGCGTCCTCACCGCGTTTGCCGTGAATTTTCCCCTCCCCGCGTGTCTTTTTTTTCCCCCCCCCCCCCCTTACTCATTTCGTATGCGACGTCAAGCTTTAATTTTCCACGTGATGATGATGATGATGCTGCTGATGATGATGAGCCGCTTCGTTGACCTAGAGTGAGTGTGAGTGGAGTTTGTGTGTTCTAGCCCTGTTCTACAGAGTGAGTGTGAGTGGAGTTTGTGTGTTCTAGCCCTGTTCTACAGAGTGAGTGAGTGGAGTTTGTGTGTTCTAGCCCTGTTCTACAGAGTGAGTGAGTGGAGTTTGTGTGTTCTACCCCTGTACTACAGAGTGAGTGAGTGGAGTTTGTGTGTTCTAACCCTGTTCTACAGAGTGAGTAGAGTTTGTGTGTTCTACCCCTGTACTACAGAGTGAGTGAGTGGAGTTTGTGTGTTCTACTCCTGTTCTACAGAGTGAGTGTGAGTGAGTGAGTGTGAGTGAGTGTGTGTGAGTGAGTGTGTGTAAGTGTGAATGAGTGTGAGTGAGTGTGAGTGAGTGAGTGTGAGTGAGTGAGTGTGTGAGTGAGTGAATGTGTGTGAGTAAGTGAGTGAGTGAGTGTGAGTAAGTGAGTGAGTGTGATTGAGTGTGAGTGTATGAGTGAGTGAGTGATCTCCCCCTGCTCTGCATGGGTAACCCTCCAGGTTCTCCGCTCCCCTCCCACAGCTAAACCCACACCCACAGTGGAACTGGTAGCGGCCACATCCACACCCCCACTGTTCAACAATTCCCTGCAACAAATCCCTCAACTGGGATCTCACAGCAGCAGCATCATCGCTACCCCCTACTGACAGACTGATGCACAGTGACAGCTGCCACTGGGGGTGCCCCTAGGCCAGACCCACACAGCAGCAGCAACAACAACATGGCCACCCCCAACTTCAAACACACGGCAGGACCCTCCGCGAGACTTTGCCGGGGTTAAAGTCGGCGGAATCGAAATAACAAGCAATGCGTGTGTCCACCATTGCCACAATTTTCACGTTTTACTTTATTGTTATTATTATAAATATCAGAATCTTTTCGATTAAAAGCTTTCGTAACTGCAGGGATTCATCTTCTTGGTTCTTTCGGTAAAGTCACCACCACGTAGAATGGAAACAATAAAATAATAAAAAAGAAACATGATAAAATAAAATAAAAATAATTTTATTTTATTACGTTTCATCTTTTATTATCATTTTGTTTCCTTTCTTACGTGGTGGTGACTGTACCGAAAGAGACCAAGAAGATATCAGAACCTTGATTTAGACTGCTGGAGGAGCCTGACGATCTACCAGGCTCTGTCACCCCCCCCCCCCCCACCCACCCCAGATGTAGTCCCCGGTACGGGCGACGGAGGGGGTCTCACCGCTCCTCTCTCCCCACGGCAGACGAAGGCCCCAAGGCCGGCAAGCGGTGGTCGGCGCAGCGCAAGGCCGCGGCCGCTGCGGCCGACGACGCGGCGGCGGCGGCGGCGGCGGCGGCGGTGACGGCGACCACCGTGGCTGCGGCGGCGACGGCGGCCGGACTGCCGGGGACGCGCGGAGAATCTCCCGTGGCCAGCGCCCTGCTGGTGGAAACGGAGAGCGTGAAGACCGAGTGGGAATGTGAGTGGGGCGGGCGGGCGGGCGAGTATATGAGCGAGTGATTCAGTGGGGCGAGTGGGTTGGCGAGCGAGTGAGTGGGCGAGTGGGTTGGCGAGCGAGTGAGTGGGCGAGTGGGTTGGCGAGTGAGTGGGCGAGTATATGAGCGAGTGATTCAGTGGGGCGAGTGGGTTAGCGAGCGAGTGAGTGGGCGAGTGGGTTAGCGAGCGAGTGAGTGGGCGAGTGGGTTGGCGAGTGAGTGGGCGAGTATATGAGCGAATGATTCAGTGGGCGAGTGGGTTAGCGAGCGAGTGAGGGAGTGGGTCAGTTACTGAGTGGATGATTGAGTGGATGATTGAGTGGTTGAGTGAGTGGGCGAGTGAGTAGGTCTGTTAGTGACTAAGTGGGTGGGTGAGTGAGTGGGTGAGTGTGGTGGGTGAGTGAGTGGTGAGTGAGTGAGTGAGTGGGTGAGTGTGGTGGGTGAGTGAGTGGGTGGGTGAGTGAGTTGGTTAGTGATTGAGTAGGTTAGTGAGTGAGTGGGTGGGTGGGTGAGTGAGTTGGTTAGTGATTGAGTAGGTTAGTGAGTGAGTGGGTGGGTGAATGAGTGGGTGGGTGAGTGAGTGAGTTGGTTAGTGAGTGAGTGGGTGGGTGAGTGAGTTGGTTAGTGATTGAGTAGGTTAGTGAGTGAGTGGGTGGGTGAGTGAGTTGGTTAGTGATTGAGTGATTGAGTAGGATAATGAATGAGTGAGTGGGTGGGTGAGTGAGTGAGTTGGTTAGTGGTTGAGTAGGTTAATGAGTGAGTGGGTGGGTGAGTGAGTGGGTGAGTCGACACGTCTGCGTCTGTGCAGGCGTGTACTCCAATCCCGAGGATCTGGACGTCCGCCGGTCGCACCGACACCGCAAAGTCAAACTTCCGGTGGACCTCGGAGTCCTCCAGAGTAAGAAGCTGTCACCACCGCCACCACCACCACCGCCACCCCCACCGCTACTACCGCCACCACCACCGCTACCACTGTAACCGCCCCTACCGCCGCCGCCACCACCGCCATACACCGCCGCCGCCACTGCCGTCACCGCCGTCGCCGTCACCGCCGCCACCGCCGCCACCACCACCACCATACACCACCACCATACACCGCCCCCACCACTGTCACCGCCACCGCCGCCACCACTGCCGCCACCGCCGCCACCACCACCGCCGCCACCACCACCACCACCGCCGCCCCCACCGCCGTCACCACCACCGCCCCCACCACCACCGCCGCCGTCACCACCACCGCCCCCACCGCCCCCACCACCACCGCCACCACGGTAGCTGGGTCACCGTTGGGCCTTCCCCGAGGCGGCAGACTAAACTATAAACTACCATAACTGTTTTTTTGTTGACTAGGTAAAGGCCCGCTAAGCTATGTGGCTCTTTTTCCAGAAGCCGCCCGGCCATCGGAAGTGAAAACTCAACGAAGCCTACGAATGTTGAACTTCGTCCGCAGCCGTACGTAGGCAACTGCGCTAATTGGGGGGGGTGCTTTGTCATCTCTAGATTGGAAGCTTTCGTGACTGCAAGGATCCATACTCTCTGGTTCTCTTCGGTAAAGTCACGGAGGTGAAAAACCAAAACGACAAAAATCACGACGTTTCGGCCACAACACAAGCGGCCTTCATCAGGTGAAGGGGACCGTGCTGTCCAGAGGACGGCGTTGGGCTTGGCCGTCTTCACTCCAACGCTGTCCTCTGGACAGCACGGTCCCCTTCACCTGATGAAGGCCGCTTGTGTTGTGGCCGAAACGTCGTGATTTTTGTCGTTTTGGTTTTTTTACCTCCGTGACTTTACCCATTAGAACCCGAGAGTGTAGAGTGTGGTTTGTCGTCGCCGTGGAAGTTTAATGGCGGCAGCGAAATGCGCTGAACGTGGAGGGAATTAAATATAAAATATATATATATATTTTTTTTTTAAACACGCTTTAATGAAATGTGTACCGTACGAGTAATTGCAGAACTCCAGGAAGTGGCCCAAAGCTTGCCCACAACGTCAGGGACCCGTGGTGATTTACAGCCAACGTGACTTGAGCGTGGACAATTAGACCCGTAACAAAGATTGTTTAACAATATACATTCGTCATTTTTAATGATAGAACGTGGTGTTGTCATCAGTGTGACATAAGTATACTAAGTTTGCGGTCGATACCACATTGGGAAGTGGGTTAAAATTGAGCCGCAAGATTTATTTGAGGATACCACGACAGACGGAGTGAGTTCAAATAAATCGGCGTAAGAAAACGGAGGACCGGGAGAAAAATCCACGCGACCACGGGGAGAGAGACACAAACTCCAAATGTACAGCAGGCGTCGGGGTCATGATCAAACCCACGATCTCCTGTACATGAGGCGAGGTAGTCAACATCTCGTAGCCACCGTGATGATGATGATGAGAGAGACACAGACCTCCTGTAGACCAGGCGAGGTAGTTACCATCTCTTAGCCACCGTGATGATGATGATGATGAGAGACACACAGACCTCATGTAGACCAGGCGAGGTAGTTAACATCTCTTAGCCACCGTGATGATGATGATGAGAGAGACACAGACCTCCTGTATACCAGGCGAGGTAGTTAACATCTCATAGTCACCGTGATGATGATAAGAGAGAGAGACACAGACCTCCTGTAGACCAGGCGAGGTAGTTAACATCTCATAGCCACCGTGATGATGATGAGAGAGAGACACAGACCTCCTGTAGACCAGGCGAGGTAGTTACCATCTCTTAGCCACCGTGATGATGATGATGATGAGAGAGACACAGACCTCATGTAGACCAGGCGAGGTAGTTAACATCTCTTAGCCACCGTGATGATGATGATGAGAGAGACACAGACCTCCTGTATACCAGGCGAGGTAGTTAACATCTCATAGTCACCGTGATGATGATAAGAGAGAGAGACACAGACCTCCTGTAGACCAGGCGAGGTAGTTAACATCTCATAGCCACCGTGATGATGATGAGAGAGAGAGACACAGACCTCTTGTAAACCAGGCGAGGTAGTTAACATCTCCTAGCCACCGTGATGATGATGAGAGAGAGACACAGACCTCCTGTAGACCAGGCGAGGCAGTTAACATCTCCTAGCCACCGTGATGATGATGAGAGAGAGACACAGACCTCCTGTAGACCAGGCGAGGTCGTTAACATCTCATAGCCACCGTGATGATGATGATGATGATGAGAGAGACGCAAACTCCACATGTACAGCAGGCGTCAGGGTCGGGATCGAACCCCATGTCCTGTATATCTATGGCCCCTTTTAATGCCATTTCAGAAGTGTTTAAGATGTTTAAACACTAAATAGACACACCTATAGCAAAGGAATCATGAGGTCTGCATTAACCACGCATACTTTAAAACTTTAAAAGCTTTTAAGTTTGTTGTCCTTCCCCCGCACCTCCCGAATAGCACGGTTGGCAATGTGCGGTGCGACAGAAGTTCAACGTATGGACATGCTCTACATTATACACTACACTATACACTACACTACTATATTAAACTGAAAATTAAATTGACAAAGATCCCCCGTGTAGCCTTAACAGACTGTAGGGGCAAGTGCCGTTAGCGAGCAGCGCCTGTGAAGGCCGGAACGGCACACGACGGGGGGGTGGGTGGCCAGCACCACGCCCGGCCGCCTTTGTCTCCCCCAATGGCGATGTTGACTAACACACCGCGCCAGCTACTCATTTGAGGCCGACTCGACCTAGGGGAGGCCCGGGACCGGTTCAGATCAATCGTCACCGGTTGGTGTTGGCCGTGAGCGGGAACCGAACCCGGGTCGCCGGGTTTGTAGCGCGGCGTGGCGCTAACCGCTACACCCACCGCTCCCGACAGAACTGCACCACGCACGCACCCACCCAGGCGCGCGCCCGTTGCGACGAAACGCGAGTTTGATGTTCGACGTCCCCGTCAAACCGGCGTAACGACGAGTCGGGCGGGCCCCGCCATCAGCCGTCCCGTCATTTTTTTTTTTTTTCCTCTCCCTCGGCTAGGTCAGCGGAAGAAGAGGGAGTCGAAGAAGATGAAGGAGAACATTAAAATCACGCTGAAGATGAACAAGCCAGGGGGAAACGACGCCACGGACGCTCACGTCCTGACCAAGCACCCGGGCAGCCTCAAGCCGTACGTCTGCCAGGTACGCCCAGCGCTGCCTTTGGGGCGCCATCACACACACACACAGACAGAGATGTTGATTACTTCGCCTGGTATGCAGGAGGAGGTTCCTGGGTTTCGATCCTGACCCTGACGGCGTCTGCCGTATATTTGGAGCTTGCGCGTCCCTCCGTCTCGGCGTGGTGGTTGCGTGGATTTCTCCGGTTTTTTCCCCCTCCACGTTTAAAATCGAGGGAAATATCCACGCGGTGATGATAAGCCAACTTCGTTGAGCTATGATTTGTGGCCAGGTTGCTTCTACAAAAGATCTGTATAGCTGAGTGTGTGTGTGTGTGTCTCTGTGTGGTAACAACTACAGGGGCATCTCACTCCTCAGTGTGCCGGGAAAGGTCCTGGCAAGGATTATTCAACATCGCCTTGCCAGGCACGCTGAGGAGAGGCTTGCGGAGCCCCAATGCGGTTTCAGGAAAGGGCGGTCCTGCACAGATGCCATATTTTCTGTCCGTCTGCTACAGCAGAGGTGTAGGGAATTCCAGCAAGACCTACATCTCTGCTTTATTGACCTGGTCAAGGCGTATTATACCATCAATAGGCCTGGGCTCTGGGCTGTTCTTCGTGCTTTTGGAGTACCTGACCCTCTGCTCACGATCATTAAGGACCTTCATGATGGTGAGCGGGCCCGGGTAAAACTACATGGCGGGAGTCAGAGCCATTCCCTGTACACCTTGGGGTGCGACAGGGATGTCCTCTGGCTCCCACATTATTTAACATCTATTTTGACCACGTAGTTCGTGAAGCCGTCAATAGCTGTACCGAGGGAATCTCCATATGGCACAGATATAATGGGAGGCCGATCGATGCCCGGGTGCGGTCAAGGGATGGCTCCCTATTGCTCAACCACGTTATGTATGCCGATGATTTGGTAATAGCTGCTCATTCAGAGGAGGAGTTGGAGACGCTGCTGCTGAGACTGGAGCGTGCCACTCAAAGATGGGGCCTTACCATCAGCCCCACCAAAACTAAGCACCTGCCTAGGTATTTTGTACCATCGGACACTCCACCCCCACAACTCCCAATCGGTGATGGGGTAGTTGTGGAGAGTTTCCCATACCTGGGCAGTGTGCTTATGACCGGCTCCAGTTTAACAGCAGAGGTCTCACTCCGAATCAGTCGAGCGGCAATATCTTTTCATCGGTTGCGTAACGCTGTGTGGAAGCTACCTGGTCTGTTGCTCCGCACTAAGCTTCAGGTCTTCTCGGCCACGGTCATTCCCTCCCTTCTCTACGCTTGCGAAACGTGGACTCCCCTAATGGAACATCTTCGCCGGTTAGAAACATTTAGGCTAGCCTGCCTACGATCCATCCTGGGCTTAACCAGACTGGATTGTGTGAGGAGCTCACAAATCCTTGAAATATCTGGGCACGGTCCCATCGGTGAGCTCCTCCGGCGGGCAAGGCTGCGATGGCTGGGTCATGGAACCCGCATGCCCAGCCACCGCATGCCGAAACAGCTTTTGTTCGGCCGGATCGAGGGGGCTAAACGGACGCGGCACGGGCTAGAGAAGAGATGGAGTGACGTGGTACAGGAGGACCTGGAGCTGAGTGGACTTGCCGATGACTGGTACCAGCGGTGTCAAGATCGGCCTCTGTGGAGGAGGCTCGTGAAGGACGCTACTGGGCAGTTGGAAACAGTCGCCCTCCAACAGCAACGGAGGGCGGAGGAGCGACGCTCACAACAACGAGCGGAGCGCCTGGTGGCTAAAGCACAGCAGGTTGGCACAGTAGGGGTCACAGGTGGTGCATTAGCCAGTCATCTCAGTCATCTCAGTCAGTCGACCTGTGGCACCTGGGTCTGCCCCGTGGCCTCCTGCCAGCGGGCGTTCGACACTTCACGTAGCCTCAAGGTGCACATGGCCTGACACAAGCGTCGTGGTGACGTTACCGCCACTTAGTGGCGAATGGCGGTTGTTGTTATATCTGTGTGTGTGTGTATATATATCTGTGTGTGTGTGTATATATATCTGCGTGTGTTTATATCTGTGTGTGTGTGTATCTGTGTGTCCCTCTGCGTGTATCCCCCCGTAGGAGTGTGGCAAGAAGCTCCGCCAGTCCACCGACCTGTTCCGCTACCACACGTGTGTCTGCGTGTGCCTAACTGTATCTATGTGTGTCTGTGTGTGTGTATCTACGTGTGTCTCTGTGTGTGTATCTATCTCTGTATCTATGTGTGTCTCTGTGTGTATCTACGTGTGTCTGTGTGTGTATCTTTGTGTTTCTATGTGTGTCTCTGTGTGTATATCTACGTGTGTCTCTGTGTGTGTATCTATCTCTGTATCTATGTGTGTCTCTGTGTGTGTGTCTGTGTGTCTCTGTGTGTGTATTTATCTCTGTATCTCTGTGTATCTCTGTGTGTCTCTGTGGATCTAACTCTGTGTATCAATGTGTCTCTGTGTGTGTATCTAACTCTGTGTATCTCTGTGTGTCTCTGTGTGTGTGTATCTTTGTGTATCTATGTGTGTCTGTGTGTGTATCTATGTGTGTCTGTGTGTAGCTATGTGTGTCTGTGTGTGTATCTATGTGTTTCTGTGTATCTGTGTGTGTATCTGTGAGTGTATCTATATGTGTCTGTGTGTGTATCTATGTGTATCTATGTGTGTCTCTGTGTGTGTATCTATCTCTGTGTATCTATGTGTGTTTCTGTGTGTATATCTTTGTGTACCTCTGTGTGTCTGTGTGTGTGTATCTATCTAACCCCCTACCTCCTCGTGGTGCCGGACGGGCAACTCTGTCGTGGAAAGTGCTGTGGGGGGAGGGCCAATTCCGATTGGTTCCTCCCCTCATGGCGTCTGTGACCACCACAGGGGCTAAACAGGGGCTCTGGACGGGTGCGAGGGGCTGGTAACCCCTCCAACTTCAAAAAATTACCACGAAACTACGACTTAAACTTAAATATGTAACAAATAAGCTTGTGCCGGAGGCCCCGGGGGGACAGGCGTCTATGACGTCTCCTGGCCAAACCCCAATTGGCGGTGCCAGGAGATTGAATCTCAACCCTCGGGGCTCCTCCAGAAACAATGAAAAGCCACTACGGATGGCCACGTGGAATGTTCGAACGCTCACTGCGGAGGAGAGGCTACCACTCCTCTGTCGGGAGCTGGACCGGTACCACCTGGATATCTGTGGCATTCAGGAGGTCCGGTGGACCGCTTCTGGCTCCTGCCACCATGAGGGGTGGACAGTTCTCTACTCGGGGCAGGAGACTACCAAACAACAGGGTGTGGCTCTTCTTTTGAACAAAAGAATGAAGGGGGCGTGGGAGTGTGGCGGTGAGGTGTGGGAAGCTGTAAGCCCCAGGCTACTTTGTGCTCGCCTTCCCATCAATCGGAGGCTTGGTGGTCGTGGTTACTTATGCCCCCACCGAAGACGAACATCCGTGGAGGGATGCAGGCAAAGCCGATGAGTCAGATGCCTTCTATGACCTCCTGTCACAGGTGCTGCCTAATGTGGCCCCTCGGGATAGAGTCATCTTGTTGGGTGACTTCAATGCCCGAGTTGGTTATGATGCTGGCACCTGACCTGGAGTGATTGGAGGGCATGGCCCGGATCAGCTTAATAACAACAGTAGGAGGCTGCTAGATTTTTGTGCAGCCCATGGACTTGTAATGACCAACATGCTGTTCCGGCATCGGCGCATCCACACAACATCATGGATGCATGCCGGGTCCAAGCAAGAACATCTGCTGGACTACATAGTGACGGACCAACGGATGCGAGCCCATGTCCTTGACACCAGGACCTACCGTGGAGCTGATCTGCCCTCTGACCATCGACTTGTCATCTGTAAGATGCGCCGCCCATTCTTCCGCTCCAGTGGTGGGTGTACACCCAGGACCCCATTCCAACCAAAAGTGGCCTGGTCTCGGTTATCTGATGAAAGTTGCAAGCGAGAATTTCATCATCGCCTGCGGCTGGGGTTGGCATCGTCCCCCACTCCTCCTGATGTCGAGGGTAAATGGGCGAGGTTTAGAACTGTGACTCATGCGGCTGCAATGTCTGCTTTGGGTACGCGGTCAGGACTTCCCCAGAGACCCTGGCTGACAGAGGAGGTGTTCAGGATGGTTGAAAAAAAGCGACAGGCGCACTTTCATCGGCTACAGAATCCCACATCAGAGAATGAGGATGCTTACCGCAACCTTCGCTCAGAGGTTCGGAGAGCCGTGAGGCGCTGCAAGGATGGGTGGTGGTCGCGGGTTGCTGAGGAGATGGAGTCTGCCTCAGTGGCCCGCGATCACAAATCTCTATTTAACTCCATCAAAAACGTAACCTGCAGCGCCACACCTATTACCATCATTAGGGGAAAAACGGTGACCCAATCTCCGACCCCCAGGAACAGGTTTGCAGATTTGCTGAGCATTTCTGTGAGGTCCTGGGGGAGGGAAAATCCCTCAGCCAGGAAAACATCGTGGCACAAAGTGAGGATGACCCTGCTGAGGCTGCGGTTCCTCAAATATTGGAAGAAGTTACCCCCTGTGAGTGGCTGGCTGAAGTGCCATCTGTTGAGGAAGTACTGAGGGCGATCCGGAGTCTGAGACCAGGAAAGGCAGCGGGCAGAGATGATCTCCCAAGCGAAATTCTGAAGGAGGGTGGAGTTTGTGCACAGACTGCCCTATATGACATCATTACAACAGTCTGGACTACTGGACGGGTTCCGCAGGATTGGAAGGATGCCCTGGTGGTCCCCCTCTTTAAGAAGGGGGACCGCACAGACTGTAACAACTACAGGGGCATCTCACTCCTCAGTGTGCCGGGAAAGGTCCTGGCAAGGATTATTCAACATCGCCTTGCCAGGCACGCTGAGGAGAGGCTTGCGGAGCCCCAATGCGGTTTCAGGAAAGGGCGGTCCTGCACAGATGCCATATTTTCTGTCTGTCTGCTACAGCAGAGGTGTAGGGAATTCCAGCAAGACCTACATCTCTGCTTTATTGACCTGATCAAGGCCTATGATACCATCCATAGACCTGGGCTCTGGGTTGTTCTTCGTGCTTTTGGAGTACCTGACCCTCTGCTCACGATCATTATGGACCTTCATGATGGTGAGCGGGCCCGGGTAAAACTACGTGGCCGGGAGTCAGAGCCATTCCCTGTACACCTTGGGGTGCGACAGGGATGTCCTCTGGCTCCCACATTATTTAACATCTATTTTGACCACGTAGTTCATGAAGCCTTCAATAGCTGTACCAGGGGAATCTCCATATGGTACAGATATAATGGGAGGCTGATCGATGCCCGGGTGCGGTCAAGGGATGGCTCCCTATTGCTCAACCACGTTATGTATGCCGATGATTTGGTAATAGCTGCTCATTCAGAGGAGGAGTTGTAGATGCTGCTGCTGAGACTGGAGCGTGCCACTAAGAGATGGGGCTTTACCATCAGCCCCACCAAAACTAAGCACCTGCCTGGGTATTTTGTACCATCGGACACTCCACCCCCACAACTCCCAATCGGTGATGGGGCAGTTGTGGAGAGAGTGGAGAGTTTCCCATACCTGGGCAGTGTGCTTATGACCGGCTCCAGTTTAACAGCAGAGGTCTCACTCCGAATCAGTCGAGCGGCAATATCTTTTCATCGGTTGCGTAACGCTTTGTGGAAGCTACCTGGTCTGTCACTCCGCACTAAGCTTCAGGTCTTCTCAGCCACGGTCATTCCCTCCCTTCTCTACGCTTGCGAAACGTGGATCCCCCTAATGGAACATCTTCGCCGGTTAGAAACATTTAGGCTGGCCTGCCTACGATCCATCCTGGATTTAACCAGACTGGATTGTGTGAGGAGCTCACAAATCCTTGAAAGATCTGGGCAAGGTCCCATCGGTGAGCTCCTCCGGCAGGCAAGGCTGCGATGGCTGAGTCATGTAGCCCGCATGCCCAGCCACCGCATGCCGACACAGCTTTTGTTCGGCCGGATCGAGGGGGCTAAACGGGCGCGGCACGGGCTAGAGAAGAGATGGAGTGATGTGGTACAGGAGGACGTGGACCTGGGTGGACTTGCCGATGACCGGTACCAGCGGTGTCAAGATCGGCCTCTGTGGAGGAGGCACGTGAAGGACGCTACTGGGCAGTTGGAGGTAGTCGCCCTCCAACAACAACGGAGGGCGGAGGAGCGATGCTCACAACAACGAGCGGAGCGCCGGGTGGCTAAAGCACAGCAGGTTGGCACAGTAGGGGGCACAGGTGATACATCAGCCAGTCATCTCAGTCGACCCGTGGCACCTGGGTCTGCCCCCTGACCTCCTGCCAGCGGGCGTTCGACACTCCACGTGGCCTCAAGGTGCATATGGCCTGGCACAAGCGTCGTGGTGACGTCACTGCCACTTAGTGGCGAATGGCGGTTGTTTTGTTGTTGTGTATCTATCTCTGTGTATCTATGTGTGTCTCTGTGTGTGTATCTATCTCCGTGTATCTATGTGTGTCTCTGTATATCTATCTCCGTGTATCTATGTGTGTGTCTGTATCTCCGTGTATCTATTTGAGTCTCTGTGTGTGTGTATCTATCTACGTGTGTCTGTGTGTGTATATCTATCTCTGTGTATCTCTGTGTGTCTGTATATCTATCTCTGTGTATCTCTGTGTGTCCGTGTGTATCTCTCTGTGTATCTCTGTGGGTCTCTGTGTGTGTCTCTGTGTGTGTATCTATCTCTGTGTATCTCTGTGGGTCTCTGTATATCTATCTCCGTGTATCTATGTGTGTCTCTGTGTGTATCTATCTCTGTGTATCTCTGTGGGTCTGTGTGTATCTATCTCTGTGTATCTATGTGTGTCTCTGTGTGTGTATCTATCTCCGTGTATCTATGTGTGTCTCTGTATATCTATCTCCGTGTATGTATGTGTGTCTCTGTGTGTATCTATCTCCGTGTGTCTATGTGTGTCTCTGTGTGTATCTATCTCCGTGTATCTATGTGTGTCTCTGTATATCTATCTCCGTGTATGTATGTGTGTCTCTGTGTGTATCTATCTCTGTGTATCTATGTGTCTCTGTGTGTATCTCCGTGTATGTATGTGTGTCTCTGTGTATATCTCCGTGTATGTATGTGTGTCTCTGTGTGTATCTATCTCTGTGTATCTATGTGTCTCTGTGTGTATCTCCGTGTATGTATGTGTGTCTCTGTGTGTATCTCCGTGTATGTATGTGTGTCTCTGTGTGTATCTCCGTGTATCTATGTGTGTCTCTGTATCTATCTCTGTGTATCTCTGTGGGTCTCTGTGTGTGTCTATCTCGTGTATCTATGTGTGTCTCTGTATCTATCTTTGTGTATCTCTGTGTGTATCTACCTCCGTGTATCTATGTGTGTCTCTGTGTATCTATCTCTGTGTGGGTCTCTGTATATCTACCTCCGTGTGTCTATGTGTGTCTCTGTGTGTACCTCCGTGTGTCTATGTGTGTCTCTGCGTGTGTATCTATCTCCGTGTGTCTATGTGTGTCTGTGTGTATCTACCTGCGTGTGTCTATGTGTGTGTCTATGTGTGTCTCTGTGTGTACCTCCGTGTGTCTATGTGTGTCTCTGCGTGTGTATCTATCTCCGTGTGTCTATGTGTGTCCGTGTGTATCTACCTCCGTATATCTATGTGTGTCTCTGTGTATCTATCTCTGTGTATCTATCTCTGTGTGGGTCTCTGTGTATATCTACCTCCGTGTGTCTATGTGTGTCTCTGTGTATCTACCTCCGTGTGTCTATGTGTGTGTCTGTGTGTGTCTATCTCCGTGTGTCTATGTGTGTGTCCGTGTGTCTATGTGTGTGTCCGTGTGTCCCCCCGTAGGAGTGCGGCAAGGAGTTCCGCCAGTCCACCGACCTGTTCCGCCACCAGACGCTGCACACGGGCGAGCGGCCCCTCAAGTGCGGGGCGTGCGGCAAGGCCTTCGCCCTGCAGGCCGACCTCAACCGGCACGCCATCATCCACACGGAGCAGCGGCCCTACGCCTGCCAGGTGGGGCCCTCCTCTCAACCACCACACTCACACGCACAGTCACACGCACAGTCACACGCACAGTCACACGCACAGTCACACGCACAGTCACACGCACAGTCACACACTCACAAGCACAGTCACAGTCACACGCACAGTCACGTGCACGGTCTCACGCACGCACAGTCACACGCACAGTCACACGCACACAGTCACGCACGCACAGTCACTGTCTGTCTCTCTCCAACGCTCTCTCTCCGTCTCTCTCCGTCTCTCCGTCTCTCTCCGTCCCCCTCCATCCCGATCCACCTCTCACTCTCTCTCCATCTCTCACTCTCTCTCTCCATCTCTCTCCATCTCTCACTCTCTCCATCTCTCTCCATCTCTCTCCATCTCTCACTCACTCTCTCCATCTCTCTCCATCTCTCACTCTCTCCATCTCTCTCCATCTCTCTCCATCTCTCACTCTCTCTCTCCATCTCTCTCCATCTCTCACTCTCTCCATCTCTCTCCATCTCTCTCCATCTCTCACTCTCTCTCTCCATCTCTCTCCATCTCTCACTCTCTCCATCTCTCTCCATCTCTCTCCATCTCTCACTCTCTCCCTCTCCATCTCTCTCCATCTCTCACTCTCTCTCTCCATCTCTCACTCTCTCTCTCCATCTCTCTCCAACTCTCTCCATTTCTCCGTCTCTCTCCGTCTCCCTCTCTCTCTCCGTCCCCCTCCATCCCCATCCATCTCTCTCTCTCTCCATCTCTCTCCGTCTCTCTCCGTCCCCCTCCATCCCCGATCCGTCTCTCACTCTCCCCGTGTCTCCACACGTGCAGGAGTGCGGCAAGGCGTTCCGCTGGTCCCAGAGCCTGGTGCACCACCGGCGCTCGCACAGCGACGTGCGCGAGTTCCGCTGTGACGCCTGCGGCAAGGACTTCAAGCATCGGCGCACCCTCGTGCAGCACTGCAAGACCAACTGCGCCGGCGCCATCGCCGCCGACGCCGACGACGCCGACGACGCCGACGCCGATGCCGACGGCGCCGATGACGACGGCCAGCAGCTGCAGCAGCGGCAGGAGCAGCAGCGGCAACAGCAAGGTGGCCGCCAAGCCTCCACGGTGGCACCGGGCGCGTTTGCCGCCACGGTGGTACCGGTGCCGAGAAGCAGTGAGCGTGCTGGTACCACTGTGGAGAGTGGGTATGGGTGTCTCTGTGTGAGTCTGTGGGTCTCTGTGTGGTGAGTCTGTGGGTCTCTGTGAGTCTGTGGGTCTCTGTGAGTCTGTGGGTCTCTGTGAGTCTGTGGGTCTCTGTGAGTCTGTGGGTCTTTGTTAGTCTACGGGTCTCTGTGAGTCTGTGGGTCTCTGTGAGTCTGTGGGTCTTTGTTAGTCTACGGGTCTCTGTGAGTCTGTGGGTCTCTGTGTGACGAGTCTACGGGTCTCTGTGAGTCTGTGGGTCTCTGTTTGGTGAGTCTATGGGTCTCTGTGTGTGGTGAGTCTGTGGGTCTCTGTGTGACGAGTCTATGGGTCTCTGTGTGAGTCTATGGGTGTCTCTGTGAGTCTGTGGGTCTCTTGTGTGGTGAGTCTATGTGTCTCTGCAAGTCTGTGGGTCTCTGTGAGTCTGTGGGTCTCTGTGTGGTGAGTCTACGGGTCTCTGTGAGTCTATGGGTCTCTGTGTGAGTCTATGGGTGTCTCTGAGTCTGTGGGTCTCTGTGTGACGAGTCTACGGGTCTCTGTATGAGTCTATGGGTGTCTCTGTGAGTCTGTGGGTCTCTGAGTCTGTGGGTCTCTGTGTGACGAGTCTATGGGTGTCTCTGTGAGTCTGTGGGTCTCTGTGTGACGAGTCTACGGGTCTCTGTGAGTCTGTCGGTCTCTTGTGTGACGAGTCTACGGGTCTCTGTGTGAGTCTGTGGGTCTCTGTGAGTCTGTTGGTCTCTGTGTGAGTCTATGGGTGTCTCTCTGAGTCTGTGGGTCTCTGTGTGACAAGTCTACGGGTCTCTGTGAGTCTGTCGGTCTCTGTGTGACGAGTCTACGGGTCTCTGTGTGAGTCTGTGGGTCTCTGTGTGTCTGTGGGTCTCTGTGAGTCTGTTGGTCTCTGTGTGAGTCTATGGGTGTCTCTCTGAGTCTGTGGGTCTCTGTGTGACGAGTCTACGGGTCTCTGTGTGAGTCTATGGGTGTCTCTGTGAGTCTGTGGGTCTCTGTGTGGTGAGTCTATGGGTCTCTGTGAGTCTGTGGGTCTCTGTGTGGTGAGGCTATGGGTCTCTGTGAGTCTGTGGGTCTCTGTGTGGTGAGTCTATGGGTCTCTGTGAGTCTATGGGTCTCTGTGAGTCTGTTGGTCTCTGTGTGACGAGTCTACGGGTCTCTGTGTGAGTCTATGGGTGTCTCTGTGAGTCTGTGGGTCTCTGTGTGGTGAGTCTATGGGTCTCTGTGAGTCTGTGGGTCTCTGTGTGGTGAGGCTATGGGTCTCTGTGAGTCTGTGGGTCTCTGTGTGGTGAGTCTATGGGTCTCTGTGAGTCTATGGGTCTCTGTGAGTCTGTGGGTCTCTGTGTGACGAGTCTACGGGTCTCTGTATGAGTCTATGGGTGTCTCTGTGAGTCTGTGGGTCTCTGAGTCTGTGGGTCTCTGTGTGACGAGTCTATGAGTGTCTCTGTGAGTCTGTGGGTCTCTGTGTGACGAGTCTACGGGCCTCTGTGAGTCTGTGGGTCTCTGTGTGACGAGTCTACGGGTCTCTGTGTGAGTCTATGGGTGTCTCTGTGAGTCTGTGGGTCTCTGTGTGGTGAGTCTATGGGTCTCTGTGAGTCTGTGGGTCTCTGTGTGGTGAGCCTATGGGTCTCTGTGAGTCTGTGGGTCTCTGTGTGGTGAGTCTATGGGTCTCTGTGAGTCTGTGGGTCTCTGTGAGTCTGTGGGTCTCTGTGAGTCTATGGGTCTCTGCGAGTCTGTGGGTGTCTGTGTGATGAGTCTATGGGTGTCTCTGTGAGTCTGTGGGTCTCTGTGTGACGAGTCTACGGGTCTCTGCGAGTCTGTGGGTCTCTGTGAGTCTGTGGGTCTCTGTGTGATGAATCTACGGGTCTCTGTGAGTCTGTGGGTCTCTGTGAGTCTGTGGGTCTCTGTGTGACGAGTCTATGGGTCTCTGTGAGTCTGTGGGTCTCTGTGTGATGAGTCTATGGGTGTCTCTGTGAGTCTGTGGGTCTCTGTGTGACGAGTCTACGGGTCTCTGTGAGTCTGTGGGTCTCTGTTTGGTGAGTCTATGGGTCTCTGTGTGTGGTGAGTCTGTGGGCCTCTGTGAGTCTGTGGGTCTCTGTGTGACGAGTCTATGGGTCTCTGTGTGAGTCTATGGGTGTCTCTGTGAGTCTGTGGGTCTCTGTGTGGTGAGTCTATGGGTCTCTGCGAGTCTGTGGGTCTCTGTGTGGTGAGTCTACGGGTCTCTGTGAGTCTATGGGTCTCTGTGAGTCTGTGAGTCTCTGTGAGTCTGTGGGTCTCTGTGTGATGAATCTACGGGTCTCTGTGAGTCTGTGGGTCTCTGTGTGACGAGTCTATGGGTCTCTGTGTGAGTCTATGGGTGTCTCTGTGAGTCTGTGGGTCTCTGTGAGTCTGTGGATCTCTGTGAGTCTGTGGGTCTCGGTGTGACGAGTCTATGGGTCTCTGTGAGTCTACGGGTCTGTGAGTTTGTGGGTCTCAGTGAGTCTGTGGGTCTCTGTGTGGTGAGTATGGGTCTCTGTGAGTCTGTGGGTCTCTGTGTGACGAGTCTATGGGTCTCTGTGAATCTGTGGGTCTCGGTGTGACGAGTCTATGGGTCTCTGTGAGTCTGTGGGTCTCTGTGTGACGAGTCTGTGGGTCTCTGTGAGTCTGTGGGTCTCTGTGTGACGAGTCTATGGGTCTCTGTGAGTCTGTGGGTCTCTGTGTGACGAGTCTACGGGTCTCTGTGAGTCTGTGGGTCTCTGTGAGTCTGTGGGTCTCTGTGTGGTGAGTCTATGGGTCTCTGCGAGTCTGTGGGCTCTGTGAGTCTATGGGTCTCTGTGTGACGAGTCTACGAGTCTCTGTGAGTCTGTGGGTCTCGGTGTGACAAGTCTATGGGTCTCTGTGAGTCTGTGGATCTCTGTGAGTCTGTGGGTCTCTGTGTGATGAGTCTATGGACCTCTGTGTGACGAGTCTATGGGTCTCTGTGAGTCTGTGGGTCTCTGTGTGACGAGTCTATGGGTCTCTGTGTGATGAGTCTATGGGTCTCTGTGTGATGAGTCTATGGGTCTCTGTTTGATGAGTCTATGGGTCTCTGCATGGTGAGTCTGTGGGTCTCTGTGTGGTGAGTCTATGGATCTCGGTGTGACGAGTCTATGGATCTCTGTGTGACGAGTCTATGGGTCTCTGTGTGACGAGTCTATGGCTCTCTGTGTGACGAGTCTATGGGTCTCGGTGTGACGAGTCTATGGGTCTCGGTGTGACGAGTCTATGGGTCTCTGTGTGACAAGTCTATGGGTCTCGGTGTGACGAGTCTATGGATCTCGGTGGCCGCTTTTGTGATGGGGGGAACTGACGGGAAATTCCACATTCCCATGCCGTGCGTTTCTGCCGCAGGCGGGAGTGGTGTGCACCAGGCCCTGGATGAGGAGGAAGATGAAGAGGAGGAAGATGAAGAGGAGGAAGATGAAGAGGAGGAGGAGGAGCGATCCCAGGACAGCGTCCGAACGAATCTGCAGCTGCAGCAGCAGCAGCAGACCCCATCAGGCAGGACACACGCCAACTCAGCCCCCGCGGGAAATAAATAAATTATAATTAGTTAAAATTATAACTACCACTACTGGTAGTCGATTCTGTACCACGTTACCATCCACCATCCCATCTAGTAGTAGTACTAGCACTAGTAGCACTAGTAGTAGTACTAGCACTAGTAGTAGCACTACTAGTAGTCGATTCTGTACTACGCTACCATCCATCCCATCTCGTAGTAGTATTAGCACTAGTGGTACTACTACCACTACTAGTAGTAGTAGTACTAGTAGCACTACTCCGTTCTGTACCACGTTACAATCCACCATCCCATCTTTTCGCTGCCACTTTAAGTATTTTCCATGTTTTGTTCCGACTCTCACCAACGCATCCTGGGAATCATCCGGGCTATGCCTGAACGCTTGTGCGTTGAACTTCTGTTGCACCGTACGTAGCCAACCGTGCTCATCGTCGTCGTTATTGTTGTTGTTGACGTTGTCATTGCAGACGACTTCCAGATCATCTCCTCCGAGCCTCCAAAGAGAAAAGGTAATAAAAAAATCCCGTGTAGGATTTCACAGTCACGCTGTACACGGTGCTTCAAACAGATGGACCCAATTTCAAAGCAGTACATTTCACGATGGCAACGCGTTACAATCACACGCAAAGCTGCGAAACGGTTCAACGAGTTATAAATGCTCGACGTGCCCCCTCCAGCTGCTGTACGCGACAACATCGGGACGATAGTTAGTCCCAAACGAGGTGCGTGGTCGCTCCCGTGCTCTTTCCCCCTGACATCACCAGCAGCCCGTTCGCCTCAAATTGTCAGCACCAACGACGAACGCTCTTTGGCAGTGGCGGGTCGATGCCAAAACGCCGTCGAAACGCACGCCCCACCGCGATAACGGATTCTCGTCTCGGCGGACTGCAGAACGCAAAACGCCGCATTTGTGTTGCTGTGGGGGTCACCGTCTAGCCAGCGACCGAGGCTAGGGGCTGTTCGTGCACTGGGAGAGGCATCGAGCGGAAATCATTTTAAACTCCGTGCCCCGCCCTCTCTATGCCCCGCCTTCTCTGTGCCCTGCCCTCTCCGTGCCCCGCCCTGTCTGTGCCCCACCCTGTCTGTGCCCCGCCCTGTCTGTGCCCCGCCCTGTTTGTGCCCCGCCCTGTTTGTGCCCCGCCTTCTCTATGCCCCTCCCTCTATATGCCCCGCCCTCTCTGTGCTTCGCCCTCTGTTCCCCGCCCTCTGTGCCCCGCCCTCTGTGCCCCGCCCTCTCTATGCCCCGCCCTCTCTATGCCCCGACTTCTCTATGCCCCACCCTCTCTATGCCCCGACTTCTCTATGCCCCACCCTCTCTATGCCCCGCCCTTTCAAGTGGTCAGAGGTTCATTCATGGGCGGTTCGTGGTTGCAGAGATTTCGCGATTTCAAATAGGGTCATCTACTACTACTTACTAATAACACTTATTACTACTTATTAATAACACTTATTACTACTTATTAATAACACTTATTACTACTACTTATTAATAACACTTATTACTACTACTTATTAATACTACTTATTACTAACACTTATTACTACTACTTATTACTAACACTTATTACTACTACTTATTAATAACACTTATTACTACTTATTAATAACACTTATTACTACTTATTAATAACACTTATTACTACTACTTATTCATAACACTTATTACTACTACTTATTCATAACACTTATTACTACTACTTATTCATAACACTTATTACTACTACTTATTCATAACACTTATTACTACTACTTATTCATAACACTTATTACTACTACTTATTCATAACACTTATTACTACTACTTATTCATAACACTTATTACTACTACTTATTCATAACACTTATTACTACTACTTATTCATAACACTTATTACTACTACTTATTCATAACACTTATTACTACTACTTATTCATAACACTTATTACTACTACTTATTCATAACACTTATTACTACTACTTATTCATACTACTTATTACTAACACTTATTAATACTACTTATTACTACTACTTATTCATAACACTTATTACTACTACTTATTCATAACACTTATTACTACTACTTATTAATACTACTTACTACTACTTATTCATAACACTTATTACTACTACTTATTAATAACACTTATTACTACTACTTATTAATAACACTTATTACTACTACTTATTAATAACACTTATTACGACTACTTATAAATAACACTTATTACTACTACTTATTAATAAAACTTATTACTACTACTTATTCATAACACTTAATACTACTACTTATTCATAACACTTAATACTACTACTTATTAATAACACTTATTACTACTTATTAACACTTATTACTACTGCTTATTAATAACACTTAATACTACTACTTATTAATAACACTTAATACTACTACTTATTAATAACACTTAATACTACTACTTATTAATAACACTTATTACTACTACTTATTAATAACACTTATTACTACTACTTATTAATAACACTTATTACTACTACTTATTAATAACACTTATTACTACTACTTATTAATAACACTTATTACTACTACTTATTAATAACACTTATTACTACTACTTATTACTACTACTTGTTACTACTACTTATTCATAACACTTACTACTACTTATTACTAATACTACTTATTACTACTACTCATTACTACTACTAATACTTATTACTACTAATGCTTATTACTACTTATCACTAATACTTATCACTACTACTTATTACTACTACTACTTATTACTACTAATCACTAATACATTGATTATTCGACTTGATCATCTGGGAGAGTCTCAAGAGGCTCTTGCCAGGTGTTGGCAGTAGGGGTACTGATATTGCTGCTGCTGCTGTGTGGGTCTGGCCTAGGGGCACCCCCAGTGGCAGCTGTCCCTGTGCATCAGTCTGTCAGTAGGGGTAGCCATGCTGCTGCTGCTGTGAGATCCCAGTTTAGGGATTTGTTGCAGGGAATTGTTGAGCAGTGGGGGTGTGGATGTGGCCGCTACCAGTTCCACTGTGGGTGTGGGTTTAGCTGTGGGGGGGAGCGGAGAACCTGGAGGGTTACCCATGCAGAGCAGGGGGAGATCACTCACACTCACTCATACACACTCACACTCACTCACTTACTCACACACTCACACTCACTTACTCACACACTCACTCACTCTCACTCACTCACAACAACAACCGCCATTCGCCACTAAGTGGCGGCGACATCACCACGGCGCTTGTGCCAGGCCATGTGCACCTTGAGGCCACGTAAAGTGTCGAACGCCCGCTGGCAGGAGGTCACGGGGCAGACCCAGCAGGTGCCACGGGTCAACTGACTGAGATGACTGGCTGATGCACCACCTGTGCCCCCCTACTGTGCCAACCTGCTGTGCTTTAGCCACCCGGCGCTCCGCTTGTTGTTGTGAGCATCGCTCCTCCGCCCTCCGTTGCTGTTGGAGGGCGACTGCCTTCAACTGCCCAGTAGCGTCCTTCACGAGCCTCCTCCACAGAGGCCGTTCTTGACACCGCTGGTACCAGTCATCGGCAAGTCCACTCAGCTCCACGTCCTCCTGTACCACATCACTCCATCTCTTCTCTAGCCCGTGCCGCGCCCGATTAGCCCCTCAATCCGGCCGAACAAAAGCTGTTTCGGCATGCGTTGGCTGGGCATGCGGGCTACATGACCCAGCCATCGCAGCCTTGCCTGCCGGAGGAGCTCAGCGATGGGACCGTGCCCAGATCTTTGAAGGATTTGTGAGCTCCTCACACAATCCAGCCTGGTTAAACCCAGGATGGATCGTAGGCAGGCCAGCCTAAATGTTTCTAACTGGCGAAGATGTTCCATTAGGGGGGGTCCACGTTTCGCAAGCGTAGAGAAGGGAGGGAATGACCGTGGCCGAGAAGACCTGAAGCTTAGTGCGGAGCGACAGACCAGGTAGCTTCCACACAGCATTACGCAACCGATGAAAAGATATTGCCGCTCGACTGATTCGGAGTGAGACCTCTGCTGTTAAACTGGAGCCGGTCATAAGCACACTGCCCAGGTATGGGAAACTCTCCACTCTCTCCACAACTGCCCCATCACCGATTAGGGGAGTTGTGGGGGTGGAGTGTCCGATGGTACAAAATACCCAGGCAGGTGCTTAGTTTTGGTGGGGCTGATGGTAAGGCCCCATCTCTTAGTGGCACGCTCCAGTCTCAGCAGCAGCGTCTCCAACTCCTCCTCTGAATGAGCAGCTATTACCAAATCATCGGCATACATAACGTGGTTGAGCAATAGGGAGCCATCCCTTGACCGCACCCGGGCATCGATGAGCCTCCCATTATATCTGTACCATATGGAGATTCCCCCGGTACAGCTATTGAAGGCTTCACGAACTACGTGGTCAAAATAGATGTTAAATAATGTGGGAGCCAGAGGACATCCCTGTCGCACCCCAAGATGTACAGAGAATGGCTCTGACTCCCGGCCACGTAGTTTTACCCGGGCCCGCTCACCATCATGAAAGTCCTTAATGATCGTGAGCAGAGGGTCAGGTACTCCAAAAGCACGAAGAACAACCCAGAGCCCAGGCCTACTGATGGTATTATAGGCCTTGATCAGGTCAATAAAGCAGAGATGTAGGTATTGCTGGAATTCCCTACACCTCTGCTGTAGCAGACGGACAGAAAATATGGCATCTGTGCAGGACCGCCCTTTCCTGAAACCGCATTGGGGCTCCGCAAGCCTCTCCTCAGCGTGCCTGGCAAGGCGATGTTGAATAATCCTTGCCAGGACCTTTCCCAGCACACTGAGGAGTGAGATGCCCCTGTAGTTGTTACAGTCTGTGCGGTCCCCTTCTTAAAAAGGGGGACCACCAGGGCATCCTTCCAATCCTGCGGGACCCGCCCAGTGGTCCAGACTGTTGTTTTGATGTCATATAGGGCAGTCTGTGCACAAACGCCACCCTCCCTCAGCATTTCGCTTGGGAGATCATCTCTGCCCGCTGCCTTTCCTGGTCTCAGACTCCGGATCGCCTTCAGTACTTCCTCAACAGATGGCACCTCAGCCAGCCACTCACAGGGGGTGACTTCTTCCAATATTTGAGGAACCGCAGCCTCAGCAGGGTAATCCTCACTTTGTGCCACGATGTTTTCCTGGCTGAGGGATTTTCCCTCCCCCAGCACCTCACAGAAATGCTCAGCAAATCTGCAAACCTGTTCCTAGGGGTCGGAGATTGGATCACCGTTTTTTCCCCTAATAATGGTAATAGCTGTGGCGCTGCAGGTTACTTTTTTGATGGAGTTAAATAGAGTTTTGTGATCGCGGGCCACTGAGGCAGACTCCATCTCCTCAGCAACCCGCGACCACCACCCATCCTTCCAGCGCCTCACGGCTCTCCGAACCTCCGAGCGAAGGCTGCAGTAAGCCTCCTCATTCTCTGACGTGGGATTCTGTAGCCGTTGACAGTGGGCCTGTTGCTTTTGCTCAACCATCCTGAACACCTCCTCTGTCAGCCAGGGTCTCTGGGGAGGTCTGGACCGTGTACCCAAAGCAGCCATTGCAGCTGCATGAGTCAGTCCTAAACCTCGCCCATTTACCCTCGACATCTGGAGGAGTCGGGGACGATGCCAATCCCAGCCGCAAGCGATGATGAAATTCTCGCTTGCAACTTTCATCAGATAACTGAGACCAGGCCACTTTAGGTTGTAATGGGGTCCTGGGTGTGCACCCACCACCGGAGTGGAAGAATGGCAGGCGCATCTTACAGATGACTAGTCGATGGTCAGAGGGCACATCAGCTCCATGGTAGGTCCTGGTGTCAAGGACATGGGCTCGCATCTGCTGGTCCGTCACTATGTAGTCCAGCAGATGTTCTTGCTTGGACTCGCACACACTCACTCACACACACTCACACACACTCACTCACACACACACACTCACTTACTCACACTCACTCACACTCACTCACACTGTATAACGGGTAGAACACTCACACACACACACCTCCCGAATAGTCTAAACAGACTGTTGGGGCAAGTGCTGTTAGCGAGCACCTATGAAGACCGACACGGCACACGAGGGGGTGGGTGACCAGCACCACGCCCGGCCGCCTTTGTCTCCCCAGTGGCGATGTTCACTACACATCGCACCGGGTACTCATTTGAGGCTGAGTCGACCTAGGGGAGGAGGCCCAGGACCGGTTCAGATAATCGCTATCACCGGTGTTGGCCGTGAGCGGGAATCGAACTTGGGGTCGCCGGGTTCGTAGCGCAGCGCTAACCGCTGCACCACCGCTCCCCATGCAATCATTCACACACACACCTATACCAACGTCCGCCGTTCTCCAATAAGTGACGGTGACGTCACCACGGCACCTGTGCCAAGCTAGGTGCACTCTGAGGCTCTCGCGTTAAGTGTCGAAGGCTTGCTCCTGGCAGGTGACGGGACAGACCCAGAAGATGCCGTGGGTCGACGGGAGTGAGACGACTGGCAGATGCACCACCTGTGCCCCCTACTGTGCCAGTAGGGGGCCTTAACATGAAGGCCGGTAGGGCACACGAGGGGGTGGGTGACCAGCACCACGGCCGTCCGCCTTTGTCTCCCCAGTGGCGACAGCACACGACCACCGCCACACTGTGTTTAACCACCATCACGCGGCAGGTCACAACTACGGCAGCACCGACTCACCCACCCCACATACTGCTGGGTCACCTCGCAGTCTCTCTCCGTCCCTCGCTCCGTCCCACGTTTCTAAATCTCTCCTCTCTCCCCGCCACCGCCATCCCCGTCACCACCACCACCCTCACCGTCACCACCCTCACCACCACCACCCTCACCGTCACCACCCTCACCACCACCACCGCCATCCCCGTCACCACCCTCACCACCACCACCCTCACCACCACCACCCTCACCACCACCACCCTCACCACCCTCACCACCACCAACACCACCACCGCCATCCCCGTCACCACCACCACCCTCACCACCACCACCACCCTCACCACCACCACCACCCTCACCACCACCACCACCCTCACCACCACCACCACCCTCACCACCACCACCACCCTCACCACCACCACCCTCACCCTCACCACCACCCTCACCACCGCCATCCATGCTGTCACCGCCGTCAACACCCTCACCACCACCACCCTCGCCACCACCACCACCACCCTCACCGTCGCCAGGCATCGCGGTCCACCGCTCCCAGCCGCGCGGCCCCACGTCCGCCCTCAAGAAGTTCCTGTGCCAGGACTGCGGCAAGGGCTTCCGGCAGGCGACGGACCTGGTGCGCCACCGCAGCCTGCACACGGGCGAGCGCAACGCGCTGTGCGGCGTCTGCGGCAAGGGCTTCGCGCTCGCCAGCGACCTGGCGCGCCACGGACGCACGCACGACCCCTCCGGCGAGCGCTACCCCTGCTCGCAGTGCGGCAAGCTCTTCGGCTGCCGCCGCTCGGCGCTGCTCCACGAGTCGGCGCACTCGCGGCCGCCGGGGCCGCGGAGCCGGAGAGGCGGCGGAGGCGGCGGAGGCGGTGGAGGGAGGCGGCGGCAGCTGCAAGAGGAGGAGGGCAAACGACGTTTGGCGAGGGCCGCCAAGCGCGACGCCGCCACCAACTCGGCCGTCGCCGCCGCGACCGCCGCTTTGCGCCTGCAGCCCGCGTAGCGGTAGCCCCCCCCCCGCCCCCGCCTCCTCATCCTCATCCTCCCATTCCGAGGTGGAGGAGGGCAGCGACGACGGCTCCCGACTCGGCCTGCGGCCTGCGTAGTCGGGCCCACGGGCCCACCCGCCCACCCGCCCGGTCGGTCGTGCCGTGGACGCCCGGGGCGTCCTCCAAGGGGAGGCGGAGGGCTGACGGCGGTTGGCGAGGGGCCGGCAAGCGCCACGGCTCCACGGTCGCCTGGGCCGTCACCGCCGCTTTGCGCCCGAGGCCTGCGTGGGAGGCCCCCGGTCGGTCGTGGACGCTCGGGGCCTGCAGGAGGAGGAGGAGGATGGCGGCAGGCGACGTCTCGGCTGCTCGCCGCGGCCAACTCGGCCCGCAGCTTGCGTGGGAGGCCCCCGGTCGGTCGTGCCGTGGATGGGTTTGACGGTCGGGGGGGGCCTACGGATTTCAGCGCGGTCGGCGCGGAAGAAGTTGGACGTACGGGGGGGGCCTAGCAAAGGCTGGCGGGGTTGCCCTCGTAAAGATTCTCCGTGGAGACCCGGACGGGCTGCCTGGCGCCGCGAGGGACGAACTTTTCCCTGCCTTGGTGGCCCCTCGGCAACCCGTTGGGTCTACGCAAGGCCGCCCGCCGCCCCGCCTTCTCGTTTTTAAGGTTGTGTTGGGCCTAGGTTGAAGGGGCCTGGGTCGGTACGGCAGGACGTCAACCGTTAAGTCGTTTCTGTTTATGTTGGGGAGACGGGACGACGTTTAAATTCGCGAAGCCGGCCGTTACCGTCGGCTCAACGGCGTTTGGATTCTTGGTAATGCGTTTCCCCGGGGGGGGGGGGGGGGTGGGGTGGTGATTTTTTTCGTTTTAAAAATAAAAAATTGGAGGGAAAACAGATGCGGCCCGCGTTCTGGAAAAATCATGTTACAATAAACTATTTGCAACCGCAGCGGACTCTCGATCGTCCGCGCTAACGGCGGCGAGGACGGACGCGGATTAATCCAACAACGTTCCATTTTCCGCGGATGTCGGTGCCAAAAAAAATCAATCGCGAGTTAAGAAAATGCCGTTGGTTAATGAACAAAACTAAAATTTGTAGTAATTAATGCATTGATCTTGTTCTATTGCATAAGTCAATTTCGATTCGGAGCTAATATTAACGATAGACCGGTCCGTGATGCCTGTGCTGAGTGACAATAAAACTTTCCTGCTCCCGCCCAGCAGAAGACGCGGCCCACTGAGTGAATGACAGCAGAGCCACAGCCAATCAACATCAATCAAACTCAGCCCACTGAGTGAATGACAGCAGAGCCACAGCCAATCAACATCAAACTCCGCCCACGGAATGACAGCAGAGCCACAGCCAATCAATATCAAACTCCGCCCACTGGATGACAGCAGAGCCACAGCCAATCAACATCAATCAAACTCAGCCCACTGAGCGGATGACAGCAGAGCCACAGCCAATCAACATCAAACTCCGCCCACTGGATGACAGCAGAGCCACAGCCAATCAACATCAATCAAACTCAGCCCACTAAGTGAATGACAGCAAAGCCACAGCCAATCAACATCAAACTCCGCCCACTGAGCGGATGACAGCAGAGCCACAGCCAATCAACATCAAACTCCGCCCACTGAGCGGATGACAGCAGAGCCACAGCCAATCAACATCAAACTCTGCCCACTGGATGACAGCAGAGCCACAGCCAATCAACATCAATCAAACTCCACCCACTAAGTGAGTGACAGCAGAGCCACAGCCAATCAACATCAATCAAACTCCACCCACTGGATGACAGCAGAGCCACAGCCAATCAACATCAAACTCCACCCACTGGATGACAGCAGAGCCACAGCCAATCAACATCAATCAAACTCAGCCCACTGAGTGAATGACAGCAGAGCCACAGCCAATCAACATCAAACTCTGCCCACTGGATGACAGCAGAGCCACAGCCAATCAACATCAATCAAACTCAGCCCACTGAGCGGATGACAGCAGAGCCACAGCCAATCAACATCAAACTCTGCCCACTGGATGACAGCAGAGCCACAGCCAATTAACATCAATCAAACTCAGCCCACTAAGTGAATGACAGCAGAGCCACAGCCAATCAACATCAAACTCCGCCCACTGAGCGGATGACAGCAGAGCCACAGCCAATCAACATCAAACTCGGCCCACTGGATGACAGCAGAGCCACAGCCAATCAACATCAATCAAACTCCACCCACTAAGTGACTGACAGCAGAGCCACAGCCAATCAACATCAATCAAACTCCACCCACTGGATGACAGCAGAGCCACAGCCAATCAACATCAAACTCCGCCCACTGGATGACAGCAGAGCCATAGCCAATCAACATCAATCAAACTCCGCCCACTAAGTGAGTGACAGCAGAGCCACAGCTAATCAACATCAAACTCCGCCCACTCGATAACAGCAGAGCCATAGCCAATCAACATCAATCAAACTCCGCCCACTAAGTGAGTGACAGCAGAGCCACAGCCAATCAACATCAATCAAACTCCACCCACTAAGTGAGTGACAGCAGAGCCACAGCCAATCAACATCAATCAAACTCCGCCCACTAAGTGAATGACAGCGGAGCCGCAGCCAATCAACATCAATCAAACTCAGCCCACTAAGTGGATGACAGCAGAGCCACAGCCAATCAACATCAATCAAACTCCGCCCACTGGATGACAGCAGAGCCATAGCCAATCAACATCAATCAAACTCAGCCCACTGAGTGGATGACAGCAGAGCCACAGCCAATCAACATCAATCAAACTCCGCCCACTTAGTGGATGACAGCAGAGCCACAGCCAATTAACATCAATCAAACTCCGCCCACTGAGCGAATTACAGCAATGCACGCCCGCTTTTCAAATGATCAAACAACGGGCTTCAGGGAAAATCCACGAGTTGTTAACAATAACGTCAAATTGTTAGGTGCGCAGTGAATCCGCAAATCGGATGAACCGCACGCGGATGATCGAGAGTCCGGCGTACAGGCTGAAGGGCACGGTCCTCGGCAACACCGTGAGATGCTGAACGTTGGGCCGAACAGAGGCCGAGGTCGCTTGCTGGGCAGCAGCATCGAGAAGAATCCAGCAGCATCCACAGCGCCCCCTTGTTGCGACGACGATGACGATGCCACGCCGGGGCAGCCGCGACGTAGTTCCGTTCAACCCGGATCGCGCGATAGATCCAATTCACGTCCGCGTTCGAAAAACGGTGCTCCCTCATCGCGTCCATCGCACCATGTCCAATTGGCGTTGTGAACACACGCGGCGTTATAGGAGAACAGGCTGCAAGCGACCCAAAAGTAGAGCATTCAAAATAAAGTGTGGTTTTTTTTCTTCATTGTGTGTTTAGATGGCTTAAGTCTGTATGTCGTTTCGTTAACCCTCCATTGACAGCCGGCACAGCCAATTAGTGAGGTTGTATTCTAGATTTGAAGCTTTCGTGATTGCAAAGATCCATACTCTTTGGTTCTATTCGGTAAAGTCACGTAGGTAAAAAATAAAATAACAAAAATCACTGTCCTCTGGACAGTCCGGTCCCTTCACCTGATGAAGGCCACTTGTGTTGTGGCCGAAACGTCGTGATTTTTGTTATTTTATTTTTACCTACGTGACTTTACCGAATAGAACCAAAGAGTAGTGAGGTTAAATTTCGATTTAAAGCTTTCGTGACTGCAAGGATTCATCTTCTTTGGTTCTTTCGGTAAAGTCACGTAGAATGAGAATAAAATAATAAATTGATAAAATAAAATAATATTCTCACGACGTTTCGGCCACAACACAAGCGGCCTTCATCAGGTGAAGGGACGAGACTGTCTGGTAGGACAGCGCTGGAGCGCTGATGAAGGCCACTTGTGTTGTGGCCGAAACGTCGTGACAATATTATTGTGTTATTTTATTTTATCAATTTATTATTTTATTCTCATTCTACGTGACTTTACCGAAAGAACCAAAGAATAGTGAGGTTGTGTCACGTAAACCAGACCTGGCGATCGGTGGCCTGCAACGCCACCGGTGTGTTGGAGAGTAAATCCACGGCAGCGTTTGCAATTGCCAGAGGTTGTGGGTTAACATTTACAAAGAGGATACCCGAAATAGGTTTTTTGTTTTTTTTAATCTGCTAACGAGTTTTTAAGGAGTAATAAAAGTTAATACAGAGCACGCGCCAGAGATGGTGGCGGAGATGGAGTTTAGAGGTCTGATTTGAGGTGCAACAGTGGCAAGATGTTAACGAGCTCGCCTGGTGTACGGGAGGTCGTGGGTTCGATCCAGACCCTGTGACGCCTGCTGCTGTATGTTTGGAGTTTGCGTGTCTCTCATCATCATCACGGTGGCAAGATGTTAACGAGCTCGCCTGGTGTACGGGAGGTCGTGGGTTCGATCCAGACCCTGTGACGCCTGCTGCTGTATGTTTGGAGTTTGCGTGTCTCTCATCATCATCACGGTGGCTAGAAGACGTTAACTAGCTCACCTGGCGTACGGGAGGTCGCGTGTTCGACCCAACTGCCGTATGTTTGGAGTTTGTGTGTGTGTCTCTCTCTCGCCGTGGTAGTCGCATGTTTTGTCCTTCCACGTTTGGAATCAACATGGCGCATTCAGAGGATTTGACTGCCGCTATAAGTGTCCACATGACGATGATGACAATTCACTTCGTTGAGCCGTGTTCGCTTGCGATGGCCAGGTCAGGGCTTCTGAAAGTTGAGCTACACGCAGCAGATCGGTGGGGGCCTTAGCTGGTAAATGAAACAGCCATCGCAAAAGGCGAGTTTGGGGACCCTTGCCCGGACGTCCAATTTCACCTCTCCATCGGTGATTTTCCCGGCCGCCTTCAATGGCGAGGCAGCGATGCCAACTCCCTCGCCGTCTTCCACTCCATGGCCTGTAGGGCTCTGTACGTAAACTAAAGTGTATTTCTCATGATGGCACAACGAAGCGGCTTGTCATCACGCGTGGAAATCAGACGCGCGATGTTGATTCTAAACGCGGTGGGGAAAACCGGAGGGACCTGGAGAACAATCGACGCGACCCACGGGGAGAGCGAGAGAGACTTGCGCAAAATTACCGTCATTTTGCTGCGCTAGTTACACCTCATGGCGGGAGCTTGTGTTGCCTCCGAAACGTCGTGATTTGATTAACTTTTTTTTTGTTACTTTTACCCAAGTGACTTTACCGAAAGAACCAAAGAGTATGGGGTCATTGCAGTCGCGAAAACTTCAAATCCAAATATACAGCAGCAGCAGCAGGCATCGTCGTCAGGGTCGGGGTCGAACCCACGACATCCCGCATACCAGCCGAGGGGAGTTAACATCTCCCATCCACCGCGATGAGAGAAAGAGACCAAGCGGACTTCAAAATACGCCGCAGGCGTCGCAGAGTTCGGGATCGTACCCAGGGGAGGTAGTTGCCGTCTCCGCGGCGTACCTACATGCGCAGGGACGTTGAACTTCTTCCCCGCCGTACGTAGCCGACCGCGCCGATCGGCGTTGTGCAGGCCGAAACCCGCGGTGGCGGGCGCGCGGCATTTTATTCCACCCGCTTTTTCTTCCCCTAAACGTTGCGAATGACCGTGTGGTCAAATCGATTATCGCGTCGCAACGACACGTCCGTGGGAGCGCCGGGGGAAATGAGAGGTGGGTGGGGGAGGGGGGGAGATTCGCTCAGCTGCATTCATTTTTGTTGTTGTTGCGTTCTGATCCCCCCCCCCCCACCACCACCCCGTGCCCGCTGCCGGACACATCTGTTATAAATATTCTGCTTACGATTCGGTGGCCGGCGTCGTTGTCCCTTGGTGGCACGGCCACGGGTGGTTTTTTTTTTTCCGCTTGGCACATCCGAGCCATGCCTGGCCCTGGCCCAGCACGGGTGGTTTTTCTACTGGCACATCCGAGCCATACCGGTGCCTGGCCCTGGGCATGATACGGGTGTTTTTATTTTTCCTCGACTTGCACAATCCGGAGCCAAGGCAGTGCCAGCGGCTAGGCACGGCACCGGTGGTTTTTCTACTGGCACATCAGAGCCGTGCCGAAGCCTGGCCCTGGCCCAGCACGGGTGTTTTTTTTCTACTGGCACATCAGAGCCGTGCCTGAGCCTGGCCCTGGCCCAGCACGGCTGGTTTTTTCTACTGGCACATCAGAGCCGTGCCTGGCCCTGGCCCAGTACGGCTGGTTTTCCCCACTGGGCTATTTGCCGATCCGAGTCGGAACCAAACCTGGCTCCCACGCCGCCGGCCTCGAGACACAGACGTCCGAATCTGGATCGGGGGGGGGGGGGGGGGGGTGGCCAAGCAGGGCCAGGGGGTGGTGTCGATTCGACGGAGTTCACCTGCGTATCGATTATGGTTAACCGTAGGAATGTGGAATTTCCACGACTGGCTGAGGGACGACTGAAACGGGAAGGTGAGAATCCTCTCTACCACCCCCTCCCCCACGCTCACTTGAGAGCCGGAAGTCCGCTGGCCGAACCGTTCGTGACTTCCAATCCTCGAGCCTGATGAAAAGGCCGCACACTCAGAAGTCGGTGGTTCCTTAAACTTGTCTGCAGCCTTGCAGCCCCGTCGGTTCTCAATCTTTAACAATGTGCGACGTTAATCAACTCGTAGGGTTTGGCGAAAACCGCCTCGCTACTTAACGTGCCCCCGTGGCTTCACGTTTTTCGATGATCGGCGCCCCCCAGAAAGGGCATCACGCACGCCCAGGGGATGCCTGATGCACACCCCCCCCCCCCCCCCCCCCCCCCCCCCCCCAGGGCTCCAGGCTAAGAATCATCACCGCCGGCTTTAAGTTATCCACGAGTATTAGTCGTGGATTAGTCAGCGCTGTCCTACCACTACCAGACAGTCTCGTCCCCTCACCTGATGAAGGCCGCTTGTGTTGTGGCCGAAACGTCGTGATTTTTTGTTATTTTATTTTCACCTACGTGGTGACTTTACCCAATAGAACCAAAGAGCATGGATCCTAGCAGTCACGAAAGCTTTAAAAATCTAGAATATTAGTCGAGCGTCACTTGTCCGAGCCTCGTGAAGCTAACGGGCGTGTGGACCAGTCCCGCGAGCCGACTCTCCAAGATTAAAACGGACTCCCACCATCCGCCCTCCCCGGGTGACGCTCAAGAATCGAGTCGCGTGAAACGGTAGGATTTGATTACTTGCGGGTGTATTAAAAACAAAACAAAACCTGCGTTTACATTCGTACATCGCGTTACATCGAGAGGGCTACGGTCGGCAGAAGCCGACGGGCGTGTTGGAGGGAACGCCACGGAGACCTCGTCCGCGCGAGGAGACCAACGACGGAACGAGAACGCTCCGTTACGGCACATCGGTGCGTTTCGACTTCTCATCCGCGCCGTGCGTTTGCCGACCTCGTGTCGCCGGAGGTTGTGGCGGGGGGGGGGATAGGATGACAAACTAAACGCGACAAAAAAAAGGAGTTTTCTTTTCGTATGGCAAAAGCAACAGTTTTTTTTTTGCCTTAACGATGATGATCAAATGAATGCAAAGGTTCCTCATTCGGTCCAATGGGGCGGTTGACGCAGCGTGGATTTCAGCGTTGCCGCCACGATGTGCGCGGACGGAGCGTTCACCGGTGATGTGCTCGATGGTTTAGACTTCTCCACAGTCGCAGTGGGGGGTGGGGGCGATTCTTTGATCTCCCTTTTTACGAAACGTGTACGCGCATCTGCCGCGTTGCGTCCCTAGCGCGCGGTTCGGCGTGGTCCGTAGTCGTCGTGGAAGAGAAAATCCCGGTTCCTCCACCGTCGATTTAGACCCAGTGGCGGCGTGTTTATTTTTGGCTGCGAGAGGCGAGGCGGTTTCCTGGATTTTAGACTTGGACGGGTTCCTTTAGATCAGGGGTGGGAACGTCTGGCCCCTGGGCCGTACAGGGCCCCGCGAAATCATTCGGGTCTCTGGCCCTGCCAAGGCAACCGCAGGCGGGACTCAAAATTCAAGAGATCTCGGAGGGCAAACCTGGAAAAGCAGTTGCGAGTAGCAGCAACATCGTCAATAGCGGCTAACATCACCACCACCACCACCACGCCTCGCCAAAAGAGAAGCAATTCCAGCCCGTCGCTTTAGGGGCGAGTTAATTCAACGTTTGACCGAATATAAACGGGCTCATTTTTAAGTCGATAATTCGGCATGGCCCGCGAATGATTTTTATAAATATCCAAATGGCCCTTGGCAGAAAAAAAAGGTTCCCCGCCCCCCCCCCCCCCCGCTTTAGATCTTGACGGAGCGGCACGGTCGCGCTCTTCATCATCTTCTTTTTTCTCCCGTGTCGTCGCATCATGGCGTCGGATGTTGGCCGGCGCAATATTCGCCGGCACAGGAAGCCACGGGAGTGGAGCAGTCTTTCGGTAATCGCTGACGATGCGGAGCGCGTTCGGCAATTTCGCCGTTCGTGTGAGGGCTTGCGCCCCACAGCGCGGCACGGCACTCCGCGGTTGGAGTCGGCAAGGGCCCGCGTCGATTGTCGTCAACGTGCTGGCAAGTTTCTGAATACTATTCGCTCGTGCTTTCGTCGCACCTTAAGCTTGTTTGAGGATGGTTTCAAATTAAGCAACCATTGGAAAGACGTTCTAAATCGAACTAAACATTAAACTAATTTCAATGGTACAGTATATTTTTTCAAGTGGTGGTACCCCAAACTTTCGCAGCTCTTAAATTCCGTTTTCACACCATCAATAGGTAAACTCCCCCCCCCCTCCCCCCGCGCCAAACGGCAAGTCCACCGGCACGTACACCACCTCTTTCCTAAAATCCGCCAATCAAATGCTAATTTTTCATGCTAATTTCTTTGTCAGAACACCTTGTTTGCTCGCACACAGGTCCGATGGCTGAGCGTGGTTGTGTTTCGCTAAATTCTCCTGTTTGATGAGTACTAGGTGCCTCGGTGAATGTATATGCTCTAACTTTAACATAGCTATTTCTGTGACCAGTTACAAGCTAATCACTCAGCTATTTCAATGCTAAATTCGATGCTAATTCCTTTGTCAAGGGGTACCTCTGCGGATGTGTATACTTTAACTTAGCTATTTCAATGAGCCATTTCAATGCTAAATTATATGATAATTCCTTTGTCAAGGCGCGTGGTCTTTTTCTTCTCACACAGCTTAAAGGTCGTGATCTAAGCATGGCTTCTTCCACTCCAGCGCTGTCCTCCAGACAGTCTCGTCCCTTCACCTGATGAAGGCCGCTTGTGTTGTGGCCGAAACGTCGTGATTTTTTGTTATTTTATTTTCACCTACGTGGTGACTTTACCCAATAGAACCAAAGAGCATGGATCCTAGCAGTCACGAAAGCTTTAAATCTAGAATATTAGTCGAGCGTCACTTGTCCAAGCCTCGTGAAGCTAACGGGCATGCGGACCGGTCCCGCGAGCCGACTCTCCAAGATTAAAACCGACTCCCACCATCCGCCCTCCCCGGGTGATGCCCAAGAATCGAGTCACGTGAAATGTAGAATTTGATTACTTGCGGGTGTATTAAAAACAAAACAAAAAAAACCTGCGTTTACATTCGTACATCGCGTTACATCGAGAGGGCTACGGTCGGCAGAAGCCGACGGGCGTGTTGGAGGGAACGCCACGGAGACCTCGTCCGCGCGAGGAGACCAACGACGGAACGAGAACGCTCCGTTACGGCACATCGGTGCGTTTCGACTTCTCGTCCGCGCCGTGCGTTTGCCGACCTCGTGTCGCCGGAGGTTGTGGCGGAGGGGGGAGGATAGGACGACAAACTAAACGCGACAAAAAAAGGAGTTTTCTTTTCGTATGGCAAAAGCAACAGTTTTTTTTGCCTTAACGATGATGATCAAATGAATGCAAAGGTTCCTCATTCGGTCCAATAGGGCGGTTGACGCAGCGTGGATTTCAGCGTTGCCGCCACGATGTGCGCGGACGGAGCGTTCACCGGTGATGTGCTCGATGGTTTAGACTTCTCCACAGTCGCAGTGGGGGGTGGGGGGGTGGGGGGCGATTCTTTGATCTCCCTTTTTACGAAACGTGTACGCGCATCTGCCGCGTTGCGTCCCTAGCGCGCGGTTCGGCGTGGTCCGTAGTCGTCGTGGAAGAGAAAATCCCGGTTCCTCCACCGTCGATTTAGACCCAGTGGCGGCGTGTTTATTTTTGGCTGCGAGAGGAGAGGCGAGGCGGTTTCCTGGATTTTAGACTTGGACGGGTTCCTTTAGATCAGGGGTGGGAAACGTCTGGCCCCTGGGCCGTACAGGGCCCCGCGAAATCATTCGGGTCTCTGGCCCGGCCAAGGCATCAGCAGGCGGGACTCGAAATTCAAGAGATCTAGGAGGGCAAACCTGGAAAAGCAGTTGCGAGTAGCAGCAACATCGTCAATAGCGGCTAACATCACCACCACCACCACGCCTCGCCAAAAGAGAAACAATTCCAGCCCGTCGCATTAGGGGCGAGTTAATTCAACGTTTGACCGAATATAAACGGGCTCATTTGTAAGTCGATAATTCGGCATGGCCCGCGAATGATTTTTATGAATATCCAAATGGCCCTTGGCAGAAAAAAAAGGTTCCCCGCCCCCCCGCTTTAGATCTTGACGGAGCGGCACGGTCGCGCTCTTCATCATCTTCTTTTTCTCCCGTGCCGTCGCATCATGGCGTCGGATGTTGGCCGGCGCAATATTCGCCGGCACAGGAAGCCACGGGAGTGGAGCAGACTTTCGGTAACCGCTGATGATGCGGAGCGCGTTCGGCAATTTCGCCGTTCGTGTGAGGGCTTGCGCCCCACAGCGCGGCACGGCACTCCGTGGTTGGAGTCGGCAAGGGCCTGCGTCGATTGTCGTCAACGTGCTGGCAAGTTTCTGAATACTATTCGCTCGTGCTTTCGTCGCACCTTAAGCTTGTTTGAGGATGGTTTCAAATTAAGCAACCATTGGAAAGACGTTCTAAATCGAACTAAACATTAAACTAATTTCAATGGTACAGTATATTTTTTCAAGTAGTGGTACCCCAAACTTTCGCAGCTCTTAAATTCCCTTTTCACACCATCAATAGGTAAACTCCCCCCCCTCCCCCCGCGCCAAACTGCAAGTCCACCGGCACGTACACCACCTCTTTCCTAAAATCCGCCAATCAAATGCTAATTTGTTATGCTAATTTCTTTGTCAGAACACCTTGTTTGCTCGCACACAGGTCCGATGGCTGAGCGTGGTTGTGTTTCGCTAAATTCTCCTGTTTGATGAGTACTAGGTGCCTCGGTGAATGTATATGCTCTAACTTTAACATAGCTATTTCTGTGACCAGTTACAAGCTAATCACTCAGCTATTTCAATGCTAAATTCGATGCTAATTCCTTTGTCAAGGGGTACCTCTGCGGATGTGTATACTTTAACTTAGCTATTTCAATGAGCCATTTCAATGCTAAATTATATGCTAATTCCTTTGTCAAGGCGCGTGGTCTTTTTCTTCTCACACAGCTTAAAGGTCGTGATCTAAGCGTGGCTTCTTCCACTCCAGCGCTGTCCTCCAGACAGTCTCGTCCCTTCACCTGATGACGGCCGCTTGTGTTGTGGCCGAAACGTCGTGATTTTTTGTTATTTTATTTTCACCTACGTGGTGACTTTACCCAATAGAACCAAAGAGCATGGATCCTAGCAGTCACGAAAACTTTAAATCTAGAATATTAGTCGAGCGTCACTTGTCCAAGCCTCGTGAAGCTAACGGGCGTGCGGACCGGTCCCGCGAGCCGACTCTCCAAGATTAAAACCGACTCCCACCATCCGCCCTCCCCGGGTGACGCTCAAGAATCGAGTCGCGTCAAACGTAGGATTTGATTACTTGCGGGTGTATTAAAAACAAAACAAAACCTGCGTTTACATTCGTACATCGCGTTACATCGAGAGGGCTACGGTCGGCAGAAGCCGACGGGCGTGTTGGAGGGAACGCCACGGAGACCTCGTCCGCGCGAGGAGACCAACGACGGAACGAGAACGCTCCGTTACGGCACATCGGTGCGTTTCGACTTATTGTCCGCGCCGTGCGTTTGCCGACCTCGTGTCGCCGGAGGTTGTGGCGGGGGGGGGATAGGGCGACAAACTAAACGCGACAAAAAAAAAAGGAGTTTTCTTTTCGTATGGCAAAAGCAACAGTTTTTTTTTTTTGCCTTAACGATGATGATCAAATGAATGCAAAGGTTCCTCATTCGGTCCAATGGGGCGGTTGACGCAGCGTGGATTTCAGCGTTGCCGCCACGATGTGCGCGGACGGAGCGTTCACCGGTGATGTGCTCGATGGTTTAGACTTCTCCACAGTCGCAGTGGGGGGTGGGGGGTGGTGGGGGGCGATTCTTTGATCTCCCTTTTTACGAAACGTGTACGCGCATCTGCCGCGTTGCGTCCCTAGCGCGCGGTTCGGCGTGGTCCGTAGTCGTGGAAGAGAAAATCCCGGTTCCTCCACCGTCGATTTAGACCCAGTGGCGGCGTGTTTATTTTTGGCTGCGAGAGGCGAGGCGGTTTCCTGGATTTTAGACTTGGACGGGTTCCTTTAGATCAGGGGTGGGAACGTCTGGCCCCTGGGCCGTACAGGGCCCCGCGAAATCATTCGGGTCTCTGGCCCTGCCAAGGCATCAGCAGGCGGAACTCGAAATTCAAGAGATCTCGGAGGGCAAACCTGGAAAAGCAGTTGCGAGTAGCAGCAACATCGTCAATAGCGGCTAACATCACCACCACCACCACGCCTCGCCAAAAGAGAAGCAGTTCCAGCCCGTCGCATTAGGGGCGAGTTAATTCAACATTTGACCAAATATAAACGGGCTCATTTTTAAGTCGATAATTCGGCATGGCCCGCAAATGATTTTTATAAATATCCAAATGGCCCTTGGCAGAAAGAAAAGGTTCCCCGCCCCCCCCGCTTTAGATCTTGACGGAGCGGCACGGTCGCGCTCTTCATCATCTTCTTTTACTCCCGTGTCGTCGCATCATGGCGTCGGATGTTGGCCGGCGCAATATTCGCCGGCACAGGAAGCCACGGGAGTGGAGCAGTCTTTCGGTAACCGCTGATGATGCGGAGCGCGTTCGGCAATTTCGCCGTTCGTGTGAGGGCTTGCGCCCCACAGCGCGGCACGGCACTCCGCGGTTGGAGTCGGCAAGGGCCCGCGTCGATTGTCGTCAACGTGCTGGAAAGTTTCTGAATACTATTCGCTCGTGCTTTCGTCGCACCTTAAGCTTGTTTGAGGATGGTTTCAAATTAAGCAACCATTGGAAAGACGTTCTAAATCGAACTAAACATTAAACTAATTTCAATGGTACAGTATATTTTTTCAAGTAGTGGTACCCCAAACTTTCGCAGCTCTTAAATTCCCTTTTCACACCATCAATTGGTAAACTCCCCCCCCCCTCCCCCCGCGCCAAACGGCAAGTCCACCGGCACGTACACCACCTCTTTCCTAAAATCCGCCAATCAAATGCTAATTTTTTTATGCTAATTTCTTTGTCAGAACACCTTGTTTGCTCGCACACAGGTCCGATGGCTGAGCGTGGTTGTGTTTCGCTAAATTCTCCTGTTTGATGAGTACTAGGTGCCTCGGTGAATGTATATGCTCTAACTTTAACATAGCTATTTCTGTGACCAGTTACAAGCTAATCACTCAGCTATTTCAATGCTAAATTCGATGCTAATTCCTTTGTCAAGGGGTACCTCTGCGGATGTGTATACTTTAACTTAGCTATTTCAATGAGCCATTTCAATGCTAAATTATATGCTAATTCCTTTGTCAAGGCGCGTGGTCTTTTTCTTCTCACACAGCTTAAAGGTCGTGATCTAAGCATGGCTTCTTCCACTCCAGCGCTGTCCTCCAGACAGTCTCGTCCCTTCACCTGATGAAGGCCGCTTGTGTTGTGGCCGAAACGTCGTGATTTTTTGTTATTTTATTTTCACCTACGTGGTGACTTTACCCAATAGAACCAAAGAGCATGGATCCTAGCAGTCACGAAAGCTTTAAATCTAGAATATTAGTCGAGCGTCACTTGTCCAAGCCTCGTGAAGCTAACGGGCATGCGGACCGGTCCCGCGAGCCGACTCTCCAAGATTAAAACCGACTCCCACCATCCGCCCTCCCCGGGTGATGCCCAAGAATCGAGTCACGTGAAACGTAGAATTTGATTACTTGCGGGTGTATTAAAAACAAAACAAAAAAAACCTGCGTTTACATTCGTACATCGCGTTACATCGAGAGGGCTACGGTCGGCAGAAGCCGACGGGCGTGTTGGAGGGAACGCCACGGAGACCTCGTCCGCGCGAGGAGACCAACGACGGAACGAGAACGCTCCGTTACGGCACATCGGTGCGTTTCGACTTCTCATCCGCGCCGTGCGTTTGCCGACCTCGTGTCGCCGGAGGTTGTGGCGGAGGGGGGGGGGATAGGACGACAAACTAAACGCGACAAAAAAAAGGAGTTTTCTTTTCGTATGGCAAAAGCAACAGTTTTTTTTTTGCCTTAACGATGATGATCAAATGAATGCAAAGGTTCCTCATTCGGTCCAATGGGGCGGTTGACGCAGCGTGGATTTCAGCGTTGCCGCCACGATGTGCGCGGACGGAGCGTTCACCGGTGATGTGCTCGATGGTTTAGACTTCTCCACAGTCGCGGTGGGGGGTGGGGGGGGGCGATTCTTTGATCTCCCTTTTTACGAAACGTGTACGCGCATCTGCCGCGTTGCGTCCCTAGCGCGCGGTTCGGCGTGGTCCGTAGTCGTCGTGGAAGAGAAAATCCCGGTTCCTCCACCGTCGATTTAGACCCAGTGGCGGCGTGTTTATTTTTGGCTGCGAGAGGCGAGGCGGTTTCCTGGATTTTAGACTTGGACGGGTTCCTTTAGAGCAGGGGTGGGAACGTCGGGCCCCTGGGCCGTACAGGGCCCCGCGAAATCATTCGGGTCTCTGGCCATGCCAAGGCAACCGCAGGCGGGACTCGAAATTCAAGAGATCTCGGAGGGCAAACCTGGAAAAGCAGTTGCGAGTAGCAGCAACATCGTCAATAGCGGCTAACATCACCACCACCACCACCACGCCTCGCCAAAAGAGAAGCAGTTCCAGCCCGTCGCATTAGGGGCGAGTTAATTCAACGTTTGACCGAATATAAACGGGCTCATTTTTAAGTCGATAATTCGGCATGGCCCGCGAATGATTTTTATGAATATCCAAATGGCCCTTGGCAGAAAAAAAGGTTCCCCGCCCCCCCGCTTTAGATCTTGACGGAGCAGCACGGTCGCGCTCTTCATCATCTTCTTTTTCTCCCGTGTCGTCGCATCATGGCGTCGGATGTTGGCCGGCGCAATATTCGCCGGCACAGGAAGCCACGGGAGTGGAGCAGACTTTCGGTAACCGCTGACGATGCGGAGCGCGTTCGGCAATTTCGCCGTTCGCGTGAGGGCTTGCGCCCCACAGCGCGGCACGGCACTCCGCGGTTGGAGTCGGCAAGAGCCCGCGTCGATTGTCGTCAACGTGCTGGCAAGTTTCTGAATACTATTCGCTCGTGCTTTCGTCGCACCTTAAGCTTGTTTGAGGATGGTTTCAAATTAAGCAACCATTGGAAAGACGTTCTAAATCGAACTAAACATTAAACTAATTTCAATGGTACAGTATATTTTTTCAAGTAGTGGTACCCCAAACTTTCGCAGCTCTTAAATTCCCTTTTCACACCATCAATTGGTAAACTCCCCCCCCCCCTCCCCCCGCGCCAAACGGCAAGTCCACCGGCACGTACACCACCTCTTTCCTAAAATCCGCCAATCAAATGCTAATTTTTAATGCTAATTTCTTTGTCAGAACACCTTGTTTGCTCGCACACAGGTCCGATGGCTGAGCGTGGTTGTGTTTCGCTAAATTCTCCTGTTTGATGAGTACTAGGTGCCTCGGTGAATGTATATGCTGTAACTTTAACATAGCTATTTCTGTGACCAGTTACAAGCTAATCACTCAGCTATTTCAATGCTAAATTCGATGCTAATTCCTTTGTCAAGGGGTACCTCTGCAGATGTGTATACTTTAACTTAGCTATTTCAATGAGCCATTTCAATGCTAAATTATATGCTAATTCCTTTGTCAAGGCGCGTGGTCTTTTTCTTCTCACAGCTTAAAGGTCATGATCTAAGCGTGGCTTCTTCCACTCCAGCGCTGTCCTCCAGACAGTCTCGTCCCTTCACCTGATGAAGGCCGCTTGTGTTGTGGCCGAAACGTCGTGATTTTTTGTTATTTTATTTTCACCTACGTGACTTTACCCAATAGAACCAAAGAGTGTGGTGGTGGTGGTGGTTAAGCGTCCGATCCAGGGTGACTCCTAAATGCCGAGGGTGTTCGCCGTGCCTCAGCTTTGCCCCGCAGAAGTTAACGTTCAACGTTTTCGAAGGTCGTCCGTTGTTCGGGTCGAAGGCGGGGGGGGGCGGCGCTCTTCGATGGGTTCGGCTTTCGGCGCCGATTCTCGAAGCATTCTTCCAGAGTCTTCAGATCGTTTTCGAGGACTGCCTCAGCGTCCTCCGTTTCCCGTGCTTGAGTTGCGAGTGCGATATCCACGCGTGTGGACACGCAGCAAAATGTCGCTCGTGTGGAGATTATACAGCGCTGGGGCCAGAACTGATCCCTGCGGGAGCCCGTTGTTCGATCTTCGTGGGCTGCTGGCAGCAAGGTGAAAGTTGAACCATCGGTTGCTCAGCATTTCGCTCATTAGTCTAATTGTCGGACGGCAAGGCACGCCTTGTAAAGAAATTAGTTTCGTCAGTCTAGATGATGATTTAAAAGTGCATCACAGCTCCCCGTGGCCTTTTCGGCAATCGGAAGAGCGTTCCAGACGGCCGCAGAGGGCGCCGAGCGATGCGGTGACCACCGTCTTTGTGACTACGGTCAGCCAATAGCCGCTGCCGCGAGGATGATGACCAGAGTTGGGGCGATGAGGGTTCACAGCTCCTTGACGAGGTCGGCAGCAAAGGGGGAATTCGCGGGTTCATTTTGTGGGCCAGGCCACTGCGTGTGTGTGTGCGCGTGACTGCCAAGAGAGACTTCGAGAGGAGTCCACCAGCCAAGGGAGACGGGAGCGACTACACTGTTTGCCGACGGAGAGTTGCACAACGGATCCTGTCATGGCCGCGGGGAGGGGGGTATGCGGGCGGCCGGGCAAGCAAGGGTTGGTGGATCACAGGCAGATGGGATGCGAAAGTCCCCTCCCCCTCCTCATATCCCCCCCCCCCCCCCCCCCGGCTTTGCCGGGGAGGCGGCAGCAACGGGATACAGCGTTGCTCCTTCTCGCACCCCATGTCGCGCGCGTGGGTGTACACAGCTCCTACAGGTTTCCTTCCGCACATATAAACACTCCTCAATCGACTCGACATCTCAACATGTACAGGGACTCCTCTACTTACGAACACTCGACGTACGAACTTTGAGAGATGGGAACAAACCCGTCCCGTATTTGTCCAGTTGCCTGCTTGGACCGAGAGTCACAAGTTCAACTGCTGCGCAATAGATGGCGGTGTTGGCATCTACATCTGCAGAACGTGAAGAACCAGTGGCATCTACATCTGTAGAACGTGAAGAACCAGTGGCATCTACATCTGTAGAACGTGAAGAACCAGTGGCATCTACATCTTCAAAATGTGAAGTACCAGTGGCATCTACAGGAGATTATACAACTTTTAAAGCCATTTCCCGTGTTTAGTGTACATGCCGTACAACACGTTTGGAATCGAAGGGAGTGAAGTTTAACACGTAGGCTGTTTAACACGTAGCCTTTTGCGACCAAGATCATCCATAAGCCAGGTTTTTTTGGGTTAGATCGCGTAAATGTGTCGTTAAACCCGCCACCACAGCCAATTAGTAAGGGTTGTCATGTAAACAGAACGTGGCCAATTAACCACACCGGTGTTCTGGAGAGCCAAACCACAACATTTACAATCCGAGTACGACGTTTCGCCAACGATTGCAATTAGCTTCATCAGGCGACAGCCAGTCCACCTGTCTCGTTCCTTACATAGAGGCATCGATGTAATGACAACGCTTGTACGCTATTTTTGCGCAAAGTGGGGGGGGGGGGATTAATGAATCGACGTGTATCATTGCATGCGCATTATGGGAGGCCCATTGTGTGGACTACAATAGCCGTCCCAAAGGTAATCCCTATTGAAGTACTGTGGCCTGTATGGGCATACATTTAAACTAAGTATTATTTGACGATTCGTGTCCAAGCAGCACTAAGTCAGTAGCTGTCCAAACGGTTGAAATTATTTTTTATTTCTTTCAATTTCGATAGATTCTCAAATTAGTCTTGCCCAGTAGAAGCTTATTTCGCGCAGAACTTCAACATCAATTGAGTGTCCTTGTTGGCACGCGTGTTCTGCTACCGTTGACAATTTCACTTGTCAAGACTATCACTTTCTTAGGCCGACGAATGAGCATCTTGATGAGAGTGGATTTCTGCGTGGGGCGATGGGTGTGACTCCTGCATTCAGGTAGGTGTCAGCGTGCGTTTTCGTTCGGTAAACGCCGTATTTTTATTTTACCATTTCGACTCCCGTTCGAGCAGATCATCCAGAAATGGTAAGAGTTCCGTCAGCTTCCACCTCCATCCAAGCAGGATGTCGTAATTACGAATAAATCGGACTTACTAACCGGACCTCGGAAACCCAACTCGTTTGTACGTAGAGGAGTCCCCCGTATATAAGACACCGCCAGAGCTTGGGCAATTGCTGTTGCTGCCTTACGGCTTCGTCTGTGGTTCCTCCACGCATTCATGGGGGGAGGGGTGAGGGAGCGGGGAAAGCCTCCATCCATTACAGCTGACAGCAGCGGGGGAATAGAATCGTAGGGCGGGGGGCGAAACCAGAAACCGTGGCAGACACAAATGAAAAACTTCTGTACAACAAAAACAACAACGGCCACACACGGAGGAGGGGGGAGGGGGGGGGGAGTAATAAAACAAAACCGCAGAATACAACAACAACGACGAGAAAATTTGGCCGGCGGATCCTGAATGGCGGCGTCTCATTCCCTGCCGACCGCCTGGGTTGTTCTTCAACTTGACCCTGGAAAGTCTCGCTGCAGAGTCTCAGCACCTCGTCGTCAGGAGGTCCCTGCCAGGTGTTTTGGCAGTAGAGGGGGGTGGCGATGCTGCTGCTGCTGCTGCTGATGATGATGCCGAGTGGTCTACCCCGAGGGGCACCAACACCGCTTTGCAAACTCGCGGCCAAACCGATATCGGCACCGTGGCGAACCCCACCGCGCACGTCTCCACGCTCGCCCCGGCAAAACCGCGCCGGCCGCCGGGTCCGCCGTCACCGGGGGCCCGAAATCCGGCAGGGGCTCGCCGGGGCCAATCTGGCCTCGACCGGGCCGATCCGGTTCATCGTGCCGAACACCGGCTCCATCCTCCCGCCGCCCCCCGCGTCAGTTGAACACGTTCACCCCAGCCGCGACCGCCGCCAGCCCCTCCTGGAAGAGGACGGCCGAGAGTTTGACGTCCATGGCGGTCGCCGGCGCCGGCGGCGCCGTGAGCACGCTGACGGCGCGGCCCGGGTACGGCTGCATGCCGGGCGCCGTCACCCACAGCGGCAGCCCCTCGCCGCCGCCGCCGCCGATGCCGCCGATGCCGCCGATGCCGTAACCGCCGACGCCGACGCCGCCGCCGCCGCCGAGACCGGCGCCGCCTCCTCCGGCCACCTTCACGCCGCCGTAGGCCAGGACTTCCGCCGCCACCATCGGCGCCGCCCGGCCACAGCAGCTTCCTGCCGCCGCCGCCGACGCCGCCGACGCCGCCGCTGCTCATGCCGTGGCCGGGGCCGATGTTGCCGCCGCCGCCGCCGCCGCCGCCGATGTGGCTACCGCCGATGTGGCCGATGCCGCCGCCGATGACGTTGCCGCCGCCGATGTGGCCGATGTTGCCGCCACCACTGCCGATGTGGCCGATGCTGCCGCCGCCGATGTGGCCGATGCTGCCGCCGCCGCCGCCGCCGCCGATGTGGCCGCCGCCGCCGCCGATGTGGCCGCCGCCACCGCCCATGTGGCCGCCGCCTACGTGGCCGATGCCGCCGGCGACAATGTTGCCAGCGGCGATCATGTTGCCGCCGCCAATGTGGCCGACGTGGCCGCCGCCGCCGCCGACGCCGTGACCGCCGTTCCCTCCGCCGCCGACGCTCGCGACGGCGTCCTCGCCCAACAGCACCCTGCGCCCGCCGCCCCCACCCCCGCCGCCGCCCCCGCCCCCGCCCCCGCCCCCGGCCAGGTGCGTGTGCACGTGCTTGCGCAGGTGGTCCGAGCGTGTGAAGGCGACGCCGCACACCTCGCACGCGAACGGCCGCTCGCCCGTGTGCGTGCGCACGTGGTTGGCCAGCGTGCCCGCCTGAAAGAAGCCGGCGCCGCACGTGCCGCACACGTGCCGGCGCTCCCGCTCGGCCGCGTGCGTCTTGCGGTGGATGCTCACGGCGGCGGCCGTCGCGAACGCTTTGCCGCAGGAGCCGCAGGGGTGCGGCCGGAGCCCGCCGGCGTGCCGCCGCTGGCGGTGCTCCAGGAGGCCGTGCTTCGACTTGTACGTCTTGCCGCACTCCTCGCACTGGAAGGGCCTCAGGCCCAGGTGCACGTGGTTCACGTGGGCCCGGAGGCTCGCCATCCAGCCGAAGCTCTTGCCGCAGCCGTCGCAGCCGAAGGGCCTCTCGCCCCGGTGCACCGTCTGGTGGGTGCTCAGGTAGGCCTTGGAGCGGAAGCCCTTGCCGCACGTGCCGCAGCCGAAGGGCTCCGAGCCGCGGGCCGCGTGCGCCGTCTGCCGGTGCTTGGCGATGCCGTGGGGCCAGCGGAAGGTCTTGGGGCAGAGGTCGCAGGCGTAGCTGGGCCGCTGGGGCGCGTGCACCACGGCGTGGCGCCGCAGGTCGGCGGGCAGCGCGAAGCCCTTGCCGCACTCGCCGCAGCGCAGCGGCCGCTCGCCCGTGTGCAGCGAGCGGTGCCGCAGGAGGTGGGTGGACTGGCGGAAGGCCTTGCCGCACTGCGGGCACGCGTAGCGCTTGGCCTGCCCGCGGCGAGGCGCCGACGACGACGACGACGACGACGACGCGGGGGGCGGGGGGCGGGACGACGACGGCGGAGAGGAGGAGGAGGAGGAGGGGGGGGGGCGACGACGGCGGCGGCGGGGGGGGGGGGCGGCACGTCGCCACGCGGTCGCTCGAGGCCGAGTGTCTTCGTGGGGTCTGTTGAGGCAGAGCGGGGGAGTGGTGGGGGGGGGCCCACGGGGGGTGGGGGGGCCCACGGGGGAGGGGCCCACAGGGGGGGGGGCCCACAGGGGGGGGGGGCCCACGGGGGGGGGGGTATTGGGTGGCGTTGGTTAGGAACATTGCGGGCCCGGTGTTCGACCGAATGTGGCGAGACCACACGGCAGCAGCAGCAGCAGCATGGCTACCCCCTACTGACAGACTGATCCACAGTGACAGCTGCCACTGGGGGTGCCCCTAGGCCAGACCCACACAGCAGCAGCAGCAGCAGCATGGCTACCCCCTACTGACTGATGTACAGGGACAGCTGCCACTGGGGGTGCCCCTAGGCCAGACCCACACAGCAGCAGCAGCAGCAGCATGGCTACCCCCTACTGACTGACTGATGCACGGGGACAGCTGCCACTGGGGGTGCCCCTAGGCCAGACCCACACAGCAGCAGCATCGCTACCCCCTACTGACAGACTGATGTACAGGGACAGCTGCCGCAATTATTTCCGTGGTAGCAGCGGTGGCGGTGGTGTCGGTGGTAGCAGCGGTAACTGCGGAAGTGGTGGTGGCGGTGGTGGCTGTGGTAGCTGTGGTAGTGATGGTGGCGGTGGTAGCTGTGGTAGTGATGATGGCGGTGGTAGCTGTGGTAGTGGTGGTAGATGTGGTAGCTGTGGTAGCTGTGGTGACTGAGGTAGCGGTGGTGACTCTGGTAGCTGTGGTAGCTGTGGTAGCGGCAGGGGTAGCTGTGGCTGTGGTAGCTGTGGTAGCGGTGGTAGCAGTGGTAGCGGTGGTGGCGGTGGTAGCTGTGGTAGCGGGGGTAGCTGTGGTACCGATGGTGACTGAGGTAGCGGTGGTGACTGAGGTAGCGGTGGTGACTGAGGTAGCTGTGGTGACTGAGGTAGCTGTGGTGACTGAGGTAGCGGCGGTGACTGAGGTAGCGGTGGTGACTGCGGCAGCTGTGGTAGCGGTGGTGACTGTGGTAGCGATGGTAGCTGTGGTGACTGAGGTAGCGGCGGTGGTGGAATTCCGGTGCGGTTCAACGCGCACCCGCCGCTATCAAGCGTGACCAACCCAGCGGCTGCCGCCACTCAACATCCACCACCACCCCCACCCCCCCACCCCCCACGCCCCCCACCCCCCCCACCCCAGGCTACCTTCCACCTTGACCTCGACGCCGGCCTCCCCGCCGTCGAGCCGCTCCTGCTTCACCGCCTGCGCCGCAGCGCCGTCACCTGCCAGGGGCGCGAGCGGAGGGGGCGTGGCGGCGGCTTGAGGAGTGTTGCCCAACAAAACACGTCACGTGCACGAGGCCGCGAATGTCTCCGTGGTCACGTGCACGAGGCCGCGAATGTCTCCGTGGTCACGCGCACGAGGCCGCGAATGTCTCCGTGGTCACGTGCACGAGGCCGCGAATGTCTCCGTGGTCACGTGCACGAGGCCGCGAATGTCTCCGTGGTCACGTGCACGAGGCCGCGAATGTCTCCGTGGTCACGTGCACGAGGCCGCGAATGTCTCCGTGGTCACGTGCACGAGGCCGCGAATGTCTCCGTGGTCACGTGCACGAGGCCGCGAATGTCTCCGTGGTCACGCGCACGAGGCCGCGAATGTCTCCGTGGTCACGTGCACGAGGCCGCGAATGTCTCCGTGGTCACGTGCACGAGGCCGCGAATGTCTCCGTGGTCACGTGCACGAGGCCGCGAATGTCTCCGTGGTCACGTGCACGATGGCCGCGAATGTCTCCGTGGTCACGTGCACGAGGCCGCGAATGTCTCCGTGGTCACGTGCACGAGGCCGCGAATGTCTCCGTGGTCACGTGCACGAGGCCGCGAATGTCTCCGTGGTCACGTGCACGAGGCCGCGAATGTCTCCGTGGTCACGTGCACGAGGCCGCGAATGTCTCCGTGGTCACGTGCACGAGGCCGCGAATGTCTCCGTGGTCACGTGCACGAGGCCGCGAATGTCTCCGTGGTCACGTGCACGAGGCCGCGAATGTCTCCGTGGTCACGTGCACGAGGCCAACACGGCGGCGGCGTGCGCAGCGGCGTAGCCGGCCGTGACCGCACCGACCGAGGCCCGCTTAACTCTATGGGACGTCCGGCAAACAGACAGGCAAGCGAAAACAAACGGGGGCGAGCCGCGGCAGGCGAAGCGCCCTCCGGCTGCGGGTCGTGCCGTGACGGCCACCGCGAGAGATCCCACCGTGCCCCGGTGCCGGGTGTCGCCAAAACGGACACGTTTTGGCGAGACCCGGCACCCGGTGACTTGCGGCAGATGAACCGCACCGCCTCGCTCGCTATTTCACCCTCAGGGCGGAGGCTTTTGGTGGTTCGCCGTCGGACAAAGACGGAACGCCCCTTTCCTTCCGATGTTCGGAAGCCACTGGAAGCCACGCGCCATCAAATCGTGTACAGTTGACGAACTAAATTTTGTTCGGAACTAAATGGCACGGTTTTGCCTATGTACGGTGCCGCGGAAGAAGTTCAACGTACACACATACGTACGTACGTCCTGTCAAGTGTTCTTGCAGCGGGGGGTTTAGCTGTGGGAGGGGAGCGGAGAACCCGGAGGGCCATGCAGACCAGGGGGATCACTCACTCACACTGTAGAACAGGGCTAGAACACACAAACTCCACTCACTCACTCTGTAGAACAGGAGTAGAACACACAAACTCCACTCACTGTGTAGAACAGAGGTAGAACACACAAACTCCACTCACTCACTGTGTAGAACAGAGGTAGAACACACAAACTCCACTAACTCACTCTGTAGAACAGGGGTACAACACACAAACTCCACTCACTCACTCTGTAGAACAGGGCTAGAACACACAAACTCCACTCACTCACTCTGTAGAACAGGAGTAGAACACACAAACTCCACTCACTCACTCTGTAGAACAGGGCTAGAACATACAAACTCCACTCACTCACACTGTAGAACAGGGCTAGAACACACAAACTCCACTCACTCATTCTGTAGAACAGGGCTAGAACACACAAACTCCACTCACTCACACTGTAGAACAGGGGTAGAACACACAAACTCCACTCACTCTGTAGAACAGGGGTAGAACACACACACTCCACTCACTCACTCTGTAGAACAGGAGTAGAACATACAAACTCTACTCACTCTGTAGAACAGGGCTAGAACACACAAACTCCACTCACTCACTCTGTAGAACAGGAGTAGAACACACAAACTCCACTCACTCACTCTGTAGAACAGGAGTAGAACACACAAACTCCACTCACTCACTGTGTAGAACAGGAATAGAACACACAAACTCCACTCACTCACTGTGTAGAACAGGGCTAGAACACAAACTCCACTCACTCACTCTGTAGAACAGGTGTAGAACACACAAACTCCACTCACTCACTCTGTAGAACAGGGATAGAACACACAAACTCCACTCACTCACTCTGTAGAACAGGAGTAGAACACACAAACTCCACTCACTCACTCTGTAGAACAGGGGTAGAACACACAAACTCCACTCACTCTGTAGAACAGGGCTAGAACACAAACTCCACTCACTCACTCTGTAGAACAGGGCTAGAACACACAAACTCTACTCACTCACTCTGTAGAACAGGGCTAGAACACACAAACTCCACTCACTCACTGTGTAGAACAGGAGTAGAACACACAAACTCCACTCACTCACACTGTAGAACAGGGGTAGAACACACAAACTCCACTCACTCACTCTGTAGAACAGGAGTAGAAAACACAAACTCCACTCACTCACTCTGTAGAACAGGGCTAGAACACACAAACTCCACTCACTCACTGTGTAGAACAGGAGTAGAACACACAAACTCCACTCACTCTGTAGAACAGGGCTAGAACACACAAACTCCACTCACACTGTAGAACAGGAGTAGACCACACAAACTCCACTCACTCCCTCTGTAGAACAGAAGTAGAACACACAAACTCCACTCACTCACTCTGTAGGACAGGGCTAGAACACACAAACTCCACTCACACTCACTCTGTAGAATAGGGCTAGAACACACAAACTCCACTCACTCACTCTGTAAAACAGGAGTAGAACACACAAACTCCACTCACTCACTCTGTAGAACAGGAGTAGAACACACAAACTCCACTTACTCCGTAGAACAGGGATAGAACACACAAACTCCACTCACTCACTCTGTAGAACACGGCTAAAACACACAAACTCCACTAACTCACTCTGTAGAACTGGAGTAGAACACACAAACTCCACTCACTAACTCTGTAGAACAGGAGTAGAACACACAAACTCCACTAACTCACTCTGTACAACAGGGCTAGAACACACAAACTCCACTCACTCACTCTGTAGAACAGGGCTAGAACACACAAACTCCACTCACTCACTCTGTAGAACAGGGCTAGAACACACAAACTCCACACACTCACTCTGTAGAACAGGAGTAGAAGACACAAACTCCACCCACTCTGTAGAACAGGAGTTGAACACACAAACTCCACTCACTCACTCTGTAGAACAGAGCTAGAACACACAAACTCCACCCACTCACTCTGTAGAACAGGAGTAGAACACACAAACTCCACTCACTCACTGTAGAACAGGAGTAGAACACCCCAACTCCACCCACTCACTCTGTAGAACAGGAGTTGAACACACAAACTCCACTCACTCACTCTGCTGAACAGGAGTAGAACACACAAACTCCACTCACTCACTGTAGAACAGGAGTAGAACACTCCAACTCCACCCACTCACTCTGTAGAACAGGAGTTGAACACTCAAACTCCACTCACTCACTCTGTAGAACAGGAGTAGAACACACAAACTCCACTCACTCTGTAGAACAGGGCTAGAACACACAAACTCCACTCACTCTGTAGAACAGGAGTAGAACACTCCAACTCCACCCACTCACTCTGTAGAACAGGAGTAGAACACACAAACTCCACTCACTCTCACTGTAGAACAGGAGTAGAACACACAAACTCCACTCACTCTGTAGAACAGGGCTAGAACACACAAACTCCACTCACTCACTCTGTAGAACAGGGCTAGAACACACAAACTCCACTCACTCACTCTGTAGAACAGGGCTAGAACACACAAACTCCACTCACTCACTCTGTAGAACAGGAGTAGAACACACAAACTCCACTCACTCACTCTGTAGAACAGGGCTAGAACACACAAACTCCACTAACTCACTCTGTAGAACAGGGCTAGAACACACAAACTCCACTCACTCACTCTGTAGAACAGGAGTAGAACACACAAACTCCACTCACTCACTCTGCTGAACAGGAGTAGAACACACAAACTCCACTCACACTCACTCTGTAGAACAGGGGTAGAACACACAAACTCCACTCACTCACTCTGTAGAACAGGGCTAGAACACACAAATTCCACTCACTCATGACCACCACCGTCACCACCACCACCGTCACAACCACCACCGTCACCACCACCGTCACCACCACCGTCACCACCACCGTCACCACCACCGTCACCACCACCGTCACCACCACCACCGTCACCACCACCACCGTCACCGTCACCACCACCACCGTCACCGTCACCACCACCGTCACCGTCACCACCACCGTCACCACCACCGCCACCACCACCACCGTCACCACCACCGCCACCACCACCGGCACCACCACCACGGTCACCACCACCACGGTCACCACCACCGTCACCACCACCGTCACCACCACCGTCACCACCACCACCACCACAGTCACCACCACAGTCACCACCACCACAGTCACCACCACCGTCACCACCACCGCCACCACCACCGTCACCACCACCGTCACCACCACCGCCACCACCACCACCACAGTCACCACCACCACCGTCACCACCACCGCCACCACCACCACCACAGTCACCACCACCACCGTCGTCACCACCACCACAGTCACCACCACCACCACCACCACAGTCACCACCACCACCACAGTCACCACCACCGTCCCCACCGCCCCGCGCCCCACCATTGTGGCCGGCGCCGTGTGCGCAGTACGCCCGCTGGTGCTCCACAAGGGTGCGGCGGTGTTTGAAGCCCTTGCCGCAGCCCTCGCACTGGAACTCGCGCACGTCGCTGTGCGAGCGCCGGTGGTGCACCAGGTTCTGGGACCAGCGGAACGCCTTGCCGCACTCCTGCACGCGCGGAGACACGGGGTGGGGACGGATGGGGGTGGATGGGGAAGGACAGAGCCGGAGAAATGGAGAGCCGGAGAAAGGGAGAGAGACGGAGAGAGACGGGCAGAGAGGGAGAGATAGGGAGAGAGGGACAGGAAGAGAGACGGAGAGACAGGGAGAGAGAGACACAGGGAGAGAGAGACAGGGAGAGATAGGGAGAAAGACAGGGAGAGAGAGGGAGAGACAGGGAGAGAGAGGGAGAGACAGGGAGAGAAAGACACAGGGAGAGAGAGACAGGGAGAGAGAGACACAGGGAGAGAGAGACAGGGAGAGAGAGACACAGGGAGAGAGAGAGACAGGGAGAGAGAGACAGGGAGAGAGAGACATAGGGAGAGAGAGACAGGGAGAGATAGGGAGAGAGACAGGGAGAGATAGGGAGAGAGACAGGGAGGGAGACAGGGAGAGAGACAGGGAGAGACATAGGGAGAGACATAGGGAGAGACACAGGGAGAGAGACGGAGAGAGAGACAGGGAGAGAGACACAGGGAGAGAGACACAGGGAGAGAGACACAGGGAGAGAGACACAGGGAGAGAGAGACAGCGAGAGAGAGACAGCGAGAGAGACGGAGAGACAGGGAGAGAGACACAGGGAGAGAGACAGGGAGGGAGACACAGGGAGAGAGACATGGAGGCAGAGCGACAGCGAAGCGATCTCTTCTGATCGATGAGAAAGCCGAGCGAATGAGCCTGCGACTGTGCGGGCCTGTGACTGTGCGCGGGCGTGAGACCGTGCACGTGACTGCTTGTGCGTGTGACTGTGCGTGTGACTGTGCGTGTGACTGTGCGTGTGACTGTGCTTGTGACTGTGCGTGTGACTGTGTGCGTGTGACTGTGACTGTGCGTGTGACTGTGACTGTGTGCGTGTGACTGTGACTGTGTGCGTGTGACTGTGTGTGTGACTGTGCGTGTGACTGTGCGTGTGACTGTGACTGTGTGCGTGTGACTGTGCGTGTGACTGTGCGTGTGACTGTGACTGTGTGCGTGTGACTGTGCGTGTGACTGTGCGTGTGACTGTGCGTGTGACTGTGTGTGTGACTGTGCGTGTGACTGTGCGTGTGACTGTGTGTGTGACTCTGTGTGTGACTGTGCGTGTGACTGTGCTTGTGCGTGTGGTGGTTGAGAGGAGGGCCCCACCTGGCAGGCGTAGGGCCGCTGCTCCGTGTGGATGATGGCGTGCCGGTTGAGGTCGGCCTGCAGGGCGAAGGCCTTGCCGCACGCCCCGCACTTGAGGGGCCGCTCGCCCGTGTGCAGCGTCTGGTGGCGGAACAGGTCGGTGGACTGGCGGAACTCCTTGCCGCACTCCTACGGGGGGACACACGGACACACGGAGGTAGATACACACACGGACACACACATAGACACACGGAGATAGATACAGAGACACACAGAGATACACGGAGATAGATACACACAGAGACACACATAGATACACAGAAACACATAGATACACACAGACACACACATAGACACACGGAGGTAGTTACACACAGACACACATAGATACACGGAGGTAGATATACAGAGACACACACATAGACACACGGAGGTAGATACACACACGGACACACACATAGATACACGGAGATACACATAGACACACGGACACACACATAGACACACGCAGGTAGATATACAGAGACACACGGAGGTAGATACACACACGGACACACACATAGACACACGGAGATAGACACAGAGACACACACAGAGACACACGGAGGTAGATATACACAGACACACATAGACACACGGAGATAGATATACAGAGACCCACACAGAGATAGATACACAGAGACACACATAGATACACGGAGGTACACACAGACACACATAGACACACGGAGGTAGATACACACGCAGAGACACACATAGAGATAGATACACAGAGATAGATACACAGAGACACACATAGATACACAGATAGATACACATAGACACACATAGACACACGGAGGTAGATACACACAGACACACACATAGACACACGGAGGTAGATACAGAGACACACATAGATACACAGAGATAGATACAGAGACACACATAGACACACGGAGGTAGATACACACAGAGACACACATAGATACACAGAGATAGATACAGAGACACACAGAGATACACGGAGATAGATACACACAGAGACACACATAGATACACAGAGATAGATACACACAGAGATAGACAAAGAGACACACATAGATACACAGAGATAGATACACACACAGAGACACACATAGATACACGGAGGTAGATACACACGCAGAGACACAAAGATACACAGAGATAGATACAGAGACACACATAGATACACGGAGATAGATACACACAGAGACACACATAGATACACGGAGATAGATACACACAGAGACACACATAGATACACAGAAACACATAGATACACACAGAGACACACACAGAGACACACATAGATACATAGATACACGAAGATAGATACACACGCAGAGACCCACATAGATACACGGAGGTAGATACACACAGACACACATAGATACACGGAGATAGATATACAGAGACCCACAGAGATACACAGAGATAGATACACACACAGAGACAGACATAGATACACGGAGATAGATACACAGAGACACACACAGAGATACTAGGTGTCACCTGAATATACACACGTGTAGTGACGTACTAGGTGTTACTTGAATATACACACGTGTAGTGACGTACTAGGTGTCACCTGAATATACACACGTGTAGTGACGTACTCTCACCTGAATATACACACGTGTAGTGATGTACTAGGTGTCACCTGAATATACACACGTGTAGTGACGTACTAGGTGTCACCTGAATATACACACGTGTAGTGACGTACTAGGTGTCACCTGAATATACACACGTGTAGTGACGTACTAGGTGTCACCTGAATATACACACGTGTAGTGACGTACTAGGTGTCACCTGAATATACACACGTGTAGTGACGTACTAGGTGTCACTTGAATATACACACGTGTAGTGACGTACTAGATGTCACCTGAATATACACACGTGTAGTGACGTACTAGGTGTCACCTGAATATACACACGTGTAGTGACGTACTAGGTGTCACTTGAATATACACACGTGTAGTGACGTACTAGGTGTCACTTGAAAATACACACGTGTAGTGACGTACTAGATGTGACTTGAATATACACACGTGTAGTGACGTACTAGATGTCACCTGAATATACACACGTGTAGTGATGTACTAGGTGCCACCTGAATATACACACGTGTAGTGATGTACTAGGTGTCACCTGAATATACACACGTGTAGTGACGTGCTAGATGTCACCTGAATATACACACGTGTAGTGACGTACTAGGTGTCACCTGAATATACACACGTGTAGTGACGTACTACGTGTCACCTGAATATACACACGTGTAGTGACGTACTAGGTGTCACTTGAATATACACACGTGTAGTGACGTACTAGGTGTTACTTGAATATACACACATGTAGTGACGTACTAGGTGTCACCTGAATATACACACGTGTAGTGACGTACTAGGTGTCACCTGAATATACACACGTGTAGTGACGTACTAGGTGTCACCTGAATATACACACGTGTAGTGACATACTAGATGTCACCTGAATATACACACGTGTAGTGACGTACTAGGTGTTACCTGAATATACACACGTGTAGTGACGTACTAGGTGTCACGTGAATATACACACGTGTAGTGATGTACTAGATGTTACTTGAATATACACACGTGTAGTGACGTACTATGTGTCACCTGAATATACACACGTGTAGTGACGTACTAGGTGTCACTTGAATATACACACGTGTAGTGACGTACTAGATGTCACCTGAATATACACACGTGTAGTGACGTGCTAGGTGTTACTTGAATATACACGCGTGTAGTGACGTACTAGATGTTACCTGAATATACACACGTGTAGTGACGTACTAGGTGTCACCTGAGGGCAGAGACAGCACCAAGGAACAAATGGGACTGCAGGGGCATAGCTCTGTCAACAGTGAGAGAGAGGGCGGGTGAGGACATGGTCCTTGGGTGGACCCGGGGAGGACACGTGACCAGACGAGGTGGAAAGGTGCCTTACCTGGTAAAATAAAAATAGTTTAGCTTAGACTTTGGGTCTGTATGTGTCTCTATGTATCTCTATGGATCTCTATGGGTCTGTATGTATATCTACATGTCTCTATGCATCTCTGTGGGTCTGTATGTATATCTACGTGTCTCTACGGCTCTCTAGGTATATCTATGGGTATCTATGGGTCTCTATGGATCTCTATGGATCTCTATGGGTCTGCATGTATCTCTATGGGTCTGTATGTATCTCTATGGGTCTGTATGTATCTCTATGGGTATCTATGGGTCTGCATGTATCTCTATGGGTATCTATGGGTCTGTATGTATCTCTATGGGTATCTATGGGTCTGTATGTATCTCTATGGGTCTGTATGTATCTATATGGGTCTGTACCTCTATGGGTATCTATGGGTCTGTATGTATCTCTTTGGGTATCTATGGGTCTGTATGTATCTCTATGGGTCTGTATGTATCTCTATGGGTCTCTATGGGTCTGTATGTATCTCTATGGGTCTCTATGTGTCTGTATGTATCTCTATGGGTCTCTATGGGTCTGTATGTATCTCTATGGGTCTGTATGTATCTCTATGGGTCTGTATGTATCTCTATGGGTCTCTATGGGTCTGTATGTATCTATATGGGTCTGTATCTCTATGGGTATCTATGGGTCTGTATGTATCTCTATGGGTCTCTATGGGTCTGTATGTATCTATATGGGTCTGTATCTCTATGGGTATCTATATGGGTCTGTATCTCTATGGGTATCTATGGGTCTGTATGTATCTCTATGGGTCTCTATGGGTCTGTATGTATCTCTATGGGTCTCTATGGGTCTGTATGTATCTATATGGGTCTCTATGGGTCTGTATGTATCTATATGGGTCTGTATCTCTATGGGTATCTATATGGGTCTATCTCTATGGGTATCTATGGGTCTGTATGTATCTCTATGGGTCTCTATGGGTCTGTATGTATCTATATGGGTCTGTATCTCTATGGATATCTATGGGTCTGTATGTATCTCTATGGGTCTCTATGTATCTCTATGTATCTCTATGAGTCTGTATGTATCTCTATGTGTCTCTATGTATCTCTACGTGTCTCTATGGATCTCTATGTATCTCTATGGGTATCTATGGGTCTCTATGGATCTCTATGTATCTCTATGGGTCTGTAAGTATCTCTATGGGTCTGTATGTATCTCTATGTGTCTCTATGTATATCTACTTGTGTCTATGGATCTCTATGTATCTCTATGTATCTCTATGGGTCTGCATGTATCTCTATGGGTATCTATGGGTCTGTATGTATCTATATGGGTCTGTATCTCTATGGGTATCTATGGGTCTGTATGTATCTATATGGGTCTGTATCTCTATGGGTCTCTATGGGTCTGTATGTATCTATATGGGTCTCTATGGGTCTGTATGTATCTATATGGGTCTGTATCTCTATGGGTATCTATGGGTCTGTATGTATCTCTATGGGTCTGTATGTATCTATATGGGTCTGTATCTCTATGGATATCTATGGGTCTGTATGTATCTCTATGGGTCTCTATGTACCTCTATGGATCTCTATGTATCTCTATGAGTCTGTATGTATCTCTATGTGTCTCTATGTATCTCTACGTGTCTCTATGGATCTCTATGTATCTCTATGGGTCTCTATGGATCTCTATGTATCTCTATGGGTCTGTAAGTATCTCTATGGGTCTGTATGTATCTCTATGTGTCTCTATGTATATCTACGTGTCTATGGATCTCTATGTATCTCTATGTATCTCTATGGGTCTGCATGTATCTCTATGGGTATCTATGGGTCTGTATGTATCTATATGGGTCTGTATCTCTATGGGTATCTATGGGTCTGTATGTATCTCTATGGGTCTCTATGGGTCTGTATGTATCTATATGGGTATCTATATGGGTCTATATCTCTATGGGTATCTATGGGTCTGTATGTATCTATATAGGTCTGTATCTCTATGGGTATCTATGGGTCTGTATGTATCTCTATGGGTCTCTATGGGTCTGTATGTATCTCTATGTATCTCTATGGGTCTGTATCTTTATGGGTATCTATGGGTCTGTATGTATCTATATGGGTCTATCTCTATGGGTCTGTATGGGTCTGTATGTATCTATATGGGTCTGTATCTCTATGGGTCTGTATGTATCTATATGGGTCTGTATCTCTATGGGTATCTATAGGTCTGTATGTATCTCTATGTGTCTCTGTGGGTCTGTATGTATCTCTATGGGTCTGTATCTCTATGGGTATCTATGTGTCTGTATGTATCTCTATGGGTCTGTACCTCTATGGGTATCTATGGGTCTGTATGTATCTATATGGGTCTGTATCTCTATGGGTATCTGGTTCTGTATGTATCTATATGGGTCTGTATCGCTATGGGTATCTATGGGTCTGTATGTATCTCTATGGGTATCCATGGGTCTGTATGTATCTCTATGGGTCTCTATGGATCTCTACGAGTTTACAGAGCATTTTGCTGCTATACATTCCCACGTGATGCCGACGATGATCCACGCTTCGTCGTGATAGCTTCTGAAACGTGCCAAGCGTCTATGGGCAGCAACGCGACCTCCCTCACCAGGCAGACGTGCGGCTTGAGCACGCGTTTGACGTCCGTGGAGAACTTCACCTCCTCCACTGGTGCCGTCACCTCCTCCAACTCCTGCTCCTTCTCCTCCTCCTCCTCCTGCTGCTGCTGCTGCTGCTGCTCCACCTCCTGCTCCACCTCCTGCTCCACCTCCTTCTCCACCTCCTTCTTCTGCTCCTCCACCACCACCACCACCTGCCCCTTCTGCTGCTGCACGTTCCTCACTATCACCGGCTTCCTCCTCACACCTGGAGGGGAGGGAGGGAGGTGAGGGAGGTGAGGGAGGGAGGGGAGGGAGGTGAGGGAGGGAGGGAGGGGGGAGGGAGGAGGGAGGGAGGTGAGGGAGGTGAGGGAGGGAGGGAGGTGAGGGAGGGAGGGAGGTGAGGGAGGGAGGTGAGGGAGGGAGGGAGGGGGGGAGGGAGTGAAGGAGGGAGGGGGGGAGGGAGTGAAGGAGGAAGGTGAGGAAGGTGAGGGAGGTGAGGGAGGTGAGGGAGGTGAGGGAGGGAGGGAGGTGAGGGAGGGAGGGAGGTGAGGGAGGGAGGTGAGGGAGGTGAGGGAGGGAGGGAGGGAGGTGAGGGAGGGAGGTGAGGGAGGTGAGGGAGGTGAGGGAGGAGAGGGAGGTGAGGGAGGGAGGGAGGGAGGTGAGGGAGGGAGGTGAGGGAGGTGAGGGAGGTGAGGGAGGAGAGGGAGGTGAGGGAGGGAGGGAGGGAGGTGAGGGAGGGAGGTGAGGGAGGTGAGGGAGGAGAGGGAGGTGAGGGAGGGAGGGAGGGAGGTGAGGGAGGGAGGTGAGGGAGGTGAGGGAGGTGAGGGAGGAGAGGGAGGTGAGGGAGGGAGGGAGGGAGGTGAGGGAGGGAGGTGAGGGAGGTGAGGGAGGTGAGGGAGGTGAGGGAGGGAGGTGAGGGAGGTGAGGGAGGTGAGGGAGGTGAGGGAGGTGAGGGAGGGAGGTGAGGGAGGTGAGGGAGGTGAGGGAGGTGAGGGAGGTGAGGGAGGTGAGGGAGGGAGGGAGGTGAGGGAGGGAGGAGAGGGAGGGAGGTGAGGGAGGTGAGGGAGGGGTGAGGGAGGTGAGGGAGGTGAGGGAGGTGAGGGAGGGAGGAGAGGGAGGTGAGGGAGGTGAGGGAGGGAGGTGAGGGAGGGAGGGAGGGGGGGAGGGAGTGAAGGAGGGAGGTGAGGGAGGTGAGGGAGGGAGGAGAGGGAGGTGAGGGAGGGAGGGAGGTGAGGGAGGGAGGAGAGGGAGGGAGGTGAGGGAGGTGAGGGAGGGGTGAGGGAGGGAGGGGTGAGGGAGGGCGATGCAGAGCAACGACTACAATGTTATTATTCAGGCGCTCATGCCCACATCACCGCGTCAGGAGCAGCAGCGGAGTAGTAGTGTATCATCACCGTCATCGTCGTCATCGCCATCGCCATCGCGATGTCTCCTCGTTATTGTTTTGTGGATCGGGGCCACCGTCGTTACGCGTTGTGCTCCGGTCTCCGTTCTAGATGACTACCGTTGCACCGCTACCACCGGAGTGTTTTTAATTTGACATGTGTGCATCGGGCATCTGCCATGGTCTGAACCACCCCCGGAACCCTCTCTGTAGGCAAGGCTGCCCGAGTATCGCCCCTCTCCGTGTGTGTGAGGAGTCTGAGAGTAGTTGGCACAGCAGAGGGCACAGCTGGTGGTGAATCTGCCATTCATCTCAGTCAGTCAACCCACGGTACCACCTGCAGGGTCTGCCCCGTGACCTCCTGCACCTAGCCTGGCACAGCAAGGGAGCACTGCCGGTCATCTCAGTCAGTCAACCCACGGTACCACCTGCAGGGTCTGTCCCGTGACCTCCTGCACCTAGCCTGGCACAGCAAGGGAGCACTGCCGGTCATCTCAGTCAGTCAACCCACGGTACCACCTGCAGGGTCTGTCCCGTGACCTCCTGCACCTAGCCTGGCACAGCAAGGGAGCACTGCCGGTCATCTCAGTCAGTCAACCCACGGCACCACCTGCAGGGTCTGCCCCGTGACCTCCTGCACCTAGCCTGGCACAGCAAGGGAGCACTGCCGGTCATCTCAGTCAGTCAACCCACGGCACCACCTGCAGGGTCTGCCCCGTGACCTCCTGCACCTAGCCTGGCACAGCAAGGGAGCACTGCCGGTCATCTCAGTCAGTCAACCCACGGCACCACCTGCAGGGTCTGCCCCGTGACCTCCTGCACCTAGCCTGGCACAGCAAGGGAGCACTGCCGGTCATCTCAGTCAGTCAACCCACGGCACCACCTGCAGGGTCTGCCCCGTGACCTCCTGCACCTAGCCTGGCACAGCAAGGGAGCACTGCCGGTCATCTCAGTCAGTCAACCCACGGCACCACCTGCAGGGTCTGCCCCGTGACCTCCTGCACCTAGCCTGGCACAGCAAGGGAGCACTGCCGGTCATCTCAGTCAGTCAACCCACGGCACCACCTGCAGGGTCTGTCCCGTGACCTCCTGCACCTAGCCTGGCACAGCAAGGGAGCACTGCCGGTCATCTCAGTCAGTCAACCCACGGTACCACCTGCAGGGTCTGACCCGTGACCTCCTGCACCTAGCCTGGCACAGCAAGGGAGCACTGCCGGGCATCTCAGTCAGTCAACCCACGGCACCACCTGCAGGGTCTGCCCCGTGACCTCCTGCACCTAGCCTGGCACAGCAAGGGAGCACTGCCGGCCATCTCAGTCAGTCAACCACGGCACCACCTGCAGGGTCTGCCCCGTGACCTCCTGCACCTAGCCTGGCACAGCAAGGGAGCACTGCCGGCCATCTCAGTCAGTCAACCCACGGCACCACCTGCAGGGTCTGCCCCGTGACCTCTTGCCAGCGGGGCCCTCTGCCACTTCACGCGAAAGCCTCAAAGTGCACCTGGCCTGGCACGGGCACCGTGGTGACGTCACCGCCACCTAGTGGCGAACGGCGGTGGTGGCGGTGGTGGTGGCGGTGGCGGTGTTGGGGTGCCAGCAGCATCACTCACACTCCTCGCTGGGGTCCAGCTTCAACTTGACCCGGCGCTGCCGGCTGGAACGCCGCACCGCTGGCTGGGCGGTGCGCTGCTTCGCCGCTGTGGCAGGAGGAGGTGGGGACGGAGGAGGTGGGGACGGAGGAGGTGGGGACGAGGGAGGTGGGGGGGATCGTGGTGGCACGGCTGTGCGCTTGTGCTCTGTTGGAGCAAGAGAGAGAAGGCGGGAGGGTGTTGATCAAAAAAAATGTGCGCGTGCGTACGTTGAACGTCTTTTGAACCATAGGTAGCCAACCATAGCTGATCTGAGGTGCGAGTCTATGGGGGTGTCTGCCTGAGTCTGTGTGTGTTGAACGTCTCTTGAACCATAGGTAGCCAGCCGTGGCTCATCGGAGGTGCGAGGAGAGAGTGTGGGTGTGAGTCTATGGGGGTGTCTGCCTGAGTCTCTGTGTGTTGAACGTCTCTTGAACCATAGGTAGCCAGCCGTGGCTCATCGGAGGTGCGAGGAGTGAGTGTTGGTGCGAGTCTATGGGGGTGTCTGCGTGAGTCTGTGTGTGTTGAACGTCTCTTGAACCATAGGTAGCCAGCCGTGGCTGACGGAGGAGCGAGGAGTGTGGGTGTGAGTCTATGGGGGGTCTGCGTGAGTCTGTGTGTGTTGAACGTCTTATGAACCATAAGTAGCCAACCCTGGCTAATCGGAGGAGCGAGGAGTGAGTGTGGGTGCGAGTCTATGGGGGTGTCTGCCTGAGTCTCTGTGTGTTGAACGTCTCTTGAACCATAGGTAGCCAGCCGTGGCTCATCGGAGGTGCGAGGAGTTAGTGTTGGTGCGAGTCTATGGGGGGTCTGCGTCAGTCTGTGTGTGTTGAACTTCTCTTGAACTATAGGTATCCAGCCGTGGCTGATCTGAGGTGCGAGTCTATGTGGGGTCTGCCTGAGTCTGTGTGTGTTGAACATCTCTTGAACCATAGGTAGCCAACCCTGGCTCATCGGAGGTGCGAGGAGTGAGTGTTGGTGCGAGTCTATGGGGGGTCTGCGTCAGTCTGTGTGTGTTGAACGTCTCTTGAACCATAGGTAGCCAGCCGTGGCTGACGGAGGTGCGAGGAGTTAGTGTTGGTGCGAGTATATGGGGTGTCTGCGTGAGTCTGTGTGTGTTGAACTTCTCTTGAACTATAGGTATCCAGCCGTGGCTGATCTGAGGTGCGAGTCTATGTGGGGTCTGCCTGAGTCTCTGTCTGTTGAACGTCTCTTGAACCATAGGTAGCCAGCCGTGGCTCATCAGAGGTGCGAGGAGTGAGTGTTGGTGCGAGTCTATGGGGTGTCTGCGTGAGTCTGTGTGTGTTGAACGTCTCTTGAACCATAGGTAGCCAGCCGTGGCTGACGGAGGAGCGAGGAGTGTGGGTGTGAGTCTATGGGGGGTCTGCGTGAGTCTGTGTGTGTTGAACTTCTCTTGAACCACAGGTAGCCAGCCGTGGCTGATCTGAGGTGCGAGGAGTGAGTGTGGGTGCGAGTCTATGGGGGTGTCTGCGTCAGTCTGTGTGTGTTGAACGTCTCTTGAACCATAGGTAGCCAACCGTGGCTGACGGAGGAGCGAGGAGTGTGGGTGCGAGTCTATGGGGGGTCTGCGTGAGTCTGTGTGTGTTGAACGTCTTATGAACCATAAGTAGCCAACCCTGGCTAATCGGAGGAGCGAGGAGTGAGTGTGGGTGCGAGTCTATGGGGGTGTCTGCCTGAGTCTCTGTGTGTTGAACGTCTCTTGAACCATAGGTAGCCAGCCGTGGCTCATCGGAGGTGCGAGGAGTTAGTGTTGGTGCGAGTCTATGGGGGGTCTGCGTCAGTCTGTGTGTGTTGAACTTCTCTTGAACTATAGGTATCCAGCCGTGGCTGATCTGAGGTGCGAGTCTATGTGGGGTCTGCCTGAGTCTGTGTGTGTTGAACATCTCTTGAACCATAGGTAGCCAACCCTGGCTCATCGGAGGTGCGAGGAGTGAGTGTTGGTGCGAGTCTATGGGGGGTCTGCGTCAGTCTGTGTGTGTTGAACGTCTCTTGAACCATAGGTAGCCAGCCGTGGCTGACGGAGGTGCGAGGAGTTAGTGTTGGTGCGAGTATATGGGGTGTCTGCGTGAGTCTGTGTGTGTTGAACTTCTCTTGAACTATAGGTATCCAGCCGTGGCTGATCTGAGGTGCGAGTCTATGTGGGGTCTGCCTGAGTCTCTGTCTGTTGAACGTCTCTTGAACCATAGGTAGCCAGCCGTGGCTCATCAGAGGTGCGAGGAGTGAGTGTTGGTGCGAGTCTATGGGGTGTCTGCGTGAGTCTGTGTGTGTTGAACGTCTCTTGAACCATAGGTAGCCAGCCGTGGCTGACGGAGGAGCGAGGAGTGTGGGTGTGAGTCTATGGGGGGTCTGCGTGAGTCTGTGTGTGTTGAACTTCTCTTGAACCACAGGTAGCCAGCCGTGGCTGATCTGAGGTGCGAGGAGTGAGTGTGGGTGCGAGTCTATGGGGGTGTCTGCGTCAGTCTGTGTGTGTTGAACGTCTCTTGAACCATAGGTAGCCAACCGTGGCTGACGGAGGAGCGAGGAGTGTGGGTGCGAGTCTATGGGGGGTCTGCGTGAGTCTGTGTGTGTTGAACGTCTTTTGAACCATAGGTAGCCAACCCTGGCTGATCGGAGGCGTGGGTGAAGGACAACAAACTAAACCAGCCTGTCAATCGAGACGATCTCCATCTAGATGGCAGCCCCAGCGGCCTTACAACATCGGAAGGGGGAAGAGCGTTCCAGACGGCCGCCGCAGGAGCGGCGGCCGTCTGCAAGCGCCGCGCGATGGCGACCGCTGTGACGGTCGTCTTTGTCGTTCAATGGCGAGGCAAAGGCCGCCTCAACGTGCACGCGAGCGGCCTCAACGTGCACGTTAGAGGCCTCAACGTGCACGTTCAGGCCTCAACGTGCACGTTCAGGCCTCAATGTGCACGTTAGAGGCCTCAACGTGCACGTTCAGGCCTCAACGTGCACGTTAGAGGCCTCAACGTGCACGTTCAGGCCTCAACGTGCACGTTAGATGCCTCAACGTGCACGTGAGCGGCCTCAACGTGCACGTGAGCGGCCTCAACGTGCACGTTAGAGGCCTCAACGTGCACGTTAGAGGCCTCAACGTGCACGTTAGAGGCCGCCTCAACGTGCACGTTCAGGCCTCAACGTGCACGTTAGAGGCCTCAACGTGCACGTTAGAGGCCTCAACGTGCACGTTAGAGGCCGCCTCAACGTGCACGTTAGAGGCCTCAACGTGCACGTGAGCGGCCTCAACGTGCACGTGAGCGGCCTCAACGTGCACGTTAGAGGCCGCCTCAATGTGCACGTTAGAGGCCTCAACGTGCACGTTAGAGGCCTCAACGTGCACGTTAGAGGCCTCAACGTGCACGTTAGAGGCCTCAACGTGCACGTTAGAGGCCTCAACGTGCACGTTAGAGGCCTCAACGTGCACGTTCAGGCCTCAACGTGCACGTTAGAGGCCTCAACGTGCACGTTCAGGCCTCAACGTGCACGTTAGAGGCCTCAACGTGCACGTTCAGGCCTCAATGTGCACGTTAGAGGCCTCAACGTGCACGTTCAGGCCTCAATGTGCACGTTCAGGCCTCAACGTGCACGTTAGAGGCCTCAACGTGCACGTTAGAGGCCTCAACGTGCACGCGCGCGACGGCCCCGGCACGGGCGCCGTGGTGACGTCGACGCCGCGTGGTGGTGGTGAACGGCGCTTGTTTGTCCTTGTCCTTGTCGTGTGTGCGAGAGAGCGCACGAACGGGTGCCTGCCGCCCGCACCTTTCCTGCTCGCCTCACCGCGGGCGGCCTTGGAGGAGTGCACCGCGGCATTCCTTTGCTTGCGATCTGCTAAAAGTTGAACGAGGAGAGAGAGAGGGGGGGGGAGGTGAACAACAATTTACGTGCGCACGGCTTCCCGCAGACGCCTTCCGACGCGCGTGAATGTCCCCAAGCGTCTCTCTCATCGTCACGGAGATGTTGACCACCTCGCTAGGTATGCAGGAGGTCGTGGGTTTGATCCCGACCCCGACGACGCCTGCTGTGAATTTGGAGTTCGTGTCTCTGTCCCCCATGGTCGCGGTGGATTTTTCTCCGGGTCCGCCGGTTGTTGCCTCCATATAAAGCCACTTTGTTGAGTTGACATCGTTCGCGATGGCCAGGTCGCCGCTGAAAATGCGGGGACTCCTTTACTTACGAACGAATTAGGGTCCAGGTCTGTACGCCGGTCCAACTGTACTCCTGCCGATTCCAAACATGCTGTACGGCATGCACACTAAACGTGGGAAATGGCTTTAAAAGTTGCACAATCTCCTGTAGATGCCACCGATTCGTTATGGTCTTCAGATGTGGATTCCACCGATTCTTCATGTGCTGCAGATGTAGATGCCACCGATTCTTCATGTGCTGCAGATGCCACTGGTTCATCACGTTCTGCAGATGTAGATGCCACTGGTTCTTCACGTTCTGCAGATGTAGATGCCACTGGTCATTCCCGTTCTGCAGATGTAGATGCCACTGGTTCTTCACGTTCTGCAGATGTAAAAGCCACTGGTTCTTGACATTCTGCAGATGTAGATGCCACTGATTCTTCACGTTCTGCAGATGTAGATGCCACTGGTTCTTCACGTTCTGCAGATGTAGATGCCACTGGTTCTTCACGTTCTGCAGATGTAGATGCCACTGGTTCTTCACGTTCTGCAGACGTAGATGCCACTGGTTCTTCACGTTCTGCAGATGTAGAAGCCACTGGTTCTTCACGTTCTGCAGATGTAGATGAAACTGGTTCTTCACGTTCTGCAGATGTAGACGCCACTTGTTCTTCACGTTCTGCAGATGTAGATGCCACTGGTCCTTCACGTTCTGCAGATGTAGATGCCACTGGTTCTTCACGTTCTGCAGATGTAGATGCCACTGGTTCTTCACGTTCTGCAGATGTAAAAGCCACTGGTTCTTCACATTCTGCAGATGTAAAAGCCACTGGTTCTTCACATTCTGCAGATGTAGATGCCACTGGTTCTTCACGTTCTGCAGATGTAGATGCCACTGGTTCTTCACGTTCTGCAGATGTAGATGCCACTGGTTCTTCACGTTCTGCAGATGTAGATCCCACTGGTTCTTCACGTTTTGCAGATGTAGATGCCACTGGTTCTTCACGTTCTGCAGATGTAGATGCCACTGGTTCTTCACGTTCTGCAGATGTAGATGCCACTGGTTCTTCACGTTCTGCAGATGTAGATGCCACTGGTTATTCACGTTCTGCAGATGTAAAAGCCACTGGTTCTTCACATTCTGCAGATGTAGATGCCACTGGTTCTTTGCATTCTACAGATGTAGATGCCACTGGTGTTCACGTTTGCAGATGAAGATGTCACTTGTTCTTCACCTGCTGCAGATGTAGTTGCCACTGGTTCTTCACGTTCTGCAAATGTAAACGCCACTGGTTCTTCACATTCTGCAGATGTAGATGCCACTGGTTCTTCACGTTCTGCAGATGTAGATGCCACTGGTTCTTCACGTTCTGCAGATGTAGATGCCACTGGTTCTTCACGTTCTGCAGATGTAGATGCCACTGGTTCTTCACGTTCTGCAGATGTAGATGCCACTGGTTCTTCACGTTCTGCAGATGTAGATACCACTGGTTCTTCACGTTCTGCAGATGTAGATGCCACTGGTTCTTCACGTTCTGCAGATGTAGATGCCACTGGTTCTTCACGTTCTGCAAATGTAGATGCCACTGGTTCTTCACGTTCTGCACATGTAAATGCCACTTGTTCTTCACGTTCTGCAGATGTAGATGCCACTGGTTCTTCACGTTCTGCAGATGTAGATGCCACTGGTTCTTCACGTTCTGCAGATGTAGATGCCACTGGTTCTTCACATTCTGCAGATGTAGATGCTACTGGTTCTTCACGTTCTGCAGATGTAGATGCTACTGGTTCTTCACGTTCTGCAGATGTAGATGCCACTGGTTCTTCACGTTCTGCAGATGTAAAAGCCACTGGTTCTTCACATTCTGCAGATGTAGATGCCACTGGTTCTTCACGTTCTGCAGATGTAGATGCTACTGGTTCTTCACGTTCTGCAGATGTAGATGCCACTGGTTCTTCACGTTCTGCAGATGTAGAAGCCACTGGTTCTTCACGTTCTGCAGATGTAGATGCCACTGGTTCTTCACGATCTGCAGATGTAGATGCCACTGGTTCTTCACGTTCTGCAGATGTAGATGCCACTGGTTCTTCACGTTCTGCAGATGTAGATGCCACTGGTTCTTCACGTTCTGCAGATGTAGATGCCACTGGTTCTTCACGTTCTGCAGATGTAGATGCCACTGGTTCTTCACGTTCTGCAGATGTAGATGCCACTGGTTCTTCACGTTCTGTAAATGTAGATGCCACTGGTTACTCACGTTCTGCAGATGTGAATGCCACTGGTTCTTCACGTTCTGCAGATGTAGATGCCACTGGTTCTTCACGTTCTGTAAATGTAGATGCCACTGGTTACTCACGTTCTGCAGATGTAAATGCCACTGGTTCTTCACGTTCTGCAGATGTAGATGCCACTGGTTCTTCACGTTCTGCAGATGTAGAAGCCACTGGTTCTTCACGTTCTGCAGATGTAGATGCCACTGGTTCTTCACGTTCTGCAGATGTAGATGCCACTGGTTCTTCACGTTCTGTAAATGTAGATGCCACTGGTTACTCACGTTCTGCAGATGTGAATGCCACTGGTTCTTCACGTTCTGCAGATGTAGATGCCACTGGTTCTTCACGTTCTGCAGATGTAGATGCCACTGGTTCTTCACGTTCTGTAAATGTAGATGCCACTGGTTACTCACGTTCTGCAGATGTAAATGCCACTGGTTCTTCACGTTCTGCAGATGTAGATGCCACTGGTTCTTCACGTTCTGCAGATGTAGAAGCCACTGGTTCTTCACGTTCTGCAGATGTAGATGCCACTGGTTCTTCACGTTCTGCAGATGTAGATGCCACTGGTTCTTCACGTTCTGCAGATGTAGATGCCACTGGTTCTTCACGTTCTGCAGATGTAGATGCCACTGGTTCTTCACGTTCTGCAGATGTAGATGCCACTGGTTCTTCACGTTCTGCAGATGTAGATGCCACTGGTTCTTCACGTTCTGCAGATGTAAATGCCACTGGTTCTTCACGTTCTGCAGATGTAGATGCCACTGGTTCTTCACGTTCTGCAGATGTAGATGCCACTGGTTCTTCACGTTCTGCAGATGTAGAAGCCACTGGTTCTTCACGTTCTGCAGATGTAGAAGCCACTGATTCTTCACATTTTGCAGATGTAGATGCCACTGGTTCTTCACGTTCTGCAGATGTAGAAGCCACTGGTTCTTCACGTTCTATAGATGTAGATGCCACTGGTTCTTCACGTTCTGCAAATGTAGATTCTACTGGTTCTTCACGTTCTGCAGATGTAGATGCCACTGGTTCTTCACGTTCTGCAGATGTAGATGAAACTGGTTCTTCACGTTCTGCAGATGTAGACGCCACTGGTTCTTCACGTTCTGCAGATGTAGATGCCACTGGTTCTTCACGTTCTGCAGATGTAGATGCCACTGGTTCTTCACGTTCTGTAGATGTTGATGTCACTGATTCTTCACGTTCTGCAGATGTAGATGCCACTGGTTCTTCACGTTCTGCAGATGCCACCACCGCCATCTATTGCACGGCGGTTGAACTTACACCTCTGGGTCCTAACAGGCAACTGGACACATACGGGACCGGTTTGTTTGTATCTCTGAAAGTTAATAAGTCGAATGTTCGTAAGTAGAGGAGTCCCTGTAGCTAAATAATAGTTATTTGACGGCATGCCACGTGGGCCCCCTGGGCCACCACATGGGGTACTATCAGAATAAAGCAGGCGGACAGACGGTGGCGACCGCCCCTCAACCACGCGCACGGCACCACGGGAGGCCGGCCCTACCGTGGGTGTGGCCGCCCTTGCGGTGGTCCCGGCGTGCGTTGGCCGGCTGCTGCCGTGCGTCTCTCCGGCCATTGGCTGCGACCCTAGCCATGGTCTCCCTGCACGCCACACACACCCACACACACATATACACATACATACACACACATATACAAACACGCACACTCACACATACACACCCACACACACACACGCGTAACCACACATGTAACCACATGCACACACACGCGCATAGCCACATGCACACACACACACATAGCCACATGCACGCACACGCACATAGCCACATGCACACACACGCGCATAGCCACATGCACACACACGCGCATAGCCACATGCACACACACACGCGCATAGCCACATGCACACACACACGCGCATAGCCACATGCACACACACGCGCATAGCCACATGCACACACACGCGCATAGCCACATGCACACACACACGCGCATAGCCACATGCACACACACGCGCATAGCCACATGCACACACACGCGCATAGCCACATGCACACACACACGCATAGCCACATGCACACACACACGCATAGCCACATGCACACACATAGCCACATGCACACACACACGCATAGCCACATGCACACACACACGCATAGCCACATGCACACACATAGCCACATGCACACACACGCGCATAGCCACATGCACACACACACGCATAGCCACATGCACACACACACGCATAGCCACATGCACACACATAGCCACATGCACACACACACGCATAGCCACATGCACACACACACGCATAGCCACATGCACACACACACGCATAGCCACATGCACACACACACGCATAGTCACATGCACACACACACGCACACAGCCACATGCACACACACACAGCCACATGAACACACACATGCACATAGCCACATGCACACACACGCATAGCCACATGCACACACACACATGCACATAGCCACATGCACACACACGCATAGCCACATGCACACACACACATACATAGCCACATGCACACACACACGCATAGCCACATGCACACACACACATACATAGCCACATGCACACACACACACGCATAGCCATGCACACACACGCACATAGCCACACACGCATAGCCATGCACACACACACGCGTAGCCATGCACGCACACACACGCGTAGTCACACGCAAATTTCATATACGGTACATTAAACACTACGCACATACAACTTAAAACAATGGAAACACCTGGACGCAATAAACTTCGGTAATGTAAAAGCAATAAACATAGAGACGGTGCGATCTGGCGAAAAGTTGCTTTACGTAACATGCACACACACAGCCACATGCACACACTGCTGACATCACCCCGTGGTGCAGTCTCATTGAGATGACTGGAGTGGTGAAGCACGTCACAGTAAATACGGTAACTTTTAACGGCAGGATATTTATTTTGTGTCTATTTGTATGTTTATTAACGTCAATTTCACATAGTAAACACATTTAAAGCGCTAATAAAACACACACACACAACACCTACAAACATCTTATGCAAGAATATGCACAAATAACCCTTTTTAAATAATGACTGAGTGAATATCCGCCGTTTTTTTTTAAAATACAGCACCCCCTTTCCCCCCTAAGTCTCCAGATAATACTGGTAGGTAACGTAGTGGACTGGAAGCCCAACCGGGATTAATTCACAGGAGGCAGGCGATTTTAATTGTGTATGTCTGTGGATGTCTGTCCACGTGTATCCGGACACCCGGATATATAAAAACATCGCCACCTAGCGCCCATTTATACTGGTACTGGTAGGAAACGTAGTGGACTGGAAGCCCAACCGGGATTAATTCTCACAGGAGGCAGGGGATTAATTGTGTATGTCTGTGGATGTCTGTCCACGTGGGAGGGGTGTGGCTGGGTGGAGAGGGGAGGGGCTGGATGGGGAGGGCTGGGTGGGGAGGGGAGAGTGGGGAGGGGCTGGGTGGGGAGGGTGGGACTGGGTGGGAGGGGTGGGCCTGGGTGGGGAGGGGCTGGTCACCCCGTGGTGCCCTTATAAAACTCAACGTTTAACCTACTCACGCCGGCTTGTGCCCGCCCTCACAGTCGGGCATATTGTTGCGGAATGCACCACGTGGTGGTGCCGCCGTTGACCCTGGCCATTGACCGAGCAACCCAACGTTCCTACCGGCTCCCCCCTCCGCAGGAGAATGTGTTCGTGGATCTACTCTAGAGCTCTCTTCTCAGAAGCCCTGACATGGCCATCACAAATGAACGCAGCTCAACGAAGTGACTCATCATCATCATCATCGTCACCGTCACGTGGAGATTCGCAGCAGCAGCAACACTCTCAGGCGCGTGATGTCGATTCTCAATGTGGAGCGGAAAAACCGGAGGACCCGGAGAACAATTCACACAACCACAGGTACAGAGAGACACGCAGACGCAGGTAGTTAACATCTCTTAGCCACCGTGATGGTGAGAGAGACACGCAGACCCCAAATATACAGCAGTTGTCAGGTGCCGTGATCGAACCCACGACCTCCTGTATACAAGGCGAGGTAGTTAACATCTCCTAGCCACCGTGATAATGAGACACAGACCTCCTGTAGACCAGGCGAGGTAGTTAACATCTCCTAGCCACCGTGAGATGATGGAGAGAGAGACACAGACCTCCTGTAGACCTGGCGAGGTAGTTAACATCTCCTAGCCACCGTGAGATGATGGAGAGAGAGACACAGACCTCCTGTAGACCAGGCGAGGTAGTTAACATCTCATAGCCACCGTGAGATGATGGAGAGAGAGACACAGACCTCCTGTAGACCAGGCGAGGTAGTTAACATCTCATAGCCACCGTGATGGTGATGAGAGAGAGACACAGACCTCCTGTAGACCAGGCGAGGTAGTTAACCACCGTGAGATGATGGAGAGAGAGACACAGACCTCCTGTATACCAGGCGAGGTAGTTAACATCTCAACACCAAACTCAACAAAGATCGCCCCCCCCCCCACCCCCATATAGCCTTAACAGACTTTTGGAGAAAGTGCTGTTAGCGGAGCACCCATGAAGGCTAAACACGCACGCAAAATCTAACTGGTATTGGCCAAGTCAAATCCCAAACGCTGAACACGGCCACCGCTACTGCAAAAAGGAGTCTTGAAACTCGGCGAGGCTTTCCCCGGGCCCAGCGAGCGGAATAGATGTTTGGTGGTGGAGGGGGGAGGGGGAGTCTTACTACGACAGAAATACTGCCGGAACATTGTCGCCCAACTTACGAATCAAATATGATATCACTTGCAATACAATACTCATTGCTGCTTTTAGTGTTTAGTTTGGTGTCGCTCCCCCGCACCTCCGATTAGCCACGATCGGCGTACGTATGGTTCGAAAGAAGTTCAACATACGTACTACGCGATGCACTACTATACACTACACTATACACTACACACGACACTACGCACTACACATTACACTACACAATATACTACATATTACAATACACTAGTGTACACTACACTACTGTACACTACACACGACTAAACAATACATTATACACTACTATACACTACACATGACACTACGCACTACACATTACACTATATACTACACATTACAATACACTACTGTACACTACACTACTGTACACTACACACAAATAAACAATACATTATACACTGCTATACACATTACAATATACACTATAATACATACACTACTGTACACTACACATACTAAACAAAACACTACACTACTATACACTACACATTACACTATATACTACACATTACAATACACTACTGTACACTACTGTACACTACACACAAATAAACAATACATTATACACTACTATACACATTACAATATACACTACACACGACACTACGCACTACACATTACACAATATACTACACATTACAATACACCAGTGTACACTACACTACTGTACACTACACACGACTAAACAATACATGATACACTACTATACACTACACATTACACTATATACTACACATTACAATACACTACTGTACACTACACTACTGTACACTACACACTACTAAACAATACATTATACACTACTATACACTACACACGACACTACACACGACACTACGCACTACACATTACACTATATACTACACATTACAATATACACTACAATACATACACTACTGTACACTACACATACTAAACAAAACACTACACTACTATACGCTACACTACGATACCAAATGAAAACTAGTTTCTCTCTAACTGCTTTTTGTGTCTTCTTGCGTTCTTTCGGTAAAGTCACCACCACGTAGAATGAGAATAAAAACAATAAAACAACACGATGAAATTCTCACGACGTTTTTTTGGCCACAACGCAAAGCGGCCGTCTTCAGGTGAAAGGAACAGACCTGTCGGGACGACAGAGCTTCGTTTCCTTCACCACAGCGCCTCCTATTAGCCACGGTCGGCTACGTACGACGGTGGGAAAGACATTCAACACACACACACACAAACTTGGGTATAACATCGGCAGCTAAGGGTGGTCGTTCAATAGCTCTGCGGCGTTGATACACCGACAATGAAAGCTGCGTTCAACTCCATTACGATTCATAATTGATGTTTGCGTCGGGGCCAGGTTCACGCCCCGACTAAGCCTGTGTCGTTCATACCCTCCACCACCTGACACGGACCGTACAACGTCCGTTTAATATTGCGGGCGTCCCGGTGGCTAGGAGATGTTAACTACCTCGCATGGTGTACAGGAGGTCTGTGTCTCTCTCTCATCATCATCAACACGGTGGCTATGAGATGTTGACTACCTCGCCTGGTCTACAGGAGGTCTGTGTCTCTCTCATCATCATCATCACGGTGGCTAGGAGATGTTAACTACCTCGCCTGGTGTACATGAGGTCTGTGTCTCTCTCTCATCATCATGGTGGCTATGAGATGTTAACTACCTCGCCTGGTGTACAGGAGGTCGTAGGTTCCATCCCGACCCTGACGCCTGCTGCTGTATATTTGTGGAGTTTGCGTATCTCTCTCATCATCATCACCACGGTGGCTAGATGTTAACTACCTCGCCTGGTGTACAGGAGGTCTGTGTCTCTCTCTCTCATCATCATCACGGTGGCTAGGAGATGTTAACTACCTCGCCTGGTTTACAGGAGGTCGTGGGTTCCATCCCAACCCTGATGCCTGTTGTATATTTGGAGTTTGCGTCTCTCTATTTCGCCGTGATCGCGTGGATTTTTCTCTGGATCCTTCGGTTATTCCCCTCCTCGTTTAGAATCAACAGCACGCGTTCAGAGTCTTTGGAAGCTGCTATAAATGTATACGTGATCGTGATAAGCCACTCCGTTGATCAGTATGTATCTGTATGCATCTCTGATAGGTAGCTATGCATCTCTATGGGTCTCTTTGCACATATGTGTATCTATGGGTGTCTGTGTATCTATGGGTGTCTATGTGTCTCTTTGCACATGTGTATCTATGGGTGTCTGTGTATCTATGGGTGTCTATGTGTCTCTGTGGGTGTCTATGCGTCTCTGTGGGTGTCTATGCGTCTCTGTGGGTGTCTATGTGTCTCTGTGGGTGTCTGTGTATCTATGGGTGTCTATGTGTCTCTGTGGGTGTCTATGCGTCTCTGTGGGTGTCTATGCGTCTCTGTGGGTGTCTATGTGTCTCTGTGGGTGTCTATGTGTCTCTGTGGGTGTCTATGTGTCTCTGTGGGTGTCTATGTGTCTCTGTGGGTGTCTGTGTATCTATGGGTGTCTGTGTATCTATGGGTGTCTATGTGTCTCTGTGGGTGTCTATGTGTCTCTATGAGTATCTATGTGTCTCTGTGGGTGTCTATGTGTCTCTGTGGGTGTCTGTGTATCTATGGGTGTCTATGTGTCTCTGTGGGTGTCTATGTGTCTCTGTGGGTGTCTATGTGTCTCTGTGGGTGTCTATGTATCTCTGTGGGTGTCTATGTGTCTCTGTGGGTGTCTGTGTCTCTGTGGGTGTCTATGCGTCTCTGTGGGTGTCTATGTGTCTCTGTGGGTGTCTGTGTATCTATGGGTGTCTATGTGTCTCTGTGGGTGTCTATGTGTCTCTATGGGTATCTATGTGTCTCTGTGGGTGTCTATGTGTCTCTGTGGGTGTCTATGCGTCTCTGTGGGTGTCTATGTGTCTCTGTGGGTCTCTATGTGTCTCTGTGGGTGTCTATGTGTCTCTGTGGGTGTCTATGTGTCTCTGTGGGTGTCTATGTGTCTCTGTGGGTGTCTATGTGTCTCTGTGGGTGTCTATGTGTCTCTATGTGTCTCTATGGGTGTCTATGCGTCTCTGTGGGTGTCTATGTGTCTCTATGGGTGTCTATGCGTCTCTGTGGGTGTCTATGTGTCTCTGTGTATCTCTATGGGTGTCTATGTGTCTCTATTGGTGTCTATGTATCTCTATGGGTGTCTATGTGTCTCTATTGGTGTCTACGTATCTCTATTCGTGTCTATGTATCTCTATGGGTGTCTATAGGTTTCTAATGGGTGTCTATGTGTCTCTATTAGTGTCTATGTATCTCTATGGGTGTCTATGTGTCTCTATTGGTGTCTATGTATCTCTGTGGGTGTCTATGTGTCTCTATTGGTGTCTATGTATCTCTATGGGTGTCTATGTATCTCTATGGGTGTCTATGTGTCTCTATTGGTGTCTATGTATCTCTGTGGGTGTCTATGTGTCTCTATTGGTGTCTATGTATCTCTATGGGTGTCTATAGGTTTCTATGGGTGTATATGTATCTCTATGGGTGTCTATGTGTCTCTATTGGTGTCTATGTATCTCTATGGGTGTCTATAGGTTTCTATGGGTGTCTATGTGTCTCTATCGGTGTCTATGTATCTCTATTGGTGTCTACGTATCTCAATTGGTGTCTATGTGTCTCTATTGGTGTCTATGTGTCTCTATTGGTGTCTATGTATCTCTATTGGTGTCTATGTGTCTCTATTGGTGTCTATGTATCTCTATGGGTCTCTATGTATCTCTATGTGTCTCTATGTATCTCTATGGGTGTCTATGTGTCTCTATGGGTGTCTATGTGTCTCTCTTGGTGTCTATGTATCTCTATGGGTGTCTATGTGTCTCTATGGGTGTCTATGTGTCTCTCTTGGTGTCTATGCATCTCTATGGGTGTCTATGTGTCCCTATTGGTGTCTATGTATCTCTATGGGTGTCTATGTATCTCTGTGTGTCTGTGTCTCTATGGGTGTCTATGCGTCTCTGTGGGTGTCTATGTGTCTCTGTGTATCTCTATGGGTGTCTGTGTCTCTATTGGTGTCTATGTATCTCTATGGGTGTCTATGTGTCTCTATTGGTGTCTATGTATCTCTATGGGTGTCTATGGGTGTCTATGTATCACTATGGGTCTCTATGTATCTCTATGGGTGTCTATGTATCTCTATGGGTGTCTATGTGTCTCTATGCATTCAGAGTCTTTGCCTGCTGCTATACATTATTGCCACACGATGATGAGTATGATGAGTATGATGATTATGATTAAGATTATGAGTATGATGATTATGATGAGTATGATGATATGATGATGAGTATGATGATATGATGATGAGTATGATGAGTCTGATTATGATGAGTATGACGATGATTATGATGAGTATGACGATGATTATGAAGAGTATGATGATGAGTATGATGATTAAGATGAGTATGATGATTATGATGATGAGTATGATGATGATCAGTATGATGATCATGAGTATGATGATGAGTATGATGATGATGAGTATGATGATGAGTATGATGATGAGTAAGATGAGTATGATGATGAGTATGATGATTATGATGACGAGTATGATGATGAGTATGATTATGATCATGTTATAAGCCATTTGGTTCAGCTGCTATCATTCGTGATCGCCAGGCCGCTTGTTAAAAACAATCAAAATTGCAGCTGCTAAAAATTACAAACATTTAGCTACGGCCTCACCATTTCATCTTAAGCGCCACAAATCGCCACATTCGCCGGCAGTAATTCACCGAGCGAGACACGAACAAGTTTTAATCATCGTTTAGAAACGCACAGAAGTACAATAACGTCCTCGTGTATAATAATAAAATAAATTATGCTAAATTGTGGTGTATGGCAGCGCGCGCTCACGATTACTTTTACACACCCCCCCCCCCTTATTAAACAATAACATTACACACACACACGGCCTAACACCGCAACAAGCGACAACGTTGAGTCGTCGTCCACTATAAAACGTTTTAAAGTTAATTAAGTTGTTATAATTCGCTAAACGTGAGGGAAGTTCACAGCGGCCTAGAGGGCCTCAGGCTAAAGGCCTAGGCCGAGGCGCGCCCCGTCTCTCTCCCCCCTCAGCGACACGAATTTAAATACCTCAACATTTTTGTTTAAATTATTAATGGTTTTTTAAATAAAAAAAATAAACCCCCGTCTCTTGTCGCCCGATAATACTTGCAAAAGTTTTGTTATCGGCAAGCAAGTTCGTGTAGGTTTGTCTACAAGAACGTGAGGCAGATATTTCAAAGTCCCGCGGAACTTAAATCAGTTTTTTTTGTTGTTGAGGTTTTAATTCTCGCTTTGTAACAGAATCGCCGCCGTTAATTTACTTTCCTTTCTCTCTCTTCAAACGCCGCTGCTGCTGCTAGAAATCGTTTACACACACGTACAGACAAACACACGGCAGAGCGGCGACAACTTTTAAAGCAACTTTAACTTTTTTTTAAAAAAATGTGTTTTTTTGTAAATTAAATCGCCACAAACCTCGTTTGAGTCGGAATCCCCTCACGCCAGCATCCGCAGGGAGGCGCCGCGCTAAATCATTAATTATTTAAGATTTATAAACTAAAACATTAAACCCCCTTTACAGAACGTCTACAACCAACCACCACCACAACAACAATAATATCGAGAAGCAACGATCTTAAACAAAACGTCTACAACCAACCAACCACCACCACAACAACAACAATAATAACAATAATAATATCGAGAAGCAACGATGTTAATAACGGGCCTACGAGTTCAGTTCGCGGCTTCGCCGTGCCGAGAAGCCGACATTTGGACGGTCGAACGGAACGGATGTCCTTGGTCCGGCCATGGGAATGTGGAATGTCCACCGCTGACTCAAGTTGAGACCGTGTACGCACACGGAGACCGTGTCTAGAAGCCGACATTTGGGCGGTCGAACGGAACGGATGTCCTTGGTCCGGCCATGGGAATGTGGAATGTCCACCACTAACTCAAGTTGAGGCCGTTGTAAGCACACGAAACTGTCTAGAAGCCGACATTTGGGCGGTCGAACGGAACGGATGTCCTTGGTCCGGCCCTGGGAATGTGGAATGTCCACCGCTGACTCAAGTTGAGGCCGTGCCGAGTTGCCGGCATTGGGCGGTCTAACGGAATGGATGCTCTTAGTCCGGCCATGGGAATGTGGAATTGCCACCACTCGCTTAAGTTGGGCTCAGTTCCACGCTTATTTGATGTACGGCATACATAGTCCTGTTTACATCAGCTATCCATAATGTGGCTGTTGCCTGATGAAGCTGGTTGTAATTACTGGCGAAACGTCGAAACTCAGATTGTAAATGTTGTGGCTTGGCTCTCCAACACACCGGTTAGTGCTGTACTAGTACACTACACTATATACTACACTATACACTACTAGACACTACACTATACACTACACTATATACTACACTATACACTAATATACACTACACTATACACTACACTATACACTACTACACACTACACTACTACACACTACACACTATATACTACACTATACACTACTACACACTACACTACTATACACTACACTATACACTACACTACTACACTATACACTACTATACACTATACTACTATACACTACACGACTACACACTACACTACTACACACTACACTGCTATACACTACACTACTATACACTACTAAACACTACACTACTATACACTACACTGCTATACACTACTACACACTACACTATACACTACACTATATACTAGTGCTGTACTAGTGGCGAATTGGCCACGTTCTGTTTACGTGACAAACCCTTACTAGTTGGCTGTGTCGGGTGGTGGCGGGTTCTAACGACACAACATCTATATACTTACATGATCTAACCCAAACAAAACCAACTCTATGATGGATGACATTGGTCTCGAAAGCCTGCTACGGTGTTAAACTACATTGTCTATACCATGCGTGGAGCACAACTGGCACAGCACGCTTCCTATAAACTAAATTATAAACTATTTATATTGTCACCAGGTAAGAGCCCAATGAGCTTCTGTGTCGCTCTTTCTTTCAGAAGCGGCCCGGCCATCACCAACGATCGTGGGCTCATCATCATCACCACCACCACCACCACGTCGATATTCATAGCAGCAGACAAATACACTCTCAACGCGCGGTCATGTCGATACTAAGTAAATGTGGAGGGGAGAAAGCGGAGGACCCCGGAGGAAAATCGGGGAGAGAGACGCGCAGACTCCAAATATACAGCAGGCGACCTCCTGTACACCTGGCGAGGTAGTCAACATCTCATAGCCACCGTGATGATGATGAGAGAGAGACACAGACCTCCTGTATACCAGGCGAGGTAGTCAACATCTCATAGCCACCGTGATGATGATGATGAGAAAGAGACACAGAACTTCTGTAGACCAGGCGAGGTAGTTAACACCTCATAGCCACCGTGATGGTGATGAGAGAGACACAGACCTCCTGTAGACCAGGCGAGGTAGTTAACATCTCATAGCCACCGTGATGATGATGATGAGAGAGAGACACAGACCTCCTGTAGACCAGGCGAGGTAGTCAACATCTCATAGCCACCGTGATGATGATGAGAGACACAGACCTCCTGTAGACCAGGCGAGGCAGTCAACATCTCATAGCCACCGTGATGATGATGATGGAGAGACACAGACCTCCTGTAGTCCAGGCGATGTAGTTAACATCTCATAGCCACTGTGATGATGATGAGAGACACAGACCTCCTGTAGACCAGGCGAGGTAGTCAACATCTCATAGCCACCGTGATGATGATGATGAGAGACACAGACCTCCTGTATACCAGGCGATGTAGTTAACATCTCATAGCCACCGTGATGATGATGATGGAGAGACACAGACCTCCTGTAGACCTGGCGATGTAGTTAACATCTCATAGCCACTGTGATGATGATGAGAGAGAGACACAGACCTCCTGTAGACCAGGCAATGTAGTTAACATCTCATAGCCACTGTGAGGAAGGACAACAAACTAAACCCAAAAGCACTTCAAGAAATGAGTTTTAAATTGAGTATCGTAGTCCACTGTATGCTGTGTAGTGTATAGTGTAGTGTAAAGTAGTGTATAGTAGTGTGTAGTGTAGTGTATTGTGTATAGTCGTGTATAGTGTAGTGTATAGCAGTGTAGTGTATAGTAGTGGTGTATAGTAGCGTAGTGTATAGTAGCGTAGTGTATAGTAGCGTGGTGTATAGTAGCGTGGTGTATAGTAGCGTAGTGTATAGTAGCGTAGTGTATAGTAGCGTAGTGTATAGTAGCGTAGTGGTGTATAGTAGCGTAGTGTATAGTAGCGTAGTGTAAAGTAGCGTAGTGTATAGTAGCGTAGTGTATAGTAGCGTAGTGTATAGTGGTGTATAGTAGCGTAGTGTATAGTAGCGTAGTGTATAGTAGCGTAGTGTATAGTAGCGTGGTGTATAGTAGCGTGGTGTATAGTAGCGTAGTGTATAGTAGCGTAGTGTATAGTAGCGTAGTGTATAGTAGCGTGGTGTATAGTAGCGTAGTGTATAGTAGCGTAGTGTATAGTAGCGTAGTGTATAGTAGCGTAGTCTATAGTGTAGTGTATAGTAGCGTGGTGTATAGTAGCGTAGTGTATAGTAGCGTAGTGTATAGTAGCGTAGTGTATAGTAGCGTAGTGTATAGTAGTGGTGTATAGTAGTGGTGTATAGTAGCGTAGTGTATAGTAGTGGTGTATAGTAGCGTAGTGTATAGTAGCGTAGTGTATAGTAGCATAGTGTATAGTAGCGTAGTGTATAGTAGTGTAGTGTATAGTAGCGTAGTGTATAGTAGTGGTGTATAGTAGCGTAGTGTATAGTAGTGGTGTATAGTAGCGTAGTGTATAGTAGTGGTGTATAGTAGCGTAGTGTATAGTGTAGTGTATAGTAGCGTAGTGTATAGTAGCGTAGTGTATAGTAGTGTAGTGTATAGTAGCGTAGTGTATAGTAGCGTAGTGTATAGTAGCGTAGTGTATAGTAGCGTAGTGTATAGTAGCGTAGTGTATAGTAGCGTAGTGTATAGTAGCGTAGTGTATAGTAGCGTAGTGTATAGTAGCGTAGTGTACTAGTACAGCACACCGGCGTGTTGGAGAGCCAAGCCACAACATTTACAATCCGAGTACGACGCTTCGCCAGTGATTACAACCAGCTTCATCAGGCGACAGCCAGATTTGTGGAGTAGTCTTACTGTTTCATTCCTTAAATAGAGGCGTGGAAGATGTGTTTCTCCGCTCTTGGACAATGAGGCAACGTACATTATATGCATGTGCATTATGCGATCCCTTTGAACGCATCCTTACCGGCTATTGTGTTGACCCAAAAACCCCTACTACAGATGACATCGGTCGCGAAAGCCTACGCGTTTAAACTGTAGTGAATTACGAACGTCTGGTTCAACTTCTTTCGCACCATACGCAGCCACCCGTGGTAATCTGTGCGTGGGTTTGGGGAAGGACAGGAAACTGAGCACAACGAGAAGCAGCTCTAAAGAAATTAGTTTGACAGTCAGGGGCGGGCAACCTTTTTTTTTTTCCCCCAAGGGGCCACGTGGATATTTATGACATCATTCGCAAGGCCATACTAAATTATCAGCTTAAAAAAATTAGCCCGTTCTTGAATTTCGAGTCCCGCCTGCAAGTTGCCTTGGCAGGGGACAGACCAAATGATTTCGCGGGCCCTTACACAGCCCGCGGGTCGGACGTTCCGCACCACATCTATTCCAGACGATGATTTAAAAGTAGTACAGCAAAGGGGCCGTCCATAAATGACGTCACGTGATTTTGGACGATTTTTTTACCCCCCCCCCCCCCCCCCCCCAGAGAGAAATTAAAACATGCTTCAAATCGCTTTAAACTATTTGTCATTGTAGCGCGCGTTTAGTGTGGCGCTGCACTCTGACGTTGTAGGAGAAAACATTTATCATTTATCGAAAAGTCTATTTGATTAAGTAGAACGTGTTGTCCGTATTTACTTATAAAGCTGCTCATTTTGATGTGACGTCACATTTCTCAAACACCACCCCCCACCGCCACGTCACACATCGTCACAAATGTCATTTATGAACGGCCCCATAGCTCCCGGTGGCATCCCATCCTAACATCGGGAAGGGGAAGAGCGTTCCAGACGGCCGCAGAAGCAGCGGCAGTCTGAGCTCCGCGTGATGCATCACCACCAGGGTGACCGGGCTGGGCTGGGGGAGCGTCTGCCTCGTGGTTTTTGCCGAGGGGGTTTCACGATAACGAGAAAACCCTCGGCCGCCCCGGTAAACACCGCGGGTGCGTTAGGCGCTGACGATACCACGTTTGCCGCCTTGCCGCAAGGGCTGACGTTATTAAACGTCGCCGGGACGTTATTCAAAAATTTCGACAATTGCAACGCGAACACCATTTGGTAAATGTTGTCGCGCCTCCGATCATCGCGGTTGGCTGTAAGTTCCGTGTGCGAAAGACGTTCAACATACGTACACACCGCACTATACATTACATGCTACACTACACTATAAACTACACACGACACCATACACGATTATACACTACTACTATACACTGCCATACACTACACTACTATACACTAGACACTACTATACACTACACACTACACCATACGCGATTACACACTACTAAACACTACCATACACTATACACTACACACACTAAACACTACCATACACTATACACTACACACACTAAACACTACTATACACTACACTACCATACACTACACTACCATACACTACACTACCATACACTATACACTACACTACCATACACTATACTACCATACACTATACACTACCATACACTACTATACACTACACTACCATACACTACACTACTATACACTACACACTACCATACACTACACTACTATACACTACCATTATGGTAGTGTATAGTAGTGTAGTGTATGGTAGTACCATACACGACACTACTATACACTACACACTACACCATACGCGATAACACACTACTAAACACTACCATACACTATACACTACACACACTAAACACTACACTACCATACACTATACACTACACTACCATACACTATACACTACACTACCATACACCATACACTACACTACCATACACCATACACTACACTACCATACACCATACACTACACTACCATACACTACCATACACTATACACTACACTACCATACACTACTATACACTACCATACACTATACACTACCATACGCTACACTACCATACACTACACACACCACATTAGATTTAAAACTAATATCTTTAGAGCTGCTTGTTGGATCCAGTGTGTTGTCCTCCCCTAACGTACGGCCCCGAAAGAAGTCCAACCCACACCCACTGCAACAGGACGAATCCCAATCGTCTTTAAACCAACACCGCCTCCTGCTGACCAGGGTCACCCTGGCGAACTAAAACAACTCAAAACTCGTTGGCTCTTTCGGTAAACTCACGTTGGTATAAAAAAATAATAAAAAATACAAATCACGACGTTTCTATTTCAAACGCCATCGGGTAGGAAAAACCCCACAGCAAGAAATATTTATTTTTTCTTCCCCGCCGATGATCACTTGTGTAGCAATCCAGACGTCGTGATTTAACCGATTTCGTTTCACATACCCACGTGACTTTGCCGAAATAACCAAGGGGCATCGATCCCCTGCAGTAGTCACGAAAAATCTTAAAATCTATGAAAACCACTGACGACGATGTGCCGCTAACAACTCCACCACCACCACCCACCGCCACCCTAACACGAGTCCGGTAAGGAGGAACACGAAGTGCCCACCCAATAAGCCGGAGGAGATCGATTCACCAGCCCACGGGCACAGCGGAAGCGCTGTGTGTGGCTCTTCATGTCTTAAAACCTGACGATACGCCGGGTATATAAAAAAAAGATGATATCAGCTCACCACGCAGGAATGAACCGGCATCGGCTAAAAAGAAAAGTCTTTGAACGCGTGCTGATGTCCATTCTAAACGTGGAGGGGGAAAAACCCCGGAGCAAAATCCACGTTTCGACTGCGGTGAGAGAGACACTGCAAACTCCAAATATACAGCAGCAGCAGCAGGCGTCAGGGTCTGGATCGAACCCCACGACCTCCTGTATACCAGGCGAGGTAGTTAACATCTCCTAGCCACCGTGATGATGAGAGAGACACAGAACTCCTGTATACCAGGCGAGGTAGTTAACATCTCATAGCCACCGTGATGATGATGAGAGAGAGACACAGACCTCCTGTAGACCAGGCGAGGTAGTTAACATCTCATAGCCACTGTGATGATGATGAGAGAGAGACACAGACCTCCTGTATACCAGGCGAGGTAGTTAACATCTCATAGCCACCGTGGTGATGATGATGAGAGAGAGACACAGACCTCCTGTAGTCCAGGCGAGGTAGTTAACATCTCATAGCCACCGTGGTGATGATGATAGAGACGCAAACTCCAAATCTACAGCAGCAGGCGTCAGGGTCTGGATCGAACCCACGACCTCCTGTATACCAGGCGAGGTAGTTAACATCTCATAGCCACCGTGATGATGAGAGAGACACAGACCTACTGTAGACCAGGCGAGGTAGTCAATATCTCATAGCCACCGTGATGATGATGAGAGACACAGACCTCCTGTAGACCAGGCGAGGTAGTTAACATCTCATAGCCACTGTGATGATGAGAGACACAGACCTCCTGTAGACCAGGCGAGGTAGTTAACATCTCATAGCCACCGTGATGATGATGATGAGAGAGAGACACAGACCTCCTGTAGACCAGGCGAGGTAGTTAACATCTCATAGCCACCGTGATGAGAGACACAGACCTCCTGTATACCAGGCAAGGTAGTCAACATCTCATAGCCACCGTGATGATGATGATGAGACACAGACCCCCTGTAGGCCAGGCGAGGTAGTCAACATCTCATAGCCACTGTGATGATGATGATGAGAGAGACACAGACCTCCTGTAGACCAGGCGAGGTAGTTAACATCTCATAGCCACCGTGATGGTGATGAGAGAGAGACACAGACCTCCTGTATACCAGGCGAGGTAGTCAACATCTCATAGCCACCGTGATGATGATGAGAGAGACACAGACCTCCTGTACACCAGGCGAGGTAGTCAACATCTCATAGCCACCGTGATGATGATGATGAGAGACAGACATCCTGTATACCAGGCGAGGTAGTCAACATCTCCTAGCCACCGTGATGATGAGAGAGACAGACACAGACCTCCTGTAGACCTGGCGAGGTAGTTAACATCTCATAGCCACCGTGATGATGAGAGAGAGACACAGACCTCCTGTAGACCAGGCGAGGTAGTTAACATCTCATAGCCACCGTGATGATGAGAGACACAGACCTCCTGTAGACCAGGCGAGGTAGTCAACATCTCATAGCCACCGTGATGATGATGAGAGAGACACAGACCTCCTGTAGACCAGGCGAGGTAGTTAACATCTCATAGCCACTGTGATGATGATGATGAGAGAGACACAGACCTCCTGTAGACCAGGCGAGGTAGTTAACATCTCATAGCCACCGTGGTGATGATGAGACAGACCCCCTGTATACCAGGCGAGGTAGTTAACATCTCATAGCCACTGTGATGATGATGATGAGAGAGACACAGACCTCCTGTATACCAGGCGAGGTAGTTAACATCTCATAGCCACTGTGATGATGAGAGACATAGACCTCCTGTATACCAGGCGAGGTAGTCAACATCTCATAGCCACCGTGATAATGATGGTGAGAGAGAGACACAGACCTCCTGTATACCTGGCGAGGTAGTCAACATCTCATAGCCACCGTGATGATAATGATGATGAGAGAGAGACACAGGACCTCCTGTAGACCACGAGGCGAGGTGGTTATCGGGTGGTGGCGGGTTTAACGACACATCATTGAGTCGCAATGCCCTTATTACAACACGTTTAGCTTAAGGCGCAATGTCGCTGGCAACTCCGCACACGAGCGTGGCCCTCTTAGTCGCCACCGTCAACTTTAACGCCACAGCACTGCGGACGGCAGCTTCGTACGTACCGAGACGCAGCGAATGTGGACGTCAAACTCCCGCTCGCACGTCACCCTGAGGGTTGTTGTGTGTGTGTGAGTCAGGGTGTTGTGTGTGAGTGTGTGCGTGTACTGTACTCGTACAGTAGTAGTAGGGGGGGGGTAAATAAATAAATAACTCCGCGCACCCCCCACCGCTGCGCGCGCGCGACTCCCGGAAGTGGCTCCTGAGCGTCCGCTTCACGCAATATGTCCGACGCGGGGGGCGGGGCTAGATAGGATGGGCGGGGCTAGAGTGTGGTAAGCGGGGGGTGGGGGCTGTGGTTGGGGCAAGGGGCGTCGCGAGAGTTGGGTAGGCGGGGCTAGAATCGAGGGGGGGGGGGTGGAGTGCGAGCGTCACGATTGGACATTGACTGAGAGTAAGCGGGGCTTTCGAGTGGGGTAGGCGGGGCTAGGGTGGGGGGAGGAGGAGGGCGTATCAATTGGACATCGACGAAGTAGGCGGGGCTGTTAATGAGGCGGGAGGGGGCGTTGCTAGAGTTTTGGGTAGGCGGGACTAGAGTGGGGAAGAGGGCGTCGCGATTGGACATCTACGGAGTTAGGCGGGGCTTGGACGGGACTTTGAGTGGGCCGGGATTGTAGGGGCGGGGCTAGAGTAAGGGAAAGAATTGAAGGCGGGGCTATGGGGAGTGGGCTGTAGGGGGCGGGGTTAAAATACGATTCGGGTAGGGGGAGCGTCGCTATTGGACGGGACTTTGAGTGGGCCGGGATTGTAGGGGCGGGGCTAGAGTAAGGGAACGAATAGAAGGCGGGGCTAGGGGAAGTGGGCTGTAGGGGGCGGGGTTTAAATACGATTCGGGTAGGGGGAGCGTCGCTATTGGACGGGACTTTGAGTGGGCCGGGATTGTTGGGGCGGGGCTAGAGTCAGGGTAAGGATAGAAGGCGGGGCTAGGGGGAGTGGGCTTGCTGTAGGGGGCGGGGTTTGAGTACGATTCGGGTGAGGGGGAGCGTAGCTATTGGACGAGCCGGGATTGAAGGGGCGGGGCTAGAGTAAGATTAGGGCGGGGCTGTGTCCCCGATTGGGATGATTTTTTGATGATTTGGCTGCTATAAATTAACCTTAACGGATGGACCCCCGGGGGTCCCGAATAAACGGAAGTCAAAATCGGAATTAAAACTTTGATTAGCGCATCGTGTAGAGCTCGCGGAGAGGAACAGATTGCCGTGTCGCTCGCCTTCAGCAGACGTAAAATGACGTTGCCATAAGGTTAATGAATGTTCAAATGGTGGGACCACTTTGCTGAGCTTGTCATTTGGGATTGCCAGGTCGGCTTCTGAAAAATAGGGAATGAATAAAAACATAATAAACAAAACTGTAGTAAGTGGGCTTTGCCTGGGTAGGATGGTGGATGGTAGTGTCGTGTTTGTGTGATTTTGTTAACCTTGCTGTCACGATACTATTTTGTTCTTTCGGTAAAGTCTTCTTGGGTATAAAATGAAATAAATCATGACGTTTCGGGCGCAACACAATCGTCCGAAACGTCGTGATTTATTTTATTTTTTTCTCCCATCTACGTGACCCAAACAGTACAAATACAATATTCAGATGCTGTACTGAGAAGGGCCATTGGTCCGAAACGTCGTCTGTTATATATTTTCCCTTCCAAGGCCACAACACACACACACTCGGTGATGGTGGTGGTGGTGGTATTGACGGTTGTTGTTGTTGTTGTTGCGGCACCACCACCAACGGAATCAGCAGCAGCATCGTCGTCGGGAGAGTGGGGGAGGGGTGGAGAGGGGCGGGGCAGTGGGGGAAGGGCGGGGTGTGTGGGGGGAGGGGCGGGGCTAGTGGGGGGAGGGGCGTGGTGAATGGGGGGAGGGGCGTGGTGAATGGGGAGAGGGGCGGGAGGAGTGAGGGGGGGGCTACAGCGGGCACTGCGCATGCGCGCGCGGCCGACATTTTAAAAGCGTGTGGGGCAACCCGGCGACATCACGTGCTGCTCATAGAAGTTTTAGATTTCACTTATTGGGTTAAGCCCTGTGAGCCACGAGGCTCTAAGGGGCCGTCCATAAATGACGTCACGCACCTAGGGGAGGGGGGGGGGTCAGACATTTGTGACGATGTGTGACGAGGGAGGGGAGGGGGGGTTGAGAAATGTGACGTCACATCAAAATGCGCAACTTTACATAAATATTGACAACACGTTCTTACTTTTAAGCGATTTGAAGCATTTTTTTTGGGGGGGGGGAGGGCAGAGCTTACTGACGTCATTTGAGGGGGGGGGGTCTGACTCTTTGTGACGCCGTGTGACGAGGGTGGGGGAGGGGGGTAAAAAATCGCGTGACGTCATTTATGGACGGTCCCTTAACTCGTGTTTAACCGCAACAAATCATGAACGAAGACCATCTCAAAGTGACAGAAACAGCCAGGACAAAAGACAGTAAAATATTCCAGAAAAAAAAATTCCCAACGGAATGCCAGTCTAACAGTAACAACCGTAAGACATATTCTTGGTTCATCTTCTCTGGTTCTTTCGGTAAAGTCACGTAGAATGAAAATAAAATAATAAATTGAGAATATTATCGCGTTATTTTATTTTATCAATTTATTATTTTATTCTCATTCTACGTGGTGGTGACTTTACCGAAAGAACCAAAGAAGATGAATCCTTGCAGTCACGAAAGCTTTAAATGGAAATTTTAATATTCTTGGTTCTTTCGGTAAAGTCACGTTGAAGGGAAACAATAATAATACATATAAAACAATAAAATTCTCACGACGTTTCGGACTGTAACACAAGCAGTCATCATCAGGTGTGAAAACCAACGGCAAGAAACTTTTCACACCTGATGATGACCGCTTGTGTTACAGTCCGAAACGTCGTGAGAATTTTATTGTTTGATATATATTTTATTGTTTTATTGTTTCCCTTCAAGAATATGAATCACCGCAGTCACGAAAGCTTTAAATCAAAACCGATAAGAGAATTTAGATAAAGTTATCAGGCTTACTCCGTACTACAACAAACACAAACATGGCTTAACCAAAACGTTTTCGAATATCGCCAAAATAAAGCTATAAAAACAATGTAACAGTGATCGTAGGAACTGTGATTCAAATTGAACAACCACTAGCACAACCAACAACAACCACAATCAGCCACAACAACCACCAGCAGCCGCAACAACCACCACCAGCGGCCACAACACACCAACAACAATCACAACACAGCAACCACCACAGCAATCATCACCACAGCAATTACCACAGCACATTAACCACAACAGCCACAACAACCACCACCAGCAGCCACAACAACCACCACAGCAACCACAACAACCGCCACAACCACACAACAACCACAATAACTCAGCAACCACCATAGCGGCCACAACAACCACCACAGCAACCACAACAACCACAGCAGCCACAACAACCACCACAACAACCACAACAACCACCACCAGCAGCCACAACAACCACCATAGCAGCCACAACAACCACAGCAACCACGACAACCACAGCAGCCACAACAACCACCACCAGCAGCCACAACAACCACCACAGCAACCACAACAACCACAGCAGCCACAACAACTACCACAGCAACCACCACCAGCAGCCACAACAACCACAGCAGCCACAACAGGCACCACAACAACCACAACCACCACAACAACCACCACAGCAACCACAACAACCACAGCAGCCACAACAACCACCACAGCAACCACAACAACCACCACAACAACCACCAGCAGTAGTAGCAATGTGTAGCAGCTACACGTGTAGTAGTAGTGTAGTACTACACGTGCAGTAGTAGTGTAGTAGTAGCTACTACTACACGTGTAGTAGTAGCTACTACTACACTACTACTACACGTGTAGTAGTAGCAACGTGTAGCAGCTACACGTGTAGTAGTAGCTACTACACTACTACTACACGTATAGTAGTAGTAGTGTAGTAGTAGTGTAGTAGTAGCTACTACTACACGTGTAGTAGTAGTGTAGTAGTAGCTACTACTACACTACTACTAGCTACGTGAAGGCAGCTACACGTGTAGTAGTAGCTACTACACTACTACTACACGTATAGTAGTAGTAGTGTAGTAGTAGCTACTACACTACTACTACATTACTATGTAGTAGTAGCTACTACACGTGTACACGTGTAGTAGCTACTACTACATGTAGTAAAAGTGACGTTTCGCAAACATGTAGTAGTAGTTACTACTACATGTAGTAGCTACTACTACACGTGTAGGTTAAATTTAATCTTCTTGAATAAACAGAACTGTCGGAAAGACAGCGCTGTCTTTCCGACAGTTCTGTGAAAACCACAGCAAGAATTTTCTTGCTTCTCGTGAGAATTGTATTATGTTTTATTTTTATTATTTTATTATTTCCCTTCTACGTTACTTTACCGAAATAACCAAGAAGATGAAATTTAACTTGTTAATGTAAAATCACAGAGCCGAAAATAACAACATCGGAAAGTGGTAGGATGGGAACATCACAGCCAGTTATGACTTAAACTGGTTGATAACGTCCTTCCAATGATTGATCAGTTTATACCCATCTTCTTGATTGAAGTTCTGTCTGGATATGTGGTTGGCATAATGAACGAAAATTTGTTGATAGCCAGTGGGTTTGCAAAGTACCTTCGTCTTAGAGAAATCAATTTCGTGTGAGCCCATCGTATTAAAATAATGATCAGCCACGGCCGAGGTATTGGTCCTACCGTGTTTCAGATCTGCCTTATGTTCACGAACATGGTCCGAGACATGTCGCTTAGTTTCCCCAATGTAACTACTGCCACAGACACAGCTTAGTTTGTTGATGCCAAGGTATTGCATGTCAGGGATCACATCATTCACAGATGGGATCAGATCACGAATTTTATGTACTGTGTTAAATTGAACCTGGATCTTGTGTTTGCTCAAGATTTTGGAGATATTTATGGTGACCCCTGTTATGTATGGCAAGGTGATGGTTTTGATTGGGTCCTCAGATGGTTCTTTCCCAACGGTTGGGGTGATAGGTTTACGGATTGTGTAGTCTGAATATCCATTCATCTTGAGAGCTTGGTGTACGTGTTTCAGTTCACTGGCTAGGTGGTGATGGTCGTAAATACATGGAGCTCTATATTGGAGAGTTTTGATGAGGGAATTCTTCTGGACAGAATCGTGGTGGAGTCAGGCTTTAGATGTGAATCCGTATGGGTGGCTTTCCTGTAGACAGTGTCCCATTGAGCCATCTTGTCTCCTTTCGATTAAAACATTCAAGAATGGTAGCTTGCCATCCTTTTCCCCCCTCCGTGGTGAATTTGATAGCTGGGTGTATGGAATTGATGTGGTTGAGGAATTGGTTCGGAGCTGGTTGGCCATGTGGCCAGATGACGAACGTGTCATCTACGTACCTCTCCCACAAGGACGGAACGTAGAGTGGATGCTTGGATTGCATCTGTCTCAAATTTTCCATGAAAACATTGGCTATAACTGTAGATAAGGGAGAACCCATTGGGGTACCTTCAACTTGTTTGTAGAATGTTCCATTCCAGGTGAAGTAAGTGTTGGTGAGGCAGTGTCTCACCAGGGCCGGCACATCAGCATTCAGTCCTCCTTGTTGGACCAAATCTTCAATGATTGCAATGGTGTCAGGCACAGGAACTTTGGTAAACAAAGAGGCCACATCGAAACTAACGAGCAAATCACCTGGAGATAGTGAGATGTCCTTAATTAACGACACCAAGTGAGCTGATTAAGTACAGCTGAGGTGGCCTCACCAGTGAATGGTTGTAAGGTCTCAGGCAGAAATCAGGCCAGTTTGTAGGTGGGTGAGTCAATGGTGGAGACGAGAGGACAAAGGGGTGTCCCTTCTTTATGGATTTTTGGTAATCCAAACAATCTGGATGGTCTAGCAGCAGAGGGTTTTAAGGAAAACCGCTTGGTTGGTGCGATTAAAGACGTCGAATCAGTGATGATTTCTTACCAGAGTGTGTTTTTTGTTTGCATTCTGACCACAAGCATTGTGGTTAATGCAAGACGTGATTCCTTGTAAAAGGTTTCAGTTTGGTGTTTTAACATCTTAACACATTTTGATTTAAAGCTTTCGTGACTGCAGGGATTCATATTCTTGGTTCTTTCGGTAAAGTCACCACGTAGAAGGGAAACAATAAAATATTGCTTTATATTTTTATTATTTTATTGTTTCCCTTCTACGTGGTGACTTTACCGAAAGAACCAAGAATATCTTAACACCTGTTTTGTTACCAGAAAAAAGGGGAAACCCCTATTATCAGTGATGATATTTCTGCTTTTCGTAACGAGGCAGTTGGTGGGTTCTCGTTTAATTTTGGTAAAGCTACCATTATTAAGTAGGTCCTGAATTGTGTTGTTGTATGTGGTTTTGTCCATTGTGACTGTGGCATTGCCCTTGTCGGCTGAGAGGATGACGATGGCATCTCTCTTTTTTAATTGAGAAAGCTCAAAGCGCTCATCCTCACAGATGTTGCTAATAGGTGGCTTAGCGTTTTTGAGGATTGCAACGATTTCTGATCTTACCACGTCTGCAGTAATGTGTCCCAGACCCTTAAGGGCTACGTCGACCTGGACAATTACATCATCAACTGGGATGTGTTTAGGGGTGACTGTGAAATTCAACCCTTTGGCTAGAACCGATTTTAGAATGTCTGAAATTGGACTGTTACTCTGATTGATAACCATCTTGTCAACGTCCGACTTTTTGACGTGTGAATCTGGCTTCTTCTTGGAAAGGAGGTTAACGTTGGAAATCGGGTTATCATTGCATTTAGCTGACATTGAGGCGGCTGAAGAGGCTGTCGTGTTATCTACATGTTCCCAATCAGATGTAGACATTTTTTTCCGTCGATGTTACGTGTGATTTCAGGAGAGTCTTGTCTCTCCTTAGGGTTGCGTGCTAACCGCTACGACACGACCGCTCCCCACGTCCACACAGGGTAAATCATCACAGTCAAAAGTAAATTTTAGTTATGAGAATAGGTCTTACACCCCTTCTACAAAAATCCACGCGACCACGAGGAGAGAGAGTTACGCAAACTCCAAATATACAGGGATCAGGGCCATGATCAAACCCACGAATTCCTGTATATCAGGCGAAGTAGTTAACATCTCCTAACCACCGTGATAATGATGAGAGAGTTACGCAAACTCCAAATATACAGGGATCAGGGCCATGATCAAACCCACGAATTCCTGTATCCCAGGCGAAGTAGTTAACATTTCCTAACCACCGTGATAATGATGAGAGAGTCACGCAGACCCCAAATATACAGCAGGCATTGTCAGGGTCGGGATCTAACCCACGACCTCCTGTATACCTGGCGAGGTAGTTAACATCTCCTAGCCACCGTGAAGATGATGATGATGAGAGAGAGAGAGACACGCAAACTCCAAATATACAGCAGGCATTGTCAGGGTCGGGATCTAACCCACGACCTCCTGTATACCTGGCGAGGTAGTTAACATCTCCTAGCCACCGTGAAGATGATGATGATGAGAGAGAGACACTCAAACTCCAAATGTACAGCAGGCATTGTCAGGGTTCGGATCGAACTCACGACCTCCTGTATACCAGGCGAGGGAGTTAATATATAATAGTTCACCATGATGATGATGAGAGAGACACTGCAGTTTTGAGTTTAATAGTTGAGATTTAAGTTGAAGATTTTACCTTTGAGCTGAATATTTGAGCTTTAAGTTTAATAGCTGAACTTTGAGTTTAACAAACTAGATTCGAATCTTTCGTGACTGCAGGAATTATTATTTGGTTCTTTCGGTAACACAAGCATCATGGTTGCTTGTGTTGCAATCGAAACGTCGTATTCTATTATTATTATGATAAAACAAATTCTACGTGACTTTACCGAAAGAACCAAATAATATTTTGAGTTTAACAGTTGCGTTTTGAGTGTAATCGTTGCGTTTTGAGTGTAATCGTTGCGTTTTGAGTGTAATAGTTGAGCTTTGAGTTTAATAGTTGAGTTTGGAGTTTAATGGTTGCGTTTTGAGTTTAATAGTTGCGTTTTGAGTTTAATAGTTGAGTTTTGAGTGTAATAGTTGAGTTTTGAGTTTAATAGTTGAGTTTTGAGTTTAATGGTTGCGTTTTGAGTTTAATAGTTGCGTTTTGAGTTTAATAGTTGAGTTTTGAGTGTAATAGTTGAGCTTTGAGTGTAATAGTTGAGCTTTGAGTTTAATAGTTGAGCTTTGAATTTAATAGTTGAGCTTTGAGTTTAATAGTTGAACTTTGAGTTTAGTAGTTGAGCTTTGAGTTTAATAGTTGAGCTTTGATTTTAGTAGTTGCGTTTTGAGTTTAATAGTTGAGCTTTGAGTGTAATAGTTGAGCTTTGAGTTTAATAGTTGAGCTTTGAGTTTAATAGTTGAGATTTGAGTTTAATAGTTGAGTTTTGAGTTTAATAGTTGAGCTTTGAGTTTAATAGTTGCGTTTTGAGTTTAGTAGTTGAGCTTTGAGTTTAATAGTTGAGCTTTGAGTTTAATAGTTGAGCTTTGAGTTTAGTAGTTGAGCTTTGAGTTTAATAGTTGAGCTTTGAGTTTAATAGTTGAGCTTTGAGTTCAATAGTTGAGCTTTGAGTTTAATAGTTGCGTTTTGAGTGTAATAGTTGAGCTTTGAGTTTAATAGTTGAGCTTTGAGTTTAATAGTTGAGTTTTGAGTTTAATAGTTGAGCTTTGAGTTTAGTAGTTGAGCTTTGAGTTTAATAGTTGAGCTTTGAGTTTAATGGTTGCGTTTTGAGTGTAATAGTTGAGCTTTGAGTTTAATAGTTGAGCTTTGAGTTTAATAGTTGAGTTTTGAGTTTAATAGTTGAGCTTTGAGTTTAATAGTTGAGTTTCATGCTAATTTTTCCAGCCCCCACCCGTCCCTGCACGCCACACACCCTCCCCCCTCTCCCCCCGTGAACTTCTACAGCCACGACAATAGAACCCCCCCCCCCCCCCTATGTAGAGGTGATCGCCACTCACCATTCGGTAACCTGCAGTACCACTGGGTGTCAAACAGAGGTGAGAGCGGATCCAAACGACGGTTCGTGAGGGCCAATCAGAAGGTTCCAAGAAGGGGCGTGGCTTGGACGGAGCCAGCCACGAACCAGTATAAAAGCCAGAGCGCTGAGAGCTCTGGCTGAGTTCTCTCCACGCGAAGACCGAAGCCTGGGCTGAAGATAGACAGGACCCTGGATCCAAGCCTTACAGCCCTTCTAAAGGGCTGAGGCTCAGTGTAGACCAGCGGTCAGGGGAGAATAGGTCCTGGATAGACAGGACCCTGGATCCAAGCCTTACAGCCCTTCTAAAGGGCTGAGGCTCAGTGTAGACCAGCGGTCAGGGGAGAATAGGTCCTGGATAGACAGGACCCTGGACCCAAGCTCTACAGCCCTTCTAAAGGGCTGAGGCTCAGTGTAGACCAGTGGTCAGGGGAGAATAGGTCCTGGATAGACAGGACCCTGGACCCAAGCTCTGCAGCCCTTCTAAAGGGCTGAGGCTCAGTGTAGACCAGTGGTCAGGGGAGAATAGGTCCTGGATAGACAGGACCCTGGACCCAAGCTCTACAGCCCTTCTAAAGGGCTGAGGCTCAGTGTAGACCAGCGGTCAGGGGAGAATAGGTCCTGGATAGACAGGACCCTGGACCCAAGCTCTGCAGCCCTCCTAAGGGCTGGGGCTCAGTGTAGACCAGTAGTCAGGGGAGAATAGGTCCTGGATAGACAGGACCCTGGATCCAAGCCTTACAGCCCTTCTAAAGGGCTGAGGCTCAGTGTAGACCAGCGGTCAGGGGAGAATAGGTCCTGGATAGACAGGACCCTGGATCCAAGCCTTACAGCCCTTCTAAAGGGCTGAGGCTCAGTGTAGACCAGCGGTCAGGGGAGAATAGGTCCTGGATAGACAGGACCCTGGACCCAAGCTCTACAGCCCTTCTAAAGGGCTGAGGCTCAGTGTAGACCAGTGGTCAGGGGAGAATAGGTCCTGGATAGACAGGACCCTGGACCCAAGCTCTGCAGCCCTTCTAAAGGGCTGAGGCTCAGTGTAGACCAGCGGTCAGGGGAGAATAGGTCCTGGATAGACAGGACCCTGGACCCAAGCTCTGCAGCCCTCCTAAGGGCTGGGGCTCAGTGTAGACCAGTAGTCAGGGGAGAATAGGTCCTGGATAGACAGGACCCTGGACCCAAGCTCTACAGCCCTTCTAAAGGGCTGAGGCTCAGTGTAGACCAGTGGTCAGGGGAGAATAGGTCCTGGATAGACAGGACCCTGGACCCAAGCTCTACAGCCCTCCTAAGGGCTGGGGCTCAGTGTAGACCAGTAGTCAGGGGAGAATAGGTCCTGGATAGACAGGACCCTGGACCCAAGCTCTACAGCCCTCCTAAGGGCTGGGGCTCAGTGTAGACCAGTAGTCAGGGGAGAATAGGTCCTGGATAGACAGGACCCTGGACCCAAGCTCTACAGCCCTTCTAAAGGGCTGAGGCTCAGTGTAGACCAGTGGTCAGGGGAGAATAGGTCCTGGATAGACAGGAACCTGGACCCAAGCTCTACAGCCCTTCTAAGGGCTGGAGCTCAGTGTAGACCAGCGGTCAGGGGAGAATAGGTCCTGGATAGACAGGACCCTGGACCCAAGCTCTGCAGCCCTTCTAAAGGGCTGAGGCTCAGTGTAGACCAGTGGTTAGGGGAGAATAGGTCCTGGATAGACAGGACCCTGGACCCAAGCTCTACATCCCTTCTAAGGGCTGGAGCTCAGTGTAGACCAGCGGTCAGGGGAGAATAGGTCCTGGATAGACAGGACCCTGGACCCAAGCTCTGCAGCCCTTCTAAAGGGCTGAGGCTCAGTGTAGACCAGTGGTCAGGGGAGAATAGGTCCTGGATAGACAGGACCCTGGACCCAAGCTCTACAGCCCTTCTAAGGGCTGGAGCTCAGTGTAGACCAGTGGTCCAGACCCACAGACCGAGTGGTCGGGTCAGTCAGCCTCCCCTAGGTCCCAGCCACAGGACGTTAGGCTAGCGGGTCACCAGTGATGGGTCCCGCTGAGTCCGGAGGCTATACCTCTTTAGGTATCGGGTAAGGGGACCGTCATACGCCTTATGTGTGTTAGGGACCGTGTCGGAAGAAAGACAATAAAACAGTGTGCCTCATAAAGAAGTGTGTTCGTCAATATTTACAACACTACACCTATATAAAGCCACAACAGCAGATCATTCTTTCTCACCATGATGACGGACGCTTGGGTTGCGACCGAAACGTCGTGTTCTTTTATTATGTTTCGATTTCAAGCTTTCGTGACTGCAAGGATTCATCTTCTTTGGTTCTTTCGGTAAAGTCACGTAGAATGAGAATAAAATAATACATTGATCAAATAAAATAACACAATAATATTCTCACGACGTTTCGGCCACAACACAAGCGGCCTTCATCAGGTGAAGGGGACGAGACTGTCTGGAGGACAGCGCTGGAGTGAGAAAGCCATCCTCCAGACAGTCTCGTCCCCTTCACCTGATGAAGGCCGCTTGTGTTGTGGCCGAAACGTCGTGAGAATATTATTGTGTTATTTTATTTTATCAATTTATTATTTTATTATTTTATTATGTTTTCTATCTACGTGGCTTTACCGAAAGAGCAAGAGAGTTTTGATTTCCGCAGTCACGAAAGCTTCAAATCAAGATTTAAGTTGAATCGTTGAACTTTGAGCTTTTGGAAGAACGTTAATCAACCACGCTATGCGTTAACTGTGTATTAGCCGACTCTCTGCGTTGCATTACATTCAGTTTAACACGTAGGCTTTCGCGACCAATATTATCAATAATAAAGGTTTTTGTGTTAGATCGCGTTATTTATAAATGTGTCGTAACCCTCCACCACCCGACACGGCCAATCATCAAAAAAAGTGTCACGTTGACAAAAGACAATTAGTTCACTACTTTAGCCCACCGGTGTGTTGAAGAGTGAATCCACAACATTTACAGTTTGAGTACTGTGACGTTTCGCTGGTGATTACATCCAGCATCATCGGGCAATTCGCCAGAATGGTGAAGCCCTCCACGTGCTCCCGGTCTTAAATAGAGCAGCAGCACAGTGACGTCATCATCAGTTAACCCAATCAGGTGCAGTGATTTGAGGCAGATGGGGGAGGGTATTGTAATTATATGATAGATTGGTAATCATTCAATTGTTATTCATTAGTATTTGTTTCCCCTGTAAGGAATTTTTATTGTTATATATAGTTTACTTAATAATACGCTTCCAGGCCGCACTAAGCCTGTAGCTGTCAGAGCGATTCAAGTTATACATTTTCTCTCAATTTCAATGTTTTCTCTAATTAGTCTTTGCCAGTAAAAATTAGTTTTACACAACACTTCAACGTTATCAAAATCAATTGAGTGTCCTTGTTGACAAGCATGCTCTGCCACTGCCGACAGTTGTGTTTGAGATAATTTAATATTTATCTGGTGTTCTTTTAGTCTTACGCTGATGTTACGTCCCGTCTGACCAATATAGCATCTGCCACATAAACAATCCGATATACACCTTCTGTTGATAATTTAGGTAATTCGTCTTTAGTGCAAGATACTAGTTTTGAATTTTGTGTACTGTACCAAATATTCCTTTATGTTTTGCTTTTGGCAAAACACGGGCTAATTTGTCAGTTACTCCTGAGATATATGGTATTTTAATTGTTTTAACAATCTGATCGCTTTCAGCAGTGTTGCTTTTGCGTTCGTGATTTGGCATTCAGTGCTCTGTTACAATACACACCCCGCCTCAAATCACTGCACCTGATTGGGTTAACTGATTATGATGTCACCCTTGCTGCTCTATTTAAGACCGGGAGCAAGTGGAGGGCTTCACCATTCAGGCAAATTGCCCGATGATGCTGGATGCAATTACCAGCGAAACGTCGTACTAAAAATTGTAAATCAAGTTTTTCATTTTTTCAAGTTTAATTTATTAGGTAGAGCCCTGTGAGCCATGCGGCTCTTAAGTCGGGTGCAACCGCAACAAATAAAATATTAATCCACTTTGCAGAAAACTATTACACCACAACCAGACCAAAATAAAGCTATAATAGCAATGTAACAACAGTAATCATAGGAACTGTGATTTTAAATGTAACAATAAACGATATACATAACATGTATGACAAAAAACTGCAGCCATAGCTGGCAACTCGACACTCCCAGTGTATGATGTGTGAGTCAGCGTATGATGTGTGAGCGAGTGTATAATGTGTGAGTCAGTGTATGATGATTGAGTCAGTGTATGATGTGCGAGTGAGCCAGCACACGATGAGTGAACCTGTGTATGCTGAGTGAATGGGTCAGTGGTTGTGCGAGTGTATGATGTGTGAGTGAATAAGCGCATGATGAGTGAGTCAGTGCATGATGTGTGAGTGAGTAAGCGCATGATGAGCGAGTCAGTGCATGATGTGAGTGAGTCAGTGCATGGTGTGTCAGGGGTCGGGAACCTTTTTGACTAAGAGAGCCATGAAAGCAAAAAATTTGGAAATTTATTTCAGTGAGAGCCATATAATATATTTTAAAAGTGAATTCAACTAAATGTCAGTATAATAAGCCTCTGAATTTATTCTTTTAAATAATGTTGTTATAACACTCACCATTAATGCGACTTCTGGTGCTGCATGGATTTGCTGATGTCTTTGTAGTCGGGTTGGTACTTGGTGAGGTTAAGCTTCATGCAAGCGTTGAGGCTTTCATCCGTTAAACGTGATCGTAGGTTGGACTTGATGTTTTTAAGATGTGAGAATGACTGCTCACATGCATACGTAGATCCAAACATGGTCAATACAGCAATACTCACACGCTGCAGTGTGTGGTATGTGACAGGAAGCGCGTTCCAAGTTTTGAGAATCAGCTGGTCTTCGGGTTGGAGTTTTTTCATTTCTGTCCACATGTGCTTGCTCGCCAACTCCGCTTTCTGTCGTGTGATTCTTTCCAAATCTTCATTCAGTGACTTGAACTTATTCACCCACATGTCTGAGGCCTTCAGGTCAGCCACTTCTGCTTCAAAATCTCTGACGGAGACACCAGGGATGTAATTCAGGTCGGCTGTGTTCAGTGAACACTCGTTTGGATGGGTGATGAACTTAAAAAGACGAGTGTGCTCACGAAATTCTCCAAAGCGTGCTTTGAAGGACTGTAGGAGACTGGATGTGCAGCCAGCTAGCTGGTGGAGATCAAGGTTTTGAATGGGCTCACTTGCTGTGCATGCATCTTTAAATTGGCTCAGTTTTTCAAAATGTAGTAAACGACCTGTTTCAAGATCCGTGATGAAAAGCTCCAGCTTGTTTTCAAAAGCAAATACAGCTTGTTGAAGGGATAACACTGTATTTCCAATGCCTTGCATTTTCACGTTGAGCTGGTTCAGATGTTCAGTCAGATCTACGAGATAGTAAAACTTGAGGAGCCACTCGGTGTCGGCTAGCTCAGGATGCCCGACGCCTTTCATTTCAAGGAAAGTCCGGATTTCGTTCAGGCAAGCCGCAAAACGGCTAAGCACCTTCCCTCTTGACAACCAACGCACATTGCTGTGCAAAAGCAGACCAGGATAGTTATTTACAACTTCATCCAGCAGTGTTTTAAACTGGCGATCATTTAAGGCTCGGGCAACAATAAAGTTGATCACACGAATGACCAGCGACATCACTTCGCCAAACTGCCTGTCACACATCTGAGCACAAAGTGCCTCCTGGTGTATAATGCAATGGAAACTTAGGATGGGTCTATTTTCATGTTCACGGAGAAGCGCCACAAATCCTTTGTTTTTCCCCACCATACACGGAGCACCATCAGTACACACTGAGAGAAGTTTATCCATAGGTAGACTTTTTTCTTGAGCAAACTCCATGAAAGACTTGAATAAATCCTCACCTCTTGTGGACCCTTTTAATGGCAGAACAGCAAGACTTTCTTCGCGCAGTGTGTCACCAACAGCATATCTTGCAATCACGCTGAACTGCGACAAATGGCTCACGTCTGTTGACTCATCCAAAGCCAGAGAAAAGAACGGCGCTGCATTTATGTCCTTCACTTGCGTTTCCTCCACTTTGTTTGCCATCACGATGGTACGATCATGAACAGTTCTTGCCGACAGAGGCATGTCTTGTATCCGTTTGATTATCTTGTCTTTGTTCGGAAGATCATCAAAAAGTTCATTGGCTACATCCAGCATGAACGTTTTAGCATACTCGCCATCTGTGAATGGTTTTCCGTTCCTCACTATTGCTAAAGAACCAGCAAAGCTAGCCGAATTATAGTCACCTTGCCGGGTCCATACGCGGAGTTGCTGCTGGCTAGCTTGCACCCTGCTCAGAAGCTCTTGGCACGCTTTCTTTCTGCTGTCTCCCGCAGGGTATTTTGATGCAAAGGTAGCGTGGCGTGTGTCGAAGTGCCGCTTTACATTCGACCGTTTCAACGATGTAATTTTGTCATTGCAAATTAGACACACCGCAGAACCCGCTTTCTCCACAAAGGCGAATTCTTCGGTCCATTCGTCCTGAAATGTACGATACTCGTCGTCTTTTTTTCTTTTCGCCATCTTCTTCGTCGAAGGGTTAGCTTTGAGCTAATGACCGAGCAGACGCAGTCTCAGACTGATTCAAAAGGGGGCGTTTACCTGTTTTACCCAGCAACGGCAAACGTAGGCCAGTATCATCCAATTAAAATAATGGACAATTGCTCCTGCAGCCCTGAACAGGACATGCGCAGTGAAAAATCGATGGATGGATTAAAACAAGTGAGAATATTTTGTTTTATCTGCGAGCCATATGCAATCATCAAAAGAGCCACATCTGGCTCGCGAGCCATAGGTTCCCGACCCCTGGTGTGAGTGACCGGCTCCAGTTCAACAGCAGAGGTCTCACTCCGAATCAGTCGAGTGGTAATATCTTTTCATCGGTTGCATAACGCTGTGTGGAAGCTATCTGGTCTGTCGCTCCGCACTAAGCTTCAGGTCTTCTCGGCCACGGTCATTCCCTCCCTTCTTTACGCTTGCGAAACGTGCACCCCCTAATGGAACATGTTCGCCGGTTAGAAACATTTAGGCTGGCCTGCCTACGATCCATCCTGGGTTTAACCAGACTGGATTGTGTGAGGAGCTCACAAATCCTTGAAAGATCTGGGCAATGTCCCATCAGTGAGCTCCTCCGGCAAGCAAGGCTGCGATGGCTGGGTCATGTAGCCCGCATGCCCAGCCACCGCATGCCAAAACAGCTTTTGTTCGGCCGGATTGAGAGGGCTAAACGGGCACGGTACGGGCTAGAGAAGAGATGGAGTGATGTGGTACAGGAGGACATGGAGCTGAGTGGACTTGCCGATGACTGGTACTAGCGGTGTCAAGATCGACCTCTGTGGAGGAGGCTCTTGAAGGACGCTACTGGGCAGTTGGAGGTAGTCGCTCTCCAACAACAACGGAGGGCGGAGGAGCGACGCTCACAACAACGAGCGGAGCGCTGGGTGGCTGAAGCACAGCGGGTTGGCACAGTAGGGGGCACAGGTGGTGCATCAGCCAGTCATCTCAGTCAGTCGACCCGTGACACCTGGGTCTGCCCCGTGACCTCCTACCAGCGGGCGTTCGACACTTCACGTGGCCTCAGGGTGCACATAGCCTGGCACAAGCATTGTGGTGACGACACTGCCACTTAGTGGTGAATGGCGGTTGTTGTTGTTGGTGTGAGTGAGTCAGTGTATGTGTGAGTGAGTCAGTGCATGGTGTGAGTGAGTCAGTGCATGATGTGTGAGTGAGTCAGTGTATGATGTGTGAGTGAGTCAGTGTATGATGTGTGAGTGAGTCAGTGTATGATGTGTGAGTGAGTCAGTGTATGATGTGTGAGTGAGTCAGTGTATGATGTGTGAGTGAGTCAGTGTATGATGTGTGAGTGAGTCAGTGTATGATGTGTGAGTGAGTCAGTGCATGGTGTGTGAGTGAGTCAGTGTTTGATGTGTGAGTGAGTCAGTGTATAATGTGTGAGTGAGTCAGTGCATGGTGTGTGAGTGAGTCAGTGTATGATATGTGAGTGAGTCAGTGTATGATGTGTGAGTGAGTCAGTGTATGGTGTGTGAGTGAGTCAGTGTATGATGTGTGAGTGAGTCAGTGCATGGTGTGTGAGTGAGTCAGTGTATGATGTGTGAGTGAGTCAGTGCATGATGTGTGAGTGAGTCAGTGTATGATGAGTGAGTCAGTGTATGATGTGTGAGTGAGTCAGTGTATGATGTGTGAGTGAGTCAGTGTATGGTGTGTGAGTGAGTCAGTGTATGATGTGTGAGTGAGTCAGTGCATGGTGTGTGAGTGAGTCAGTGTATGATGTGTGAGCGAGTCAGTGTATGATGTGTGAGCGAGTCAGTGTATGTGGTGTGAGCGAGTCAGTGTATGATGTGTGAGTGAGTCAGTGTATGATGTGTGAGTGAGTCAGTGCAAAATGTGAGTCAGTGCATGATGTATGAGTGAGTCAGTGCATGGTGTGTGAGTGAGTCAGCGTATGATGTGTGAGTGAGTCAGTGTATGATGTGTGAGTGAGTCAGTGTATGATGTGTGAGTGAGTCAGCGTATGATGTGTGAGTGAGTCAGTGTATGATGTGCGAGTGAGTCAGTGTATGATGTGTGAGTGAGCCAGTGCATGGTGTGTGAGTGAGTCAGTGTATGATGTGTGAGTGAGTCAGTGTATGATGTGTGAGTGAGTCAGTGCATGATGTGTGAGTGAGTCAGTGCATGATGTGTGAGTGAGTCAGTGCAAGATGTGAGTGAGTCAGTGTATGATGTGTGAGTGAGTCAGTGCATGGTGTGTGAGTGAGTCAGCGTATGATGTGTGAGTGAGTCAGTGTATGATGTGTGAGTGAGTCAGTGTATGATGTGTGAGTGAGTCAGTGTATGATGTGTGAGTGAGTCAGTGCATGATGTGAGTGAGTCAGTGTATGATGTGTAAGTAAGCCAGTGCATGGTGTGTGAGTGAGTCAGTGTATGATGTGTGAGTGAGTCAGTGTATGATGTGTGAGTGAGTCAGTGTATGATGTGTAAGTGAGTCAGTACATGGTGTGTGAGTGAATCAGTGTATGATGTGTGAGTGAGTCAGTGTATGATGTGTGAGTGAGTCAGTGTATGATGTGTGAGTGAGTCAGTGTATGATGTGCGAGTGAGTCAGTGTATGATGTGTGAGTGTGTCAGTGTATGATGTGTGAGTGAGTCAGTGTATGATGTGTGAGTGAGTCAGTGTATGATGTGTGAGTGAGTCAGTGCATGATGTGAGTGAGTCAGTGTATGATGCGTGAGTAAGTCAGTGCATGGTGTGTGAGTGAGTCAGTGTATGATGTGTGAGTGAGTCAGTGTATGATGTGTGAGTGAGTCAGTGTATGATGTGTGAGTGAGTCAGTGCATGGTGTGTGAGTGAGTCAGTGTATGATGTGTGAGTGAGTCAGTGTATGATGTGTGAGTGAGTCAGTGTATGATGTGTGAGTGAGTCAGTGTATGATGTGCGAGTGAGTCAGTGTATGATGTGTGAGTGAGTCAGTGTATGATGTGTGAGTGAGTCAGTGTATGTTGTGTGAGTGAGTCAGTGTATGATGTGTGAGTGAGTCAGTGTATGATGTGTGAGTCAGTGTATGATGTGTGAGCGAGTCAGTGCATGATGTGTGAGTGAGTCAGTGTATGATGTGTGAGTGAGTCAGTGTATGATGTGTGAGTGAGTCAGTGTATGATGTGTGAGTGAGTCAGTGCATGGTGTGTGAGTGAGTCAGTGTATGATGTGTGAGTGAGTCAGTGTATGATGTGTGAGTGAGTCAGTGTATGATGTGTGAGTGAGTCAGTGTATGATGTCTGAGTGAGTCAGTGTATGATGTGTGAGTGAGTCAGTGTATGATGTGTGAGTGAGTCAGTGTATGATGTGTGAGTGAGTCAGTGCATGGTGTGTGAGTGAGTCAGTGTATGATGTGTGAGTGAGTCAGTGTATGATGTGTGAGTGAGTCAGTGTATGATGTGTGAGTGAGTCAGTGTATGATGTGTGAGTGAGTCAGTGTATGATGTGTGAGTGAGTCAGTGTATGATGTGTGAGCGAGTCAGTGCATGATGTGTGAGTGAGTCAGTGTATGATGTGTGAGTGAGTCAGTGTATGATGTGTGAGTGAGTCAGTGTATGATGTGTGAGTGAGTCAGTGTATGATGTGTGAGTGAGTCAGTGTATGATGTGTGAGTGAGTCAGTGTATGATGTGTGCGTGAGTCAGTGCATGGTGTGTGAGTGAGTCAGTGTATGATGTGTGAGTGAGTCAGTGTATGATGTGTGAGTGAGTCGGTGTATGATGTGTGAGTGAGTCAGTGTATGATGTGTGAGTGAGTCAGTGTATGATGTGTGAGTGAGTCAGTGTATGATGTGTGAGTGAGTCAGTGTATGATGTGTGAGTGAGTCAGTGCATGATGTCTGAGTGAGTCAGTGCATGATGTGTGAGTGAGTCAGTGTATGATGTGTGAGTGAGTCAGTGCATGATGTGTGAGTGAGTCAGTGCATGATGTGAGTGAGTCAGTGTATGATGTGTGAGTAAGCCAGTGCATGGTGTGTGAGTGAGTCAGTGTATGATGTGTGAGTAAGTCAGTGTATGATGTGTGAGTGAGTCAGTGTATGATGTGTGAGTGAGTCAGTGCATGGTGTGTGAGTGAATCAGTGTATGATGTGTGAGTGAGTCAGTGTATGATGTGTGAGTGAGTCAGTGTATGATGTGTGAGTGAGTCAGTGTATGATGTGCGAGTGAGTCAGTGTATGATGTGTGAGTGTGTCAGTGTATGATGTGTGGGTGAGTCAGTGTATGATGTGTGAGTGAGTCAGTGTATGATGTGTGAGTGAGTCAGTGTATGATGTGTGAGTGAGTCAGTGTATGATGTGTGAGTGAGTCAGTGCATGGTGTGTGAGTGAGTCAGTGTATGATGTGTGAGCGAGTCAGTGTATGATGTGTGAGCGAGTCAGTGTATGTGGTGTGAGCGAGTCAGTGTATGATGTGTGAGTGAGTCAGTGTATGATGTGTGAGTGAGTCAGTGCAAAATGTGAGTCAGTGCATGATGTATGAGTGAGTCAGTGCATGGTGTGTGAGTGAGTCAGCGTATGATGTGTGAGTGAGTCAGTGTATGATGTGTGAGTGAGTCAGTGTATGATGTGTGAGTGAGTCAGCGTATGATGTGTGAGTGAGTCAGTGTATGATGTGCGAGTGAGTCAGTGTATGATGTGTGAGTAAGCCAGTGCATGGTGTGTGAGTGAGTCAGTGTATGATGTGTGAGTGAGTCAGTGTATGATGTGTGAGTGAGTCAGTGCATGATGTGTGAGTGAGTCAGTGCATGATGTGTGAGTGCGTCAGTGCAAGATGTGAGTGAGTCAGTGTATGATGTGTGAGTGAGTCAGTGCATGGTGTGTGAGTGAGTCAGCGTATGATGTGTGAGTGAGTCAGTGTATGATGTGTGAGTGAGTCAGTGTATGATGTGTGAGTGAGTCAGTGTATGATGTGTGAGTGAGTCAGTGCATGATGTGAGTGAGTCAGTGTATGATGTGTAAGTAAGCCAGTGCATGGTGTGTGAGTGAGTCAGTGTATGATGTGTGAGTGAGTCAGTGTATGATGTGTGAGTGAGTCAGTGTATGATGTGTAAGTGAGTCAGTACATGGTGTGTGAGTGAATCAGTGTATGATGTGTGAGTGAGTCAGTGTATGATGTGTGAGTGAGTCAGTGTATGATGTGTGAGTGAGTCAGTGTATGATGTGCGAGTGAGTCAGTGTATGATGTGTGAGTGTGTCAGTGTATGATGTGTGAGTGAGTCAGTGTATGATGTGTGAGTGAGTCAGTGTATGATGTGTGAGTGAGTCAGTGTATGATGTGTGAGTGAGTCAGTGCATGATGTGAGTGAGTCAGTGTATGATGCGTGAGTAAGTCAGTGCATGGTGTGTGAGTGAGTCAGTGTATGATGTGTGAGTGAGTCAGTGTATGATGTGTGAGTGAGTCAGTGTATGATGTGTGAGTGAGTCAGTGCATGGTGTGTGAGTGAGTCAGTGTATGATGTGTGAGTGAGTCAGTGTATGATGTGTGAGTGAGTCAGTGTATGATGTGTGAGTGAGTCAGTGTATGATGTGCGAGTGAGTCAGTGTATGATGTGTGAGTGAGTCAGTGTATGATGTGTGAGTGAGTCAGTGTATGTTGTGTGAGTGAGTCAGTGTATGATGTGTGAGTGAGTCAGTGTATGATGTGTGAGTCAGTGTATGATGTGTGAGCGAGTCAGTGCATGATGTGTGAGTGAGTCAGTGTATGATGTGTGAGTGAGTCAGTGTATGATGTGTGAGTGAGTCAGTGTATGATGTGTGAGTGAGTCAGTGCATGGTGTGTGAGTGAGTCAGTGTATGATGTGTGAGTGAGTCAGTGTATGATGTGTGAGTGAGTCAGTGTATGATGTGTGAGTGAGTCAGTGTATGATGTGTGAGTGAGTCAGTGTATGATGTGTGAGTGAGTCAGTGTATGATGTGTGAGTGAGTCAGTGTATGATGTGTGAGTGAGTCAGTGCATGATGTGAGTGAGTCAGTGTATGATGTGTGAGTAAGCCAGTGCATGGTGTGTGAGTGAGTCAGTGTATGATGTGTGAGTGAGTCAGTGTATGATGTGTGAGTGAGTCAGTGTATGATGTGTGAGTGAGTCAGTGCATGGTGTGTGAGTGAATCAGTGTATGATGTGTGAGTGAGTCAGTGTATGATGTGTCAGTGAGTCAGTGTATGATGTGTGAGTGAGTCAGTGTATGATGTGCAAGTGAGTCAGTGTATGATGTGTGAGTGTGTCAGTGTATGATGTGTGGGTGAGTCAGTGTATGATGTGTGAGTGAGTCAGTGTATGGTGTGTGAGTGAGTCAGTGTATGATGTGTGAGTGAGTCAGTGCATGATGTGAGTGAGTCAGTGTATGATGTGTGAGTGAGTCAGTGTATGATTCGTTGAGTATTGAGTATAATAAATTAACTTTGAGTTAAACAGTTGCGTTTTGAATTTCATAGTTGATCTTTGAGTGTAATGGTTGAGTTTTGAGTGTAATAGTTGTGTTTTGAGCTTAATAGTTCAGTTTTGAGTTTGATGGTTGAGTTTTTAGTTTAATCGTTGAGCTTTGAGTTTAATAGTTGAACGTTGAGTTTAATAGTTGAACTTTGAGTTTAATAGTTAAGCTTTGATTTTAATAGTTGTGCTTTGAGTTTAATAGTTGATCTTTTAGTTTAATAATTGAGCTTTGAGTTTAATAGTTGAACGTTGAGTTTAATAGTTGAGTTTTGAGTTTGTTAGTTGAACGTTGAGTTTAATAGTTGAGTTTTGAGTTTATTAGTTGAACGTTGAGTTTAATAGTTGAGCTTTGGGTTTAATAGTTGAACTTTGAGTTTAATCGTTGAGCTTTGAGTTTCATAGTTGAGCTTTGAGTGTAACAGTTGAGCTTTGAGTTTAATAGTTCAGCTTTGAGATTGATCGTCCAGCTTTGAGTTTACTGGTTGAGCTCTGAGTTTAATAGTTCAACGTTGAGTTTAATAGTTGAGTTTTGAGTTTAATAATTGTATTTTGAGTTTGATGGTTGAACACTCAGTTTAATACTTGAGCTTTGAGTTTAATAGTTGAGCTTTGAGAATTATCGTTGAGCCTAATCATTGAGCTTTAAGTGTAATAGTTGAGTTTAGCGTTGAATAGTTGAGCCTTGAGTTTATTAGTTGAGCTTCGAGTTTAATCGCTGAAATTTGAGTTTAATAATTGAGTCATGAGTTTAATGGTTGAGCTTTAAGTTTATTAGTTGAGCATTGAGTTTAACAGTGGCGTGTTGAGTTTTATAGTTGAGCTTTGAGTGTAATAGTTTAGTTTTAAGTGTAATGGTTGAACTTTGAGTTTAACAGTTGAGCGTTGAGTTTTTTTAAGTTGAGCGTTGATTTTAATTTTTGAGCTTTGAGTTTCATAGTTCAGTTTTGAGTTTAATGGTTGACCTTTGAGTTTATTCCTTGAGCATTGAGTTTAATAGCTGCACTTTGAGTTTAACAGTTGCGTTTTGAGTTTCATAGTTGAGCTTTGAGTTTAAAAGTTGAACTTTGAGTTTAATCGTTGACCTTTGCGTTTAATAGTTGAGCTTTGATTTCAATGGTTGAGCTTTGAGTTTAATAGTTGAACTTTCATACTCTTTGGTTCTATTCGGTAAAGTCACGTAAAAAAATTCACGACGTTTCGGCCACAACACAAGTGGCCTTCATCAGGTGACGGGACCAGACTGACGTTTCCGGCACTCCAGCGCTGTCCTCTAGACAGTCTGGTCCCTTCACCTGATGAAGGCCACTTGGGTTGTGTTTTTTGTTGTTTTTTTACGTGACTTTACCGAATAGAACCAAAGAGTATGGATCCTTGCAGTCACGAAAGCTTCAAATCTAGAGTTGAACTTTCAGTTTAATAGTTGGCATTTGAGTTCATTAGTGTTCAGCTTCATAATTGAGCTTTGAGTGTAATGGTTGAGCTTTGAGTTTAATCGTTGAGCTTTGAGTTTAACAGTGGCTTATTGAGATTCATAATTGAGCTTTGAGTGGAATAGTAGAATCTTGATTTGAAGCTTTCGTGACTGCAGGAATCCATACTCTTTGGTTCTTTTGGTAAAGTCACGTGGGTATAAAATAAATCACGACGTTTCTGGCTCAACAAAAGCGTTCGTCATCAGGTTTGAAAGCGTGGTCTGCTGCTGAGGTGTAGCTCAAGGGTCATAACGAATTGGGCGGGGCTTGTTATGTTAATGTGAGAAATTAGCATGCAACTGTAAGATAGGAGGAGAGCGGCCTCCTCGATGAGGAGGCCGCTCTCCTCCTATCGAAGAGTGGTGCAATCCAAAGGTCATGTGAGCATGAGAGTGCAATCTAAAGGCATGAGAGTGCAATCCAAAGGGCATGTGAGCATGAGAGTGCAATGCAAAGGACATGTGAGCATGATAGATCTAAGAGAGAGGCAAAGAGGGAGAGAGACACAGAGAGTCGGAAATAACAGCTGACATAGGTAGGTAGGATGGAAACATCACAGTCAGTTAAGGCTATACCTGGTTAATAACGTCCTTCCAATGATTGCTCAGTTTGTACCCATCCTCTCGCGTGAAGTTGTCTGTGTTTATATATCTGGATGGCTTCATGAACAAGTCTCTGAAGGTAGCAGGTAGGTTTGCAGAGTACCTCTGTCTTGGAAAAATCTATTTCGTGTGAACCCACAGCGTTAAAACAATGATCAGCAACGGCAGAGATATCGGTCCTACCGTGTTTCAGATCTGCCTTGTGTTCACGAACGCGGTCCGAGACATGTCATTTAGTTTCCCCAACGTAACTGCTGCCACAACCACAACTCAGTTTGTAGACACCAGGGTATTGCATGTCAGGAATCACATCCCTTACAGATGGGATTAAATCACGGGTTTTGTGTACTTTGTTGAAACGAACCTGGATCTTGTGTTTGTTTAAGATTTAGGAAATATTTTTGGTAACCCCTGCTATGTAAGGTAAAGTGATGGTTTTGGTTGGCTCCTGAAGACGATTGTCTCCGCATAGCTTGGGAGACCGCTTTGTGGATTGTATAGTCCGAGTATCCGTTCATCCTGAGGGCTTGGAGTACGTGCTCCAACTCACTGGCTAGGTGGTGCTGGTTAGAGATGTAATGGGCCCGATGTTGTAGTGTTTTGATGAGGGAATTCTTCTGGGCTGGATGGTGGTGGGAGTCAGGCTTTAGATAGGCATCCGTGTGGGTGGCTTTCCTGTAGACCGAATGTCCCAACGAGCCATCGGGTCTCTTCTCGATCAAAACATCCAGGAATGGTAGCTTGCCATCCTTTTCCACTTCTATGATGAATTTGATAGACGGGTGTATGGAATTGATGTGGTTTAAAAATTGGTTCAGTACTGGCAGGCCATGTGGCCAGAAGACGAATGTAGGGTGGATGTCTGGATGGCATCTGTCTCAAATTTCTCCTAGAAAAGATTTGCTACCACTGGCGATAAGGGAGAACCCATTGGGGTTCCCTCATTTTGTTTGTAGAATGTACCATTCCAGGTGAAGCATTTGTTGGTAAGGCAGTGCCTTACCAAAGTTTGTACATCTGCATTCAGTCCTTGTTGGACCAAGTCTTCAATGATAGCAATGGTGTCAGGTACAGGTACATTGGTGAACAGAGAGACTACATCGAAACTGACAAGCAAATCATCTGTAGACAGTGAGATGTCCTTGATTAGAGAAACCAAGTGAGCTGAGTTAAGTACAACTGAGGTGGACTTGCCCGTGAAAGGAAGCAGGCTCTCAGACATAAATAGGGCCAGTTTGTAGGTGGGTGAGTCAATGGTGGAGACGATAGGACGGAGCGGGGTACCTTCTTTGTAGATTTTTGGAAGGCCATAAAATCTGGGTGGTCTAGCAGCCGAAGGTTTTAGGGAGCTCTGCTTGGTCTGGTCGATTAGAGAAGTCGATTTAGTGATGATATTGTTGGTTTTTGTAGCTAGGCGGTTGGTGGGATCTCTGTTGATTTTGGTATAGCTGCCATCATTAAGAAGGTCCTGGATTTTGTTGTTGCATGTGGTTTTATCCACGATGACAGTGGCATTGCCCTTGTCGGCTGAGAGGATGACTATGTCATCTCTGTTTTTTTCAATGGAGCGAGTTCAGAACGCTCGTCCTTGCTGATGTTACTAATGGGTTTCTTAGCGTTTTTGAGGATAGCAGCGATTTCAGATCTAGCAACGTCTGCCGGGATGTGTCCCAAGCCTTTGAGGGCTACGTCAACCTGGGCAATTATATCATCCACTGGGATATGTTTTGGGGTGACTGCGAAATTAAATCCTTGAGCTAGTACCGATTTTAGGGTGTCGGAAATTGGGATGTTACTATGCTCTTTGGTTCTTCCGGTAAAGTGACGTAGGTATAAAATAAAATAAATTTGTGATTTAATTTATTTAATTTATTTCATTTTCTACCTACGTCACTTTACCGAAAGAACCAAAGATTATGGATCCCTGCAGTCACGAAAACTTCAAATCTAGATGTTACTCTGATTGATGACAATCTTGTTAACATCTAACTTCCTCATCATTAGACCTCCTTTGCCAGTACCAAAATGTAATAATAGGGTTTTTCGCCTTTTTTCTGGCAACAAAACTGAAACCTTTTTACAAGGATTCATGTCTGTATTAGCCACAATACCTGCAGTCAAAATGCAAACAAAAAACACATACTATGATAATATATGTGGCATTGTGCTTGAAACTGATTGGTCCACACCAAGGGACGGCTTTCTTTTGAGCCTCGACCCAATTGGTGCTCGACCAGATGACGCCAAAAGGCGTTACACAGCTCAAAGACAATGCACTATCAACGTAATGAGGGCTCGGGGTGAGCATCTACATCATTAGACCTCCTTTGCCAGTACCAAAATGTAATAATAGGGTTTTTCCCCTTTTTTTCTTGCAACAAAACTGAAACCTTTTTACAAGATCTAAGAGAGAGGCATAGAGAGAGAGACACACACACAGAGAGTCGGAAATAACAGCTGACATAGGCAGGTAGGATGGAAACATCACAGTCAGTTAAGACTTTACCTGGTTAATAGTGTCCTTCCAACGATTGCTCAGTTTGTACCCATCCTCGCGGTTGAAGTTGTGTCTGTGTTTATATATCTGGATGACTTCATGAACAAGTCTCTGAAGGTAGCCGGTAGGTTTGCAGAGTCTGCCTCAGCAGCAGATCATGCTTTCCCACCTGATGACGGACGCTTGTGTTTCGCTCAAGACGTCATTATTTATTTTATTTTATACCTACGGGACTTTACCGAAAAAACCAAAGAGTATGTAATAGTTGAGTTTAAAAGTTGAGCTTTGAGTGTTATAGTTGAGCTTTGAGATTAATAGATGAGCTTTGAGTTTAATCGTTGAACTTCGAGTTTCATATTTGAGCTTTGAGTGTAATAGTTGAACTTTGAGTTTAATAATTGAGCTTTTAGTTTAATAGTTGAGCTTTGATTTTAATAGTTGAGCGTTGAGTTTAATTGTTCAGTTTTGAGTTTAGTGGTTGAGCTTTGAGTTTAATAGCTGAATTTTGAGTGTAACATTTGCGTTTTGAGCTTCATAGTTGACCTTTGAGTTCAATAGTTGAGCGTTGAGCTTCATAGTTGAGCTTTGAGTGTAAGAGTGAGCTTTGAGTTTAATCGTTGAGCCTTGCGTTTAACAGTAGCTTATTGAGTTTAATATTTGATCTTTGAGTGTAATAGTTGAGTTTTGAGCTTAAAAGTTTGGCTTTGATTTTAATAGTTGAACGTTGAGTTATAGTTGAGCTTTCAGATTAATCGATGAGCTTTGAGTTTAATAGTTGAGCATTGAGTTTAATACTTGAGCTTTGAGATGAAAGTTGAGTTCTGAGTTTGTTAGTTGCGTTTTGAATTTAATAGTTGAGCTTTGAGCTTCATAGTTCAGCTTTGAGATTAATCATTGAGCTTTGGCTTAATGGTTGAGCTTTGAGTTTAACAGTAGCTTATTTCATATTTGAGCTTTGAGTGTAATAGTTTAGTTTTGAGTTCAATGGTTGAACATTGAGTTTAATAGTTGAGCTTTGATTTTAATGGTTGCGCTTTGAGTTTAATAGTTAAGTTTTGGGTTTAGTGGTTGAGCTTTGAGTTTAACAGTGGCTTATTGAGTTTCATATTTGAGCTTTGAGTGTTATATTTGAGCTTTGAGTGTAATAGTTGAGCTTTGAGTTTAATATTTGAGCTTTGAACTTAATCGTTGAGCGTTGAGTTTAACAGTGGCATATTGAGTTTCATGGTTGAGCTTTGAGTATAATAGTTTAGTTTTGAGTTTAATAGTTGAGCTTTGAGTTTAATATTTGAGCTTTGAACTTAATTGCTGAGCTTTGAGCTTAATAGTTTAGCTTTGAGTTTAAAAGTTTAGCTTTGAGTTTAATAGTTGAGCTTTGAGTTTAATGGTTGAGCTTTGAGTTTAACGATTTAGCTTTGAGTTAAAACGATTAGCTTTGAGTTTCATATTTGAGCTTTGAGTTGAATAGTTGAAAATTTTGTTTAGTAGTTGAGGTTTTAGTTCAGTGGTTGAGCTTTGATTTTAATGGTTTAGCTTTTAGTTTAAAAGTTGAGCTTTGAGTTGAATAGTTGAGCTTTGAGTTTAATAGTTGAGCTTTGACTTTAATGGTTGAAATTTGAGTATAATGGTTGAGTTTAGAGTATAATAGTTAAGCTTTGAGTTGAATAGTTGATGTTTTAGTTCAGTGGTTGAGCTTTGATTTTAATGGTTTAGCTTTTAGTTTATAAGTTTAGCTTTGAGTTTCATTGTTGTGATTAGAGTTTTATTTTTCTTGGTTCTTTCAGTAAAGTCACGTAGAAGGGAAACAATAAAATAATACAAATATAAAACAATACAATTCTCACGATGTTTCGACTGCAACACAAGCAATCATCATCAGGTGTGAAAACCACAGCAAGAAAATTTGAAAAAAGTGGTGGTTTTTTTAACGTTAGCACCACGGAGAGCGATTTGGCAGTTCTTCAGATGGACGAGTCCATCTATGTTCGGAAAAGAGGAGGGTGGAGACCAAAATAATGGATGAGGTCTGAAAGCCACCATAAGCGTGAACAATAAATTAAGACCCGAAATGGTTGATCAAATCCTTCCAATGATTGCTAAGCCAGAATCCATCTTCTTGGTTGAAATTGTCTCTGTGTTTGTATATGTGGATAGCCTCATGAACGAATCTCTCGTGGTAGCCAGATGGCTTGCAAAGAACCTCTGTCTTGGAGAAGTCAATGTCATGTGAGCCTACTGCATTAAAACAGTGATCTGCCATGGCCGAGGTGTTGGTCCTACCGTGTTTTAGGTCATCATGGATAAAATAGAATATAACAACAAAATTCAAGAATTACTCAACGATGGCAGCTATACAAAAATAAAAAGAGATCCCACCAACAGCCTCGTCATACAAACCAACAAAATCATTTCTGATTCAACCGCATTAATTGATCAAACCAAACAGTTCTCGTCGAAACCTTCTGCTGCCAGCCCACCAAGATTATACGGCTTACCAAAAATACATAAAGTAGATACACCCCTTCGTCCCATCGTCTCGACTATCAACTCCCCCACCTATAAACAGGCTCGTTTGCTGTCTGAAATCCTGCGACCTTTCACTGGAAAAACCACCTCTGCGGTACTAAACTCTACTCACCTGGTATCAACAATCACGGGTGTTTCCCTGTCCCCAGACGACCTGCTTGTCAGTTTGTATGTAGTTTCCTTATTCACCAAAGTTCCTGTACCTGACACCATCGCAATCATTGAAGACTTGGTTAATCAAGAATTGAACACTGAGGTACCCCCCCCTGGTGAGACACTGCTTAACCAATACATACTTCCCTTGGAATGGAACTTTCTACAAACAAACTGAGGGCACCCCAATGGGCTCTGCCCTATCTCTGGTTGTAGCCAACATTTTCATGGAGAAATTTGAGACTGACGCCATCCAGACTGCCACTCTGCGCCAAACCTTATGGAAGAGGTAAGTGGGTGACACTTTTGTCATCTGGCCACATGGCCGGCCTGCTCTAGACCAATTCCTCAATTCCATACATCCAGCCATCAGATTTACCATGGAAGTCGAAAAAGATGGCAAGCTACCTTTTTTGGATGTCCTAATAAAAAAGAGACCTGATGGTTCAATGAGCCACTCTGTCTACAGGAAAGCTACCCATACGGCTGCTTACCTGAAACCGGATTCCCACCACCATCCATCCCAGAAGAATTCCCTCATCAAGACTCTGCACCATAGAGCCCAATGCAAATCCGACCAGGAACACATAGCCAGTGAACTCAAGCACGTACACCAAGCTCTTAAGGCTAATGGTTACTCCGACTACACAATCCGCAAAGCTATCACTCCAACCATGAAGAAGGACCCTCTTGAGCAGCCTTTCAAAACCATCACTTTACCCTACATCGCGGGGATCACAAAAAAGATCTCCAAAATCTTGAATAAACACAAGATCCAGGTCTGATTCAACACATTACGTAAAATCCGTGATCTGGTGCCGTCTGTAAAATATGTGATTCTGGACATACAGTACCCTGGTGTCTACAAACTAGTAGTATTTTGATTTAAAGCTTTCGTGACTGCAGTGATTCATATTCTTGGTTCTTTCGATAAAGTCACGTTGAAAGGAAACAATAAAATAATAAATATATATAAACCAATAAAAATTCTCACGACGTTTCGACTGCAACACAAACAGTCATCATCAACGTGACTTTACCGAAAGAACCAAGAATATCTGTGGTAGTAGTTACATTGGAGAAACCAAACGACATGTCTCGGACCGCATTCATGAACACAAAGCAGTCCTAAACACGGTAGGACCAACACCTCGGCCGTGGCAGATCACTGTTATAATTCAGTAGGTTCACATGACATTGACTTTTCCAAGACAGAGGTTCTTTGCAAGCCATCTGGCTGCCATGAAAGATTCGTTCATGAGGCTATCCACATATACAAGCACAGAGACTGTTTCAACCGAGAAGATGGATTCTGGTTTAGCAATCATTGGAAGAATTTGATAAACCATTTCTGGTCTTAATTGATTGTTCACGCTTATGGTGGCTTTCAGACCGTATCCATTATATTTCGTCTCCCCCTCCTCTTTTCCGAACATAGATGGACTTGTCCATCTGAATAACTGCCAAATCGCTCTCCGTGGTGCTAACGTTAAAAAAAAACCGCCACTTTTTTCAAATTTTCTTGCTGTGCTTTTCACACCTGATGATGATGGCTTGGTATTGCAGTCGAAACGTCGTGAGAATTTTATTGTTTTATATTTTTATTATTTTATTGTTTCCCTTCTACGTGACTTTACCGAAAGAACCAAGAATATGAATCCCTGCAGTCACGAAAGCTTTAAATCCAAATTTAGAGTTTAATTGTTTAGCTTAGAGTTTAATAATTTAGCTTTGAGTTTAACAATTGAGTTTTGAGTTTAATAGTTGAGCATTGAGTTTAATAGTTGGGTTGATTAGTTGAGCTTTGAGTTTAATTGTTGAGCTTTGAGTTGATTAGTTGAGCTTTGAGTTTAATGGTTGAAATTTGAGCATAATGGTTGAGGTTATAGTTTTATAGTTGAGTTTTTTAGCTTAGTAATTGAGTTTTGAGTTGAATAAGTTAGAGATTCCGCCGGAGCCCAATGTCGCAGATTCGTTCCTGGTGATGCGGCTGATGCTGGGTGCCTCCGTCTGACGCCAGCTCTGCGCGTCTCACGCTCGCTCAAACCACCACCGTCAACGTGCTGTAGTTGGTGATTATTGTTTATTGTTGTTTGTTGTTATGGTTGATGGTTGTTGTTGTTGTAGTTGATTGGTGTTGTTGATTGTTGTTGATTGTTGTGGTCAGGCGATGTTCGTCCACTCTGGGTTCTTGGGCCCCACCACACCAAGCAACTGGAGGTGAGTAATTATTCTTCTAATAAAAAATACTTTTCTATAAACTGTTTTGTTTTCTTGGTTCGTTTCGGTAAAGTCACCACGTAGAATGAGAATAAAAACAATAAAACAAAATAAGACGATAAAATTCTCACGACGTTTCGGCCACAACACAAGTAGCCTTCTTCAGGTGAAGTAACAGAACTGTCGGGACGACAGCGCTTCACCTGAAGAAGGCTACTTGTGTTGTCGCCGAAACGTCGTGAGAATTGTATTGTCTTATTTTGTTTTATTGTTTCATTCTACGTGGTGACTTTACCGAAAGAACCAAAGAAGATGAATCCTTGCAGTCACGAAAGCTTTAAATCGAAATTTAACTGTTTTGTTGATTTAAAAAAAAAGATGTAATGATTCTTTCAACGTGAATCATCTAATGAAGTTAACATTGTACGTTTTTCGTACATTAGAAACAGCTGCAACACCACAGTCTAATTTGTGGCCTCGGGGCGGCTGTGAAGGCGTCTGAGTGAGAGATTTTCCCTTCGTTCATTGCCATTAGCCTCGCACTTTTGCCACGCCGTTTGAGCTCCATTCAGGGCAGTGAAAAGGGGAACCCATGGCTGTAATGAGACTGTGTCACAATGCGAGTTTGCACTCTGCAGACATAGCAGGTCCCGGCTCTATGGGGCCGTCCATAAATGACGTCACGCGATTTTTGACGATTTTTGACCACACCCCCCGCCCCCCCCATCGTCACACGGCGTCGCAAAAAGCCAGACCCCCCCCCCCCTTAAATATGACGTCAAAAAGCTCTGCGCCCTCCAAAATAAATAAATAAAGCATGCTTCAAATCGCTTTAAACTATTTGTCATTGTAGTGCGTGTTTAATGTGGCGCTGCACTCTGATGTTGTAGGAGACAACATTTATATTTAAAAAAGTATATTCAATTAAGTAGAACGTGTTGTCTATAGTTATTTAAAGTTGCGCATTTTGATGTGACGTCACATTACTCAACCCCCCCCTCCTCGTCACGAATCGTCACAAATGTGTCACCCCCCCCACCCCCCCCCCTAGATGCGTGACGTCATTTATGGACAGCCCCTAGGTTGTGTAGTGTGCTTTATTGTTTTATTGTTGCGTATCTCCATATATATAAAAGGCAAAGTTGTGATTATGTGTTTCTGTTCAAAATGTTTAGCCTTCTTCCCGACCTGCAGCTAATTTGTGGGTACTTTCCAGAGTGTACACCATGCAAAAATTATAAAAATTACACTTTTTGGGGGGGGGGGTGGGGGAGGAGCTCAATAATTAAGATATTGTTTGCACGGCAAGTGAGCTGTGACGTCAAATCTGTCACGTGACCCGCGCACGTGGAAGCGTAACGCATTGTAGTGTAGTGGTTAGCGCGCTGTCTGTGTGTGTGTCTGTGTGTGTGTATGTGTGTCTGTGTGTGTGTCTGTGTGTGTGTGGAAGCGTAACGCATTGTAGTGTAGTGGTTAGCGCGCTGTGTGTGTGTGTAATCTGTGTGTGTGTATGTGTGTCTGTGTATCTGTGTGTGTGTGGAAGCGTAACGCATTGTGGTGTAGTGGTTAGCACGCTGTCTGTGTGTGTGTGTCTGTGTGTGTATGTGTGTCTGTGTGTGTGTGGAAGCGTAACGCATTGTGGTGTAGTGGTTAGCGCGATGTGTGTGTGTCTGTGTGTGTGTGTGTATGTGTGTCTGTGTATCTGTGTGTGTGTGGAAGCATAACGCATTGTAGTGTAGTGGTTAGCGCGCTGTCTGTGTGTGTGTGTCTGTGTGTGTGTATGTCTGTGTCCGGCAAAACAACCCCCTACCTCCTCGCGGTGCCGGACGGGCAACTCTGTCGTGGACAGCGCTGTGGGGGGAGATCCAATTTTGATTGGCTCCTCCCCTCATGGCATATGTGTCCACCACAGGGGCTAAATGGGGGCTCTGGACGGGTGCGAGGGGCTGGTAACCCCTCCACCTTCAATTAATTACCACGAAACTACGAATTAAACTGAAATATGTAACAACTAAGCTTGTGCCGGAGGCCCCGGGGGGCCAGGCGTCTATGACGTCTCCTGGCCAAACCCCAATTGGCGGAGCCAGGAGATTGAATACCTACCCTCGGGGCTACTCCAGAAACAACGAAAAGCCACTACGGTTGGCCACGTGGAATGTTCGAACGCTCACTGCAGAGGAGAGGCTGCCACTCCTCTGTCGGGAGCTGGACCGGTACCGCCTGGATCTATGCGGCATTCAGGAGGTCCGGTGGACCGGCTCTGGCTCCTGCCACCATGAGGGGTGGACAGTCCTCTACTCGGGGCAGCAGACTGCCAAACAACAGGGTGTGGGTCTTCTTTTGAACAAAAGAATGAAGGGGGCGTGGGAGCGTGGCGGTGAGGTGTGGGAAGCTGTAAGCCCCAGGCTACTTTGGGCTCGCCTTCCCATCAACCGGAGGCGAGGAATGGTGGTCGTGGTTACTTATGCCCCCACCGAAGATGAACATCCGTGGAGGGATGCAGGCAAAGCCGATGAGTCAGATGCCTTCTATGACCTCCTGTCACAGGTGCTGGCTAAAGTGGCCCCTCGGGATAGAGTCATCATGTTGGGTGACTTCAATGCCCGAGTTGGTCATGATACTGGCACCTGGTCTGGAGTGATTGGAGGGCATGGGCCAGATCAGCTCAATAACAACGGTAGGAGGCTGCTAGATTTTTGTGCAGCCCATGGGCTTGTAATTACCAACACGCTGTTCCGGCATCGGCGCATCCACACAACATCATGGATGCATGCCGGGTCCAAGCAAGAACATCTGCTGGACTACATAGTGACGGACCAGCGAATGCGAGCCCATGTCCTTGACACCAGGACCTACCGTGGAGCTGATCTGCCCTCTGACCATCGACTAGTCATCTGTAAGATGCGCCTGCCATTCTTCCACTCCGGTGGTGGGTGTACACCCAGGACCCCATTCCAACCTAAAGTGGCCTGGTCTCAGTTATCTGATGAAAGTTGCAAGCGAGAATTTCATCATCGCTTGCGGCTGGGATTGGTATCGTCCCCGACTCCTCCTGATGTCGAGGGTAAATGGGCGAGGTTTAGGACTGTGACTCATGCAGCTGCAATGGCTGCTTTGGGTACGCGGTCCAGACCTCCCCAGACACCCTGGATGACAGAGGAGTTGTTCACGATGGTTGAGAAAAAGCGACAGGCCCACTGTCATCGGCTACAGAATCCCACGTCAGAGAATGAGGAGGCTTACCGCAGCCTTCGCTCGGAGGTTCGGAGAGCCGTGAGGCGCTGCAAGGATGGGTGGTGGTCGCGGGTTGCTGAGGAGATGGAGTCTGCCTCAGTGGCCCGTGATCACAAATCTCTATTTAACTCCATCAAAAAAGTAACCTGCAGCGCCACACCTATTACCATCATTAGGGGAAAAAATGGTGATCCAATTTCCGACCCCCAGGAACAGGTTCGCAGATTTGCTGAGCATTTCTGTGAGGTCCTGGGGGAGGGAAAATCCCTCAGCCAGGAAAACATCGTGGCACAAAGTGAGGATGACCCTGCTGAGGCTGCGGTGCCTCAAATATTGGATGAAGTCACCCCCTGTGAGTGGCTGGCTGAGGTGCCATCTGCTGAGGAAGTATTGAAGGCGATCTGGAGTCTGAGACCAGGAAAGGCAGCGGGCAGAAATGATCTCCCAAGCGAAATGCTGAGGGAGGGTGGCGTTTGTGCACAGACTGCCCTATATGACATCATAACAACAGTCTGGACCACTGGACGGGTTCCGCAGGATTGGAAGGATGCCCTGGTGGTCCCCCTTTTTAAGAAGGGGGACCGCACAGACTGTAACAACTACAGGGGCATCTCACTCCTCAGTGTGCCGGGAAAGGTCCTGGCAAGGATTATTCAGCATCGCCTTGCTAGGCACGCTGAGGAGAGGCTTGCGGAGCCCCAATGTGGTTTCAGGAAAGGGCGGTCCTGCACAGATGCCATATTTTCTGTCCGTCTGCTACAGCAGAGGTGTAGGGAATTCCAACAAGACCTACATCTCTGCTTTATTTACCTGGTCAAGGCCTATGATACCATCAGTAGGCCTGGGCTCTGGGTCGTTCTTCGTGCTTTTGGAGTACCTGACCCTCTGCTCACGATCATTAAGGACCTTCATGATGGTGAGCGGGCCCGGGTAAAGCTACGTGGCCGGGAGTCAGAGCCATTCCCTGTACACCTTGGGGTGCGACAGGGATGTCCTCTGGCTCCCACATTATTTAACATCTATTTTGACCACGTAGTTCGTGAAGCCTTCAATAGCTGTACCGGGGGAATCTCCATATGGTACAGATATAATGGGAGGCTGATCGATGCCCGGGTGCGGTCAAGGGATGGCTCCCTATTGCTCAACCACGTTATGTATGCTGATGACTTGGTAATAGCTGCTCAGTCAGAGGAGGAGTTGGAGACGCTGCTGCTGAGACTGGAGCGTGCCACTAAGAGGTGGGGCCTTACCATCAGCCCCACCAAAACTAAGCACCTGCCTGGGTATTTTGTACCATCGGACACTCCACCCCCACAACTCCCAATCGGTGATGGGGCAGTTGTGGAGAGAGTGGAGAGTTTCCCATACCTGGGCAGTGTGCTTATGACTGGCTCCAGTTTAACAGCAGAGGTCTCACTCCGAATCAGTCGAGCGGCAATATCTTTTCATCGGTTGCGTAACGCTGTGTGGAAGCTACCTGGTCTGTCGCTCCGCACTAAGCTTCAGGTCTTCTCGGCCACGGTCAGTCCCTCCCTTCTCTACGCTTGCGAAACGTGGACCCCCCTAATGGAACATCTTCGCCGGTTAGAAACATTTAGGCTGGCCTGCCTACGATCCATCCTGGGTTTAACCAGACTGGATTGTGTGAGGAGCTCACAAATCCTTGAAAGATCTGGGCAGGGTCCCATCGGTGAGCTCCTCCGGCAGGCAAGGCTGCGATGGCTGGGTCATGTAGCCCGCATGCCCAGCCACCGCATGCCGAAACAGCTTTTGTTTGGCCGGATTGAGGGGGCTAAGCGGGCGCGGCACGGGCTAGAGAAGAGATGGAGTGATGTGGTACAGGAGGACGTGGAGCTGAGTGGACTTGCCGATGACTGGTACCAGCGGTGTCAAGATCGGCCTCTGTGGAGGAGGCTCGTGAAGGATGCTACTGGGCAGTTGGAGGCAGTCGCCCTCCAACAACAACGGAGGGCGGAGGAGCGACGCTCACAACAGCGAGCGGAGCGCCGGGTGGCTAAAGCACCGCAGTTTGGCACAGTAGGGGGCACAGGTGGTGCATCAGCCAGTCATCTCAGTCAGTCGACCCGTGGCACCTGGGTCTGCCCCGTGACCTCCTGCCAGCGGGCGTTCGACACTTCACGTGGCCTCAGGGTGCACATAGCCTGGCACAAGCGTCGTGGTGACGTCACCGCCACTTAGTGGCGAATGGCGGTTGTTGTTGTTGTTGTATGTCTGTATGTGTGTGTGTTTTAATTAATTACCACTAAACCACGAGTTAAACTGAAATATGTAACTAATAAGCTTGTGCCGGAGGCCCCGGGGGAACAGGCGTCTATGACGTCTCCTGGCCAAACCCCAATTGGCGGAGCCAGGAGATTGAATCTCTACCCTCGGGGCTCCTCCATAAACAACAAAAAGCTCTACGGATGGCCACGTGGAATGTTCGAACGCTCACTGCGGAGAAGAGGCTGCCACTCCTCTGTCGAGAGCTGGACCGGTACCGCCTGGATCTCTGTGGCATTCAGGAGGTCCGGTGGACCGGTTCTGGTTCCTGCCACCATGAGGGGTGGACAGTCCTCTAATCGGGGCAGCAGACTGCCAACCACCAGGGTGTGGCTCGTCTTTTGAACAAAAGAATGAAGGGGGCGTGGGAGCGTGACGGTGAGGTGTGGGAAGCTGTAAGCCCCTGGCTACTTTGGGCTCGCCTTTCCATCAACCGGAGGCGAGGAGTGGTGGTCGTGGTTACTTATGCCCCCACCGAATACGAACATCTGTGGAGGGATGCAGGCAAAGCCGATGAGTCAGATGCCTTCTATGACCTCCTGTCACAGGTGCTGGCTAAAGTGGCACCTCGGGATAGAGTCATCATGTTGGGTGACTTCAATGCCCGAGTTGGTCATGATGCTGGCACCTGGTCTGGAGTGATTGGAGGGCATGGGCCAGATCAGCTCAATAACAACGGTAGGAGGCTGCTAGATTTTTGTGCAGCCCATGGGCTTGTAATTACCAACAGGCTGTTCCCGCATCGGCGCATCCACACAACATCATGGATGCATACCGGGTCCAAGCAAGAACATCTGCTGGACTACATAGTGACGGACCAGCGGATGCGAGCCCATGTCCTTGACACCAGGACCTAGCGTGGAGCTGATCTGCCCTCTGACCATCGACTAGTCAACTGTAAGATGCATCTGCCATTCTTCCACTCCGGTGGTGGGTGTACACCCAGGACCCCATTCCAACCTAAAGTGGCCTGGTCTCAGTTATCTGATGAAAGTTGCAAGCGAGAATGTCATCATCGCTTGCGGCTGGGATTGGTATCGTCCCCCACTCCTCCTGATGTCGAGGGAAAATGGGCGAGGTTTAGGACTGTGACTCATGCAGCTGCAATGGCTGCTTTGGGTACGCGGTCCAGACCTCCCCAGAGACCCTGGCTGACAGAGGAGATGTTCAGGATGGTTGAGAAAAAGCGACAGGCCCACTGTCATCGGCGACAGAATCCCACGTCAGAGAATGAGGAGGCTTACCGCAGCCTTCGCTCGGAGGTTCGGAGAGCCGTAAAGCGCTGCAAGGATGGGTGGTGGTCGCGGGTTGCTGAGGAGATGAAGTCTGCCTCAGTGGCCCGCGATCACAAATCTCTATTTAACTCCATCAAAAAAGTAACCTGCAGCGCCACACCTATTACCATCATTAGGGGAAAAAACGGTGATCCAATCTTCGACCCCCAGGAACAGGTTTGCAGATTTGCTGAGCATTTCTGTGAGGTCCTGGGGGAGGGAAAATCTCTTAGCCAGGAAAACATCGTGGCACAAAGTGAGGATGACCCTGCTGAGGCTGCGGTGCCTCAAATATTGGAAGAAGTCACCCCCTATGAGTGGCTGGCTGAAGTACCATCTGTTGAAGAAGTACTGAAGGCGATCCGGAGTCTGAGACCAGGAAAGGCAGCGGGCAGAGATGATCTCCCAAGCAAAATGCTGAGGGAGGGTGGCGTTTGTGCACAGACTGCCCTATATAACATCATAACAACAATCTGGACCACTGGACGGGTTCCGCAGGATTGGAAGGATGCACTGGTGGTCCCCCTTTTAAGAAGGGGGACCGCACAGACTGTAACAACTACAGGGGCATCTCACGCCTCAGTGTGCCGGGAAAGATCCTGGCAAGGATTATTCAACATCGCCTCGCCAGGCACGCTGAGGAGAGGCTTGCGGAGCCCCAATGCGGTTTCAGGAAAGGGCGGTCCTGCACAGATGCCATATTTTCTGTCCGTCTGCTACAGCAGAGGTGTAGGGATTTCCAACAAGACCTACATCTCTGCTTTATTTACTTGGTCAAGGCCTATGATACCATCCAGTAGGCCTGGGCTCTGAGTTATTCTTCGTGCTTTTGGAGTCCCTGACCCTCTGCTCACGATCATTAAGGACCTTTATGATGGTGAGCGGGCCCGGGTAAAACTACGTGGCCGGGAGTCAGAGCCATTCCCAGTACACCTTGGGGTGCGACAGGGATGTCCTCTGGCTCCCACATTATTTAACATCTATTTTGACCACGTAGTTCATGAAGCCTTCAATAGCTGTACCGGGGGAATCTCTATTTGGTACAGATATAATGGGAGGCTGATCGAAGCCCAGGTGCGGTCAAGGTATCGCTCCCTATAGCTGCTCATTCAGAGGAGGAGTTGGAGACGCTGCTGCTGAGACTGGAGCGTGCCACTAAGAGGTGGGGCCTTACCATCAGCCCCACCAAAACTAAGCACCTGCCTGGATATTTTGTACCATCGGACACTACACCCCCACAACTCCCAATCAGTGATGGGGCAGTTGTGGAGCAAGTGGAGAGTTTCCCATACCTGGGCAGTGTGCTTATGACCAGCTCCAGTTTAACAGCAGAGGTCTCACTCTGAATCAGTCGAGCGGCAATATATTTTCATCGGTTGCGTAACGCTGTGTGGAAGCTACCTGGTCTGTCGCTCCGCACTAAGCTTAAGGTCTTCTCGGCCACAGTCATTCCCTCCCTTCTCTACGCTTGCGAAACGTAGACCCCCCTAATGGAACATCTTCGCCGGTTAGAAACATTTAGGCTGGCCTGCCTACGATCCATCCTGGGTGTAACCAGACTGGATTGTGTGAGGAGCTCACAAATCCTTGAAAGATCTGGGCAAGGTCCCATCGGTGAGCTCCCCTGGCAGGCAAGGCTACGATGGCTGGGTCATGTAGCCCACATGCCCAGCCACCGCATGCCGAAACAGCTTTTGTTCGGCCGGATTGAGGGGGCTAAACGGGCGCGGCACGGGCTAGAGAAGAGATGGAGTGATGTGGTACAGGAGGACGTGGAGCTGAGTGGACTTGCCGATGACTGGTACCAGCGGTGTCAAGATCGGCCTCTGTGGAGGAGGCTCGTGAAGGACGCTACTGGGCAGTTGGAGGCAGTCGCCCTCCAACAACAACGGAGGGTGGAGGAGCGACGCTCAGAACAACGAGCGGAGCGCCGGGTGGCTAAAGCACAGCGGGTTGGCACAGTAGGGGGCACAGGTGGTGCATCAGCCAGTCATCTCAGTCAGTCGACCCGTGGCACCTGGGTCTGCCCCGTCACCTCCTGCCAGCGGGCGTTCGACACTTCACGTGGCCTCAAGGTGCACATAGCCTGACACAAGCGTCGTGGTGATGTCACCGCTACTTAGCGGCGAATGGCGGTTGTTGTTGTTGTGACTGTGTGTGTGGAAGCGTAACGCATTGTAGCGTAGCGGGTAGCGCGCTGTCTGTGTGTGTGTGTCTGTGTGTATGTGTGTGTCTGTGTGTATGTGTGTGCATCTCTCTGTGTGTGTCTGTGTGTGTGTCTGTGTGTGTGTATCTGCGTGTGTTGTATCTGTGTGTGTGTATGTGTGTGTGTATCTGCGTGTGTGTGTGCATCTGTGTGTGTGTGTATGTGTGTAGTGTAGCTGTTACCGCTACGCCACGCTACGAACCCGGCGACCCGAGTTCGTTTCTCGCTCACGGCCACCACCAGTGACGATTATTTGAACCGGTCCTGGGCCTCCCCTAGGTCGACTCGGCCTCAAACGAGCAACTGGTGTGGTTGTGTGAACATCGCCACTGGGGAGACAAAGGCGGCCGGGCGTCGTGAATCCAAGTCCCGGGTGAAGCCGGGTAGTTAAAGCTAGTTGTTTATAAATCTCTACCGTCGGTAGATAAGACGATATCACTTTCACGGGAAGGCCAATAACGTGACGACGTTTCTCTCAATGAGAACGCCTTCTTTTCACGTCACTCACAACAGCCACACCGAGTGTAAATCATAAAGCACCGGTTGTGGTTGTCAATTGTTGTTTCTATTATTATTACACTCTTTTATTTAACTCAGTCTGTTCTTGTTGTTGTATCCTCAAATCTTGTAACTCAATGTTAACCCACTTCCCAATGTGGTATCGACTACAAACTTGGTATACTGATGTCACACTGATGACAACACTATATTCTATCATAAAAAATAAAATAAAAAATATTTTTAAACAATATGTTTTTCCACGTTATGTTTCGGCTTGGCCTCTAATTGTCCACGCTCAACTGACGTTGTTGGCTGTAAATCACCACGCGTCCCACTTACGTTGTGGCAAGCTTCATGGTCACTTCCTGGAGTCGTGGAGTTCTGCCACTACTAGTACGGTACATTTCATTAAAGCGTGTTTAAAAATAAAGGTTTTTTTATTGAAATATTACTAATTTAGATGTTGACGATGATGCTGGGTGGCTCCGTCTCGCCGCCGCTTACACCACCACCACCTTCAACGTGAGACAGTTGAAGTTGTTGTGAATTATTGTTGTTGTGAATTGTTGTTGATTGTTGTTGATTGTTGATGTTGACAATGATGCTGGGTGGCTCCGTCTCCCCGCCGCTTACACCACCACCACCACCACCTTCAACGTGAGACAGTTGAAGTTGTTGTGAATTGTTGTTGTTGTGAATTGTTGTTGATTGTTGTTGATTGTTGTTGATTGTTGTTGTTGTTGACAATGATGCTGGGTGTCTCCGTCTCGCCGCCGCTCACACCACCACCACCTTCAACGTGAGACAGTTGAAGTTGTTGTGAATTATTGTTGTTGTGAATTGTTGTTGATGTTGTTGATTGTTGTTGACAATGATGCTGGGTGGCTCCGTCTCGCCGCCGCTCACACCACCACCACCTTCAACGTGAGACAGTTGAAGTTGTTGTGAATTATTGTTGTTGTGAATTGTTGTTGATTGTTGTTGATGTTGACAATGATGCTGGGTGGCTCCGTCTCCCCGCCGCTTACACCACCACCACCACCACCTTCAACGTGAGACAGTTGAAGTTGTTGTGAATTGTTGTTGTTGTGAATTGTTGTTGATTGTTGTTGATTGTTGTTGTTGTTGACAATGATGCTGGGTGTCTCCGTCTCGCCGCCGCTCACACCACCACCACCTTCAACGTGAGACAGTTTAAGTTGTTGTGAATTGTTGTTGATGTTGTTGATTGTTGTTGACAATGATGCTGGGTGGCTCCTTCTCGCCGCCGCTCACACCACGACCACCACCACCTTCAACGTGTGACAGTTGAAGTTGTTGTGAATTATTGTTGTTGTGAATTGTTGTTGATGTTGTTGATTGTTGTTGTTGTTGACAATGATGCTGGGTGTCTCCGTCTCGCCGCCGCTCACACCACCACCACCTTCAACGTGAGACAGTTGAAGTTGTTGTGAATTATTGTTGTTGTGAATTGTTGTTGATGTTGTTGATTGTTGTTGACAATGATGCTGGGTGGCTCCGTCTCGCCGCCGCTCACACCACCACCACCTTCAACGTGAGACAGTTGAAGTTGTTGTGAATTATTGTTGTTGTGAATTGTTGTTGATTGTTGTTGATGTTGACAATGATGCTGGGTGGCTCCGTCTCCCCGCCGCTTACACCACCACCACCACCACCTTCAACGTGAGACAGTTTAAGTTGTTGTGAATTGTTGTTGATGTTGTTGATTGTTGTTGACAATGATGCTGGGTGGCTCCTTCTCGCCGCCGCTCACACCACGACCACCACCACCTTCAACGTGTGACAGTTGAAGTTGTTGTGAATTATTGTTGTTGTGAATTGTTGTTGATTGTTGTTGTTGACAATGATGCTGGGTGTCTCTGTCTTGTCTCTGCGCGTCGTCTCCTGCTCACACCACCACCACCGTCACTAGCACCACCTTCGCTACAACCACCAACCACCACCGTCACTACCACCATCGTCACTACAACCACCACCACCGTCACTACCACCACCTTCGCTACAACCACCAACATCACTACAACCACCGTCACTACAACCACCACCACCGTCACTACAACCACCACCGTCACTACAACCACCACCGTCACTACAACCACCACCACCGTCACTACAACCACCACCACCGTCACTACAACCACTGTCACCACCACTGTCACCACCACCGTCACCACCACCGTCACTAACTTACCACCAACCACAATCACGTCACTACCGCCAGTTGCATGGCTGGTGATCGTTGTGATGATTGTTGAGTTTTGTTGTTGGTGTTGATTTTTATGGTTGAGAATTGTTGTTGACAATGATGCTGGGTGGTGCCTCTATCTCACCTCTTCATGCCTCACACCACCACTAACTACCACCACCACCACCAACAACCACCAACAACCACTAACCACCACCGTCACCACCACCAACGTCACAACCGCCACCAACCACCACCAACCACCACCGTCGTCACCACCACTACCGTCACCACCAACGTCACAACCGCCACCAACCACCACCAACAACCACTAACCACCACCGTCGTCACCACCACCAACCACCACCACCAACCACCACCGTCACCACCACCACCAACCACCGTCACCACCACCACCAACCACCACCGTCACCACCACCAACCGTCACCACCACCACCAACCACCGTCACCACCACCACCAACCACCACCGTCACCACCACCAACCGTCACCACCACCACCAACCACCACCGTCACCATCACCAACCACCACCGTCACCACCAACCACCACCGTCACCACCACCAACCGTCACCACCACCACCAACCACCAACCACCACCGTCACCATCACCAACCACCACCGTCACCATCACCACCAACCACCAACCACCACCGTCACCACCACCAACCACCACCGTCACCACCAACCACCACCATCACCACCACCAACCACCACCGTCAGCACCGTCACCACCACCAACCACCACCGTCACCATCACCAACCACCACCGTCACCATCACCACCAACCACCACCACCAACCACCACCGTCACCACCACCAACCAACCACCAACCACCACCAACCACCACCGTCACCATCACCAACCACCACCGTCACCACCACCACCACCAACCACTACTGTCACCACCACCACCAACCACCGTCACCACCACCACCAACCACCACCGTGAGCGGTCACGTGAGTGGCTACGTCACCGTTTTCCCGCAGCCTTTGTTCCGCCCGCCCGCCCTGTCGCCCCTACGGCGGCTGCCGCCACCACCACCGCCGCCTCCTCCCTCCTCCTTCCTCCCTCCTCCTCCTCCTTCCTCCTCCCTTGCTTTCACGGGGGCGGGGGGGGAGGCAATCAGAGGCCGGAGAAGCCATCGCGAAGAGAGAGAGAGAGGCGAGAGAGAAAGGGGACAGCTCCCTCCCACCTCACCACCTCCTCTACCCCATCGCTGGTGGCCGCTCTTTCGCCATTGTTACTCACTACCGCTGCTATCGCTCATGGAGGGGGTGGTTTATATTATTATTGTTGTTGCTGCTGCTGTTGTTTCGGTGCGGAAAGCTGTCGCTCTCCTCTCGCGTCAATTAAATAACAGCCTCGATTAAAATCGTCCCCCACAACGCCTTAGCCCAGCGTAGAAGGCGTTCGTCTTGCGTGGAGGGAGACGATTTGGGGGGTGGGTGGGTGAGTGAGCGGGCGAGTGGCTGCCTGGCCTGGGTGGTGGGTGGCCAAATTTTGTAAAAACGTGGGAGTTGAATGCGCGACTTCTCCCGTCTACGTTTGAGATTTTGAGGTGGTAGTGGTGGTGGGGGGAGGGCTTTGTTTTATTTTGTCTGCTTTGCTGCGTTTGGAAAGGCGGAAGAATACAAATCGCTGTGACACACGAGGAGGAGGAGGACGAGGAGGAGGAGGAGGGAGCCGTTCCCAGTCCCGCTTGGGGCCGACTCGCCCCGACTCGGTAAGTCGGCGCAGAGGCCCAGGTGTGGTCGAGGCTTTAATTCGTGTTTTTAAAACATTTTTTTTGTGTGTGTGTCGCTTTAAAGCGCTGCTGTTAATGCGGCGGCGGTGGTGAGGGGGGGGTAAAAGAAGTATCGCCGGGGTTTGTAAAGTGAAGATTAATTAAGAAGCGACGTCAGTTTTATTTATTTATTAATATTCTCAACATTACTACCGCCGATTAAAAGAGGCGATGGCAGTTTTATTTAAACGTTGATACCCTCCCCACCACCACCGACAAAATATATACGCACACAAATCTGCGAGGAAAGGAGTAGGGGAATTAAAGTATAAAGCGATTATAACAGACGCACAGGAGAGAAATTAACCCCCCCCCCTCCGAACCTCGAGGTCGAGGCCTCGACCTCGCCTAGCTCCCAGTGCCCGGTCTCGCGCTCGCCCGGCGGTGGCGTTCTAGGCAAGGGGGGAGGGCGCGCGAAGTAGACGGGCCTAGGCCTTGTGTTTGACACAAAACGCCGAATATACAAAGCCCCCCTCCCCTTCCATCTATCGATAGAACGCGACCTCGCCTCCCCTCGTTTTAAAACGTTTATAGTTGTGCGTTTCGTTTGTCTCCCACGGCGCCGGGTTTTCGCCGCGGCGTTTGCTATCTGTGTCGAAGTTGTCGTTGGCTTTCGGCTGCGTTAAAGTGGCGGGATAGCTCGCCTGGATTGGGCCCAGGAGGCTTCGGCTGGCGCTGACGGCGCCTTGAGAGTGGAAAAATTTTTGTTGTTAAAATTCCACCCCAAATTTTGTTTTTTGTTATTCGATGTTTTTTTTTCTCTCTCTCCTTCCAAGACCTTAATTTGTATTAATCTACGACTTGGGGCGTCGTTCACTCTCCTCACGATTTTTGTTATTCCACCCCCTTATTCGGAGCGCGCCACTGGCTCCGATATGCCCATAATTACTCGTAATGTAGTAAATGTATAATATAGGTTGTTCTTTAGGTTAGATAAATAGTAATGTATAGTTAAAGGTTTAACCGCAACCTCCTCAACCTTACCTCACTCATGGGCCCGACATGCTAATGCATACTCGTAAACGTACGTAACTTATAATGTAGTTTTTTGTTTTTAGGTTTGATCGCGTAAATATGAATGTGTCGTTGATGCCGCCACCACCCGACTTAAACAAAACGTGCCAATTCGTTGCTAATTTGATCTCCAACACAGCGGTTGTGTTGGAGATCAAATCGACAGCATAGTACAGCAGCACATCGGTGTATTGGAGAGTAAATCCACAAACATTGTACAGCACAGCGGTGTATTGGAGAGTAATTCCACATACATTGTACAGCAGCACATCGGTGTGTTGGAGAGTAATTCCACAAACATTGTACAGCACACCGGTGTGTTGGGAGAATAATTCCACAAACATAGTACAGCACACCGGTGTATTGGGAGAGTAATTCCACAAACATTGTACATCACACCGGTGTATTGGAGAGTAAATCCACAAACATAGTACAGCACAGCGGTGTGTTGGAGAGTAATTCCACAAACATTGTACAGCAGCACATCGGTGTATTGGAGAGTAATTCCACAAACATTGTACAGCACACCGGTGTATTGGAGAGTAATTCCACAAACATTGTACAGCACACCGGTGTATTGGAGAGTAATTCCACAAACATAGTACAGCACATGGTGTATTGGAGAGTAACTCCACAAACATTGTACAGCACACCGGTGTGTTGGGAGAGTAATTCCACAAACATTGTACAGCACACCGGTGTATTGAAGAGCAATTCCACAAACATTGTACAGCAGCACATCGGTGTATTGGAGAGTAATTCCACAGTACAGCACATCGGTGTATTGGAGAGTAATTCCACAAACATTGTACAGCACACCGGTGTGTTGGAGAGTAATTCCACAAACATTGTACAGCACACCGGTGTGTTGGGAGAGTAATTCCACATAGTACAGCACACCGGTGTATTGGAGAGTAATTCCACAAACATTGTACAGCACACCGGTGTGTTGAAGAGCAAATCCACAAACATTGTACAGCAGCACATCAGTGTATTGGAGAGTAATTCCACAAACATAGTACAGCACACCGGTGTTTTGGAGAGTAATTCCACAAACATAGTACATCACAGCGGTGTGTTGGAGAGTAATTCTACAAACATAGTACAGCACACCGGTGTGTTGGGAGAGTAACTCCACAAACATTGTACAGCACAGTGTATTGGAGAGTAACTTCACAAACATAGTACAGCACAGCGGTGTGTTGGAGAGTAATTCCACAAACATAGTACAGCACACCGGTGTATTGGAGAGTAATTCTACAAACATAGTACAGCACATCGGTGATGTTGGAGAGTAATTCCACAAACATTGTACATCACAGCGGTGTGTTGGAGAGTAATTCTACAAACATTGTATAGCACACCGGTGTATTGGAGAGTAATTCCACAAACATTGTACAGCAGCACACCGGTGTGTTGGAGAGTAATTCCACAAACATTGTACAGCACACCGGTGTGTTGGGGAGTAATTCCACAAACATTGTACAGCACACCGGTGTGTTGGTAGAGTAATTCCACAAACATAGTACAGCACACCGGTGTATTGGGAGAGTAATTCCACAAACATTGTACAGCACAGCGGTGTATTGGAGAGTAACTCCACAAACATTGTACAGCACACCGGTGTGTTGGGAGAGTAATTCCACAAACATTGTACAGCACACCGGTGTATTGAAGAGCAATTCCACAAACATTGTACAGCAGCACATCGGTGTATTGGAGAGTAATTCCACAGTACAGCACATCGGTGTATTGGAGAGTAATTCCACAAACATTGTACAGCACACCGGTGTGTTGGAGAGTAATTCCACAAACATTGTACAGCACACCGGTGTGTTGGGAGAGTAATTCCACATAGTATAGCACACCGGTGTATTGGAGAGTAATTCCACAAACATTGTACAGCACACCGGTGTGTTGAAGAGCAAATCCACAAACATTGTACAGCAGCACATCAGTGTATTGGAGAGTAATTCTACAAACATTGTACAGCACACCGGTGTATTGAAGAGCAAATCCACAAACAGTACAGCACACCGGTGTGTTGGAGAGTAATTCCACAAACACTGTACAGCACAGCGGTGTATTGGGAGAGTAAATCCACAAACATTGTACAGCACACCGGTGTATTGGAGAGTAATTCCACAAACATAGTACAGCACACCGGTGTTTTGGAGAGTAATTCCACAAACATAGTACATCACAGCGGTGTGTTGGAGAGTAATTCTACAAACATAGTACAGCACACCGGTGTGTTGGGAGAGTAACTCCACAAACATTGTACAGCACAGTGTATTGGAGAGTAACTTCACAAACATAGTACAGCACAGCGGTGTGTTGGAGAGTAATTCCACAAACATAGTACAGCACACCGGTGTATTGGAGAGTAATTCTACAAACATAGTACAGCACATCGGTGATGTTGGAGAGTAATTCCACAAACATTGTACATCACAGCGGTGTGTTGGAGAGTAATTCTACAAACATTGTATAGCACACCGGTGTATTGGAGAGTAATTCCACAAACATTGTACAGCAGCACACCGGTGTGTTGGAGAGTAATTCCACAAACATTGTACAGCACACCGGTGTGTTGGGGAGTAATTCCACAAACATTGTACAGCACACCGGTGTGTTGGTAGAGTAATTCCACAAACATAGTACAGCACACCGGTGTATTGGGAGAGTAATTCCACAAACATTGTACAGCACAGCGGTGTGTTGGAGAGTAACTCCACAAACATTGTACAGCACATCAGTGTATTGGAGAGCAAAGATGATGCTAGTTGTAATTACTGACGAAATGTCGTACTCTGTAAATGTTGTGGATTTGCTTTCCAACACACCACGGTTGGTTTAACACGTAGGCTTTCGCGACCAATATTATTCATAATAAAGTTTTTTTTGGGTTAGATCGCGTTTATTTATAAATGTGTCGTAACCAAACTGAAAATGTTGTGGATTCACTCTTCAACACACCGGTGGGCTGAAGTAGTGAATTATTTGTCTTTTGTCAACGTGACACTTTTTTTGCTGATTGGCCGTGTCGGGTGGTGGAGGGTTACGACGCATTTATAAATAAACGCGATCTAACCCACAAACCTTTATTATGAACACAACGGTTGTTTTGTACTAATAACGAATTGGCACGTTCTGTTTTCGTGACAAAACCTTGCAAAATTGTCTTGTCCGGGTGGTGGTGGCGGGTTTCACGACACTTTTACATTTACGCGATCTAACCCAAAAAAAAACCTGTACTATGGATCATATACAACATCGCGTAGGCCTTCTGTACACGATAGTGGTGTAGCAGTTAGCGCTGCGCTACAAACCTGGCCCACCCGGGTTGAATTCCCGCTCACGGCCACCAACACCACCAGGTAACGATTTATCTGAACCTGTCCTGGCGCCTCCCCCGTGAGGTCCTCTCGGCCTCAAATAAGTAGCTGGTGTAGCGATGGCGGTGTGTGTAGTAAACATCCCTAATGGGTAGAGTCGAAGGCGACCGGGCGTGGTGCTGGCCACCCACCCCCTCGTGTGCCACGGTGTGCCGCTCTTCCTAGGTGCCGCTACTCGATAACAGCACTTGCCCCAAGTATGTTAGAGGCTACACGGGGGGGAGCTTTGTCTTGGTCTTTGGTGTTTACTAAATGTGCGCGTATATTGCTCTGCTGTTGTTGTTGTTGCTGCTGGTGTGTGTGTGTGTGCGCGCCACATTGTGTATTGGCAGACCGTGCCGAAGAAGGCAATAATTGACACTGCGTGTGAGTGAATTTAGATTAAATATGCTGCTGTTGCTCTCAGAGCATTTAAGATTACTCTTGTACCGCTTGCCTGCTGGAAATGCGTTTTTCCTACCGGCTCCATGGGGGGGGGGGGACGGTGCGTATCTTGTGCCCTGGGATTCTGAAACTGCAATTGTAAATACGCCACACTCACTGTCAACACGCTGAGCATACGCCTGCCGTTACCTTGCGAGGTTCCTTTTAAAATGCCGCATGCGGTTTTAGTTTGCAGTGCCAGTCGAATGTTACCGGTTTCCCCCCAAAAGAAACGTTTGCTCAGTCTTTGCAACATATGCCCGGCCCTCTGTGCACTCATGATGGACTGAAACTCATAATAAGAGTGCGCAGTATAAGATGTTCTCGCGACAAATGTTGCGCCTGCGGTGCTGCTAACAAATGCATTACAGTGGATCGGGGAGCAGTGGCGCCCCGAACCCCGATCCGGCCCGAGTTCGATTCCCGCTCACGGCCAACATCAGTGACGGATTTATCTGAACTGGTCCTGAGTAATCCCCCTCGGTCAGACTGGACATCTGTGAAAGAAGAGCTTTTTGTAGCTCGTCGGATTGCGCCAGTATGAACCAACTTTCGGATTCTGAAATGAGGTACGGTGCCAAGTGCGGTGTGTTAGTAAACATCGCCACGAGGGAGACAAAGGCGGCCGGGCGTGGTGCTGGCCACCCCCCCCCCCCGTGTGCCGTGGCGGCCTTCATAGGTGCTGCTCGCTAACAGCACTTGCCGCGGCAGTCTGTTGAAGGCTACACTGGGGATCGTTGTCTATCTCCCACAGCTATATATACACACACACACAAAACATAGATCTCTCCCCCCCCCATCCCCCATATTAGCCTTACAATGCAGGGACAAGTGCTGTTAGCGAGCACCTATTAAGGTCATAACATCACACAGGTATTACGGAGTATGGTGAGCCCCATCCTTGGCAGCATACGCGCACACCGTTTTATAGGCGTTGACGAGGTCATCATTGGTTTTACGGTAGAGAGACCCGGGGTCTGCCTGAGGGTTTGACTCTCGCTTCTCTCTGGTTTCAGCAAAGAGGACGCCGTTCGTTACCTTTTGACTTGCGGTGTTCCGTCTATGGCGTCTGCACCACGTGCGGACTCTTGACGGTGTCCAGAAACCTCGCTTGTCGCGAAAGCCGTTTTTCAGCGATAAAAGTCAGAAAATTATCCCGCTCAACAAAATGCAAAGAAGACTGCGGAGGTGCGTGCCTGGAAGGATATTGACAGACTGGATCACGTACTTTTAGCGTTTAATATTTTTACGTGACCGAGTTAAGGCCCGCCGAGCCTAGTGGCTCTTTTTCATAAGTGACCTGGCGAGCACAAATGATAGCTTAACGATGTGGCCTCTGGTGTGGAAACTTCTATCGGCCAAACACTCTGAATCCCATGTTTCTAAATGTGAAGGGGAAAAACTGGCGGACCTGGAGAAAAATCCATGCGACCACGAGGAGAGGACACCGCAAACTCCAAAATGCACAGGCAACAAACTTGGGAATGAACTCGCAATCTACTGAATTCCAGGCGAGGTAGTTAACATATCACCATCGATTAGGGAACAGATTAATCCCTTCCGATGACGTGAACGGAACGGTAGTTCATCGGAATAGAATAGGAATGAAAACTGAATTTAACTCTTTTATATTATGAGACCTCCTTTGCCAGTAACCAGATATAGAAATAGGTTTAACCTATATCTGGTTACTGGCAAAGGAGGTCTCATAATATAAATGCTCACCCCGAGCCCTCAATACTCTGATAGTGCGCTGTTTTTGAGTTGTACGCCTTTTGGCGTCTTCTGGTCCAACACCAATGGAGACTAGGCTCTAAGAAAAGCCGTCTCGGGTGTGGACCAATCAAATTCAAGGACAGTGCACATTTTTATCAGAGTTGTCTTTTTTGTTTGCGTTTTGACTGCTTGTGTTGTGGTTATTGCAGACATGATGCCTTGAATAAAGGTGTCAGTTTTTGTGCCAGTTAAAAGGGTTAAACCTATTTCTATGAATTTAACTCATTTCGTCGGTACGGAGGCTCCCACAAGGCCATGCGGGAGGGTGCTACTACCACTGCCACTACTGCTGCCACAGCTAATGCCGCTACTACTACGCCTCCCGAAATAAAACTAACGCCGAGCCGCTCGAATGCTCCGAGATTCGGCGGGTGATCGGGACACACCCCCGGGCCCATCCTGGAACTTGCATCAGACGTCAAACGTCTCGGACACGGGAGAAGGTCAAAGGCGCTCAAATAGTTGCGAGTAAACAGTAGTAAGTGGGCTCGTGCAGGATAACACGTCCACGGTCTGGAGGGACGGTGCGCCGGTGGTCGAGACTAAGCGCGGAGTGGCAGCCGAGGGAGGGAACGCGTCCCGGAGGATGTCCACCACGGAGATGGGGAGCGGGATATATCCCCCGCTCGGCAGTTTCCAGATCCCGGAACGCAGAGCGACTAATCGCTGCGCCACCGCTCCTCCGCCCCAGTTGTACGTACAATGCACGATATGGGTAGGGGTTTTCCTTGGCACGAGCGACTCTTTAACGCATTTTATCGACCGCCTTAAGGCGCTTTACGGAGAATTAACAGTGGTACAACAACGGCATGTGTGAATGTATAACGGTGGAGGTGAGGTGGACGAAATAAATGAGAGGAAGCAATGGTGGGGGGGAGGGGGGGCGGAGGGGGTGCGAATCTGTGATGATGCGTGAATTTGGTGAAAATTGAAATTGATGACGGTAAATGATGATGAATTGATTGAATGAATGGGGGTTGATGAGTGATAGCCGCGTAATGAGAATATGAAGGGGGAACAGGAATGGCGGTGGTCGTTATGAGGGGGAGATTAAGGGGAGGGTCGTGGGGTGTGCTGGGGGGGGGAGGGGTATCAAGAAGTGAGTTTTGAGTGAGCAGCGGAAAATTATTGGCCGAAGGTGACTGCTTATTAATGCGGATGGGGGAAGTTTGTTCCAGTGGAGGAGAGGGTGGATAGCGACGGCGTGGATTGAGCACAAGGAGGAGGGACCGAGAGAGAGAGAGAGACGGCAAAGCTTGAGAAAGGTTAGGCAGTGGTTCTTAACATGGGGGGGTGCATGATGCCCTTTCTGGGGGGTGGCGAGACACGGCCAGATTCTTTCTTAGAAGGTGAATCGTCGAAACACAAATGAGAAGCCACGGTCACGTAAGTTACAGCGTACTTTTGTTTAATCAAACCCTAGTGTGTGTGTGTGTGTTTGTTAACATGTGTTACATTGTTGTTAACAATTGAGAAGGAAAGGGAGTTTAGGTTAAGAACCGCTGGGTTAGGGCCTTTGGTTCTTGGTTGAGGCAAAGAGCGATACCTGTCCGGGATTATTTTTTATTTAACATCCCCCCCCGCCGCCCCGCCGCCCATCCCAAGTGGACGAGATTCGTCGCAGGAATGCCGACACCTCGGTGTGGGGTTTGGGGGGAGCGTTTCAATCGCAGCAGTGGATTGATAGTTGCCGATAATTATTGATTGATGATGATGATGATTACAATAGTTTGTTGTCCTTCCGCCCGCACCTCCGATTTAGCACGGTTGGCTACTTACGGCTGCGAAGGAAAGTTCTACATACATACTAAACTATAACTACACACACTACACTGTACTCTACTATGCATTGTACTACATGGAAAACGAATTGCTTTACAACTGCTTTTTATGTTTAGTTTGTCCTTTCCCCCCCTCTCACCTCCAACTGAGCCCACGGTTGGCTTCGTACGGTGCAAAAGAAGTCCCAACAATAGATCCATAGACCCATAGAGATGCGTTGCGGTGGCAGAAATGGCTCGGTTTGAGCGAGGGAGTGTCGCTCCCGGGCCCACGATCACCCCCGTCCCCTACGCGATTAGTGCGGCTCAAGCTGGCGGTTGTGATGGAGGACCTTAACTGCCCTCGCCCCCGGGTATACGTTACATACGTGCGCGTCACGTACGCATGCACGTTACGTACGTGATCCCTCCCTCTCCTCTCCTCCCTCCCCGACCTTCCCGCTAGTGCCCGTCCTCGCAAGGCCGACAATGGACGAATTCCAGGCGGCGGCGGCGCAGTTCCTGCCGGACGACCCGACGGCCCTGCGCGAAGCAGCACGCAACCACAACCTCTACCACATGTGGCGGGAGATCTGGGCCCGCAGCGGACGCGTCACCAAGGAGTGGAACCCCTGTGAGTACGGCGGCGACGGCGGCGGTGTGGTGGTGGTGGTGGTGTGTGTGTGTTGCGGGTGTGGGTGGGTGGTGGTGGTGTGTGTGTGTGTGTTGCGGGTGTGGGTGGGTGGTGGTGGTGTGTGTGTGTGTGTGTTGCGGGTGTGGGTGGGTGGTGGTGGTGTGTGTGTGTGTGTTGCGGGTGTGGGTGGGTGGTGGTGGTGTGTGTGTGTGTGTGTTGCGGGTGTGGGTGGGTGGTGGTGGTGTGTGTGTGTGTGTGTTGCGGGTGTGGGTGGGTGGTGGTGGTGGTGGTGTGTGTGTTGCGGGTGTGGGTGGGTGGTGGTGGTGTGTGTGTGTGTGTTGCGGGTGTGGGTGGGTGGTGGTGGTGTGTGTGTGTGTGTGTTGCGGGTGTGGGCGGGTGGTGGTGGGGTCCGGCGTAGAGCCCGCAGGTGGATTCCGTGACACCTGACGACAATGCAGGAGTTTGAACTTATTTCAGCCAGAGAGACACGGGGGGGGGTCTTCAAGGATTCCCTTCACTCCCGGACGTCCCGAACCTCCCTTGCTTCCCCCCCCCGCCCGCCCGCACTCGCACAAACCTGCGAGAACCCCCTCATCAGTGCCCTGACTTATTACAGACCAATTCAGACTTTGTTGGTCACCCAGTGCCCTTCTAAATCTCAAAACGTTCATCGGCCACAAAGTCCCATCGCCCTTCTAAATCTCAAAACGTTCATCGGCCACAAAGTCCCATCGCCCTTCTAAATCTCAAAACGTTCATCGGCCACAAAGTCCCATCGCCCTTCTAAATCTCAAAACGTTCATCGCCACAAAGTCCCATCGCAAGTGAGAAACACAGATTTTTTTTTAAAAAAAATGGACGCGTTCTTTTGCCCGTATTGAAACGGCTGTTCTCGCTGTATGGACCTGAAAACTAAATTTCCCTGTACAAAGAAAATGGGTAATAAAACCTCGTGGGTTGACACGTATGCTGATACATTCCTGAAGCTCCTTTTCCCGTAGCTTCCTTGACCTTTCCGCTTTCTCTCCAGCCCAACCACCTTCCCACATTCTCTCACGGATCCCAGCCAGCTTCGCCTGGTAGGAGGAGGGGGGGGGTTGGTTGGTTTAGTGTTTGTATTTGTATTAGTTTGGGCAATTTGTTTACCATTTACTTTGCAGTACTATCGTGTTTGTGTAACTGTTTGTTGTTGTAACGTTCTTACCCCCATGCCCCGACCTGGACATCTGTGAGTGAAAAGAGCCTTGTAGCTCATAGGATTCGTCCTGCAGTATAAATATTTTGATTCTGGATCATCCTCCGCTTTCCCGCGCTCTTTCCATTTTGAATTTCTCCCTCCAATCTCTTCAATGTCCCCTGCCCCAACAGTTTCCCCCTTTTCAGGCCCCGTTGAGTAACCAATCGGAGGGCTTGTGTTTTCCTCCCTACTCTCGGCGTCATGCACGCTGCGTCTGCAACGTTGCGGTGAGCATTCTCGCCTGTGAATGAATCATTGCAATTGGCTCTTTGGAAGCTGGATTAGAGGGCGTGCCATCATAGAACTGAAACAATCTTTTGTTATTGTTACCAGGTTAGTTAGTTATTAGTAATTTTTCAGAAGCGAACCTGGCCCCCGCAAGTGATAGCGGCCCAACAAAGTGCCTACCGTCGTCATGAACATTGCGTGGAAATTATAGCAGCAGACAAATAATCAATAAACGCATAGATTTACATAGAGACTCATAGAGATACATAGACTCATAGAGATACATAGATTCATAGAGATACATAGATCCATACAGATACATAGAGACCCCATACAGATACATAGAGACCCATACAGATACATAGATACCCCATAGAGATACATAGAGACCCATACAGATACATAGAGACCCCATAGAGATACATAGAGACCCATACAGATACATAGAGACCCCATAGAGATACATAGACTCATACAGATACATAGAGACCCCATAGAGATACATAGAGACCCATAGAGATATATAGACCCATAGAGATACATAGAGACCCATACAGATACATAGAGACCCCATAGAGATACATAGAGACCCATACAGATACATAGAGACCCCATAGAGATACATAGACCCATAGAGATACATAGAGACCCCATAGAGATACATAGAGACCCATAGAGATACATAGACCCATAGAGATACATAGACCCTTAGAGATACATAGAGACCCATAGAGATACATAGACCCATACAGATACAGAGACCCATAGAGATACATAGACCCATAGAGATACATAGACCCATAGAGATACATAGACCCATAGAGATACATAGACCCATACAGATACATAGAGACCCATAGCGATACATAGAGACCCATAGCGATACATAGACCCATACAAATACATAGACCCATAGAGATACATAGAGACCCATAGAGATACATAGACCCATAGAGATACATAGACCCATAGAGATGCATAGAGACCCATAGAGATACATAGAGACCCCATAGAGACGCACAGATGGATATAGAGATACATAGAGACCCATAGATCTACAAAGGGACCAATAGAGATACATAGAGACCCATAGAGATACATAGAGACCCATAGAGATACATAGAGACCCATAGAGATACATAGACCCATACAGATACATCGACCCATACAGATACATAGAGACCCATACAGATACATAGACCCATAGAGATACAGAGACCCATAGAGATACATAGAGACCCATAGAGATACATAGAGACCCATACAGATACATAGATACCCATACAGATAAATAGACCCATACAGATACATAGACCCGTAGAGATTCATAGAGACCCATATAGATACATAGAGACCCATAGAGATACATAGATACTCATACATATACATAGATACCCATACAGATACATAGACCCATACAGATACATAGACCCATACAGATACATAGACCCATAGAGATACATAGAGACCCATAGAGATACACAGAGACCCATAGAGATACACAGAGACCCATAGAGATACACAGAGACCCATAGAGATACACAGAGACCCATAGAGATACACAGAGACCCACAGAGATACATACAGACCCATAGATACACACAGAGACCCATAGATACACACAGAGACCCATAGAGATACACAGAGACCCATAGAGATACACAGAGACCCATAGAGATACACAGAGACCCATAGAGATACACAGAGACCCATAGAGATACACAGAGACCCATAGAGATACACAGAGACCCATAGAGATACACAGAGACCCATAGAGATACATAGACCCCCATAGAGATACATAGAGACCCATACAGATACATAGAGACCCATACAGATACATAGAGACCCATACAGATACATAGAGACCCATAGAGATACATAGAGACCCATACAGATACATAGAGACCCTATAGAGATACATAGAGACCCATACAGATACATAGACCCATAGAGATTCATAGAGACCCATATAGATACACAGAGACCCATATAGATACATAGATACTCATACATATACATAGATACCCATACATATACATAGAGACCCATAGAGATACATAGAGACCCATAGAGATACACAGAGACCCATAGAGATACACAGAGACCCATAGAGATACACAGAGACCCATAGAGATACACAGAGACCCACAGAGATACATACAGACCCATAGATACACACAGAGACCCATAGATACACACAGAGACCCATAGAGATACACAGAGACCCATAGAGATACACAGAGACCCATAGAGATACACAGAGACCCATAGAGATACACAGAGACCCATAGAGATACACAGAGACCCATAGAGATACACAGAGACCCATAGAGATACACAGAGACCCATAGAGATACACAGAGACCCATAGAGATACACAGAGACCCATAGAGATACACAGAGACCCATAGAGATACACAGAGACCCATAGAGATACACAGAGACCCATAGAGATACACATAGACCCCCATAGAGATACATAGAGACCCATACAGATACATAGAGACCCATACAGATACATAGAGACCCATACAGATACATAGAGACCCATAGAGATACATAGAGACCCATACAGATACATAGAGACCCTATAGAGATACATAGAGACCCATACAGATACATAGAGACCCCATAGTAATACATAGAGACCCATAGAGATACATAGAGACCCATAGAGATACATAGAGACCCATAGAGATACATAGAGACCCGTACAGATACATAGAGACCCCATAGTAATACATAGAGACCCATACAGATACATAGAGACCCATAGAGATACATAGAGACCCATAGAGATACATAGAGACCCATACAGATACATAGAGACCCCATAGTAATACATAGAGACCCATACAGATACATAGAGACCCATAGAGATACATAGAGACCCATAGAGATACATAGAGACCCGTACAGATACATAGAGACCCATACAGATACATAGAGATACATAGATACATAGGCCCATGGACTAAACTCAACTATGTATTTATTTACAAGGTAATGCCCTGACTTAGCTGTTCTGTAGCCCTTTTTTCAGAAGCCACACTGGCCATCACAAGTGATAGCTCAACCAAGTGGCTCATCATCATCATCACGTGGATATGTATTGCAGCAGCCACTTACTCTTGAACGTGTATTCACAGTAAGTAAACCCTTGCTAGTTCGACACATGGGGCCTCTGGCCTTGCCGAATTATCCAATATTACGAATTGTGCACAACGGTGACTCCCGCAGTGCCTCCCGCCCCAATAAAAACATCCAAATTTGATCGGCAAAAAAGTAGCGCCATCAGTAGGCAGCGCCGCAGGCGACGGAAGAGCGGGTAGGTTCCATGTGCTAGGTGCCCGAGGTTGTGGAGGGGGGGCTTAATGCACTTACTGAAACGCCAAACTGCACTCGCTTAAACTTCACATTTTTTTTTTTCCGCCTGGCGATGAATGTTTACTCAAAGACGACGGGTCTGCACGAACGCTCGCCACGTGAGCCGCCATTAATGTTTACTCAAAGACGACGGGTCTGCACGAACGCTCGCCAGGCGAGCCGCCATTAATGTTTACTCAAAGACGACGGGTCTGCACGAACGCTCGCCACGTGAGCCGCCATTAATGTTTACTCAAAGACGACGGGTCTGCACGAGCGCTCGCCACGTGAGCCGCCATTAATGTTTACTCAAAGACGACGGGTCTGCACGAACGCTCGCCACGTGAGCCGCGATTAATGTTTACTCAAAGACGACGGGTCTGCACGAACGCTCGCCACGTGAGCCGCCATTAATGTTTACTCAAAGACGACGGGTCTGCACGAGCGCTCGCCAGGCGAGCCACCACCCGGCAGAGTCGCCGTCGTTCTGGTCGTGTCGCGCGGGGTCTCTCCGCGCGACACGCCGAAATTGGACCATTCGGCACGGCTGTTCGGCCCGTGGCGGATTGCTAATACACCGTGCATACGCCGAAAGCGCAGCCGTGCGGACATATTCCCAATTACGAATGATTACATGCCAAAATAACGGGCTTTTACTGCACGTATAATTTACACGTGACGAGCCACATGGGTGAACGTTTATTCGTGAAAAGCCAGGTCGCTTTTGTGGAATAAGAAAATAGCTCAGTGGGCTCTTGCCCGGTAAAATAAAACTAAGCTGTATATATTTTTGTTATTTTTCGCAGGTAAGGCCCCACTGACCTATGCAGCTCTTGTTCAGAAGCGACGCTGGTTACCACGAAAGATAGCTCAACGAAGTGGCTTGTCAAGTGTACATTTATAGCAGCAGACAAATATTCTAAATTATAAACGCACGTTGCTGAATATAGAGGGGAGGGACCCATGCAATCACGGGGAGAATGTGCAAACTCCGAAACAACAGGCATGAGGGTCGGGATCGAACCCGCGACCTCCTGTAGACCAGGCAAGGTGGTTAACATCTCATAGCCACCGTGATGATGATGATGAGAGAGAGACACAGACCTGTATACCAGGCGAGGTAGTTAACATCTCATAGCCACCGTGATGATGATGAGAGAGAGACACAGACCTGTCGACCAGGCGAGGTAGTTAACATCTCATAGCCACCGTGGTGATGATGAGAGAGACGCAGACCTCCTGTATACCAGGCGAGGTAGTTAACATCTCATAGCCACCGTTGTGATGATGATAAGAGAGAGACAGACCTCCTGTAGACCAGGCGAGGTAGTTAACATCTCATAGCCACCGTGGTGATGATGATGATGATGAGAGAGACACAGACCTCCTGTAGACCAAGCGAGGTAGTTAACATCATAGCCACCGTGATGATGATGAGAGAGAGAGACACAGACCTCCTATAGACCAGGCGAGGTAGTTAACATCTCCTAGCCACCATGGTGATGATGATGATGAGAGTGACACGCAAACCCCAAATATACAGCAGGCGTCAGGGTCGGGATCGAACCCACGACTTCCTGTATACCAGGCGAGGTAGTTAACATCTCATAGCCACCGTGGTGATGATGATGATGATGAGAGAGACACAGACCTCCTGTATAACAGGCGAGGTAGTTAACATCTCATAGCCACCGTGGTGATGATGATGAGAGAGACACAGACCTCCTGTATACCAGGCGAGGGAGTTAACATCTCATAGCCACCGTGGTGATGATGATGATGATGAGAGAGACACGCAAACCCCAAATATACAGCAGGCGTCAGGGTCGGGATCGAACCCACGACCTTCCGTATATCGCCACCGCGGCGCCAGGTGGCACGGTAGTGGTGCGGCAGGCAGGCACGCGATTCAAAAGGTTTGCAAGATCAACTTCTCGTTAAACCTTTCCCGTTCCGATGACGTTCATGTACATGCACATTGTCTCGAGGAGGGGAAGCTCTGCTAACTTTTTCCGCGTTTTCAAATTCAGATTTAAGGGTCATAAAATGCAGATTTTTTTTTTCCGTTCAAAACCGTTTGAATCCGAAATATCTCAAACAATCAAAGATGGAACACAATCAGTTCCCCCTTTAAATTTATTTGCCGTCTAATGCTCTATCAAACGTAAAAAAAAACGCACTCTTATATTTTGAACGGTTTCTGAATGACATCAGGCACAAATGTGTTTATGGGGCACTTAAACATCGATATTTGATGGCCTCTAAATGAAATATCTCAGATTTGTCAGATTTCTCTCCCTGTTTGTGTCCTAAAAGCTACCTGCGTAACAAATTGCAGCTTTTTACCTTGTCGGGAAGTACCCTCGGGGGTTTTTGAGACACAAATTAAGGTCTTCTCCATATATATAAAAGGCAAAGTTGTGATTGTGTGTGTCTGTTCAAAATGTTTAGCGTACTTCCCGACATGCAACAAACTTGAAATTTGCCATGTGGGTACTTTCCAGACTGTACACCATGCAAACATTATAAAATACAATTTTGTGGGGTTTTTTTTTGGGGTGGGGCAAGCTCAATAATGCAGATACTTTTTGCACGGCAAGTGAGCTGTGACGTCAGATCTGTCACGTGACCCGCGCACGTGGAAGCGTAACGCATTGTAGTGTAGTGGTTAGCGCACCTGGGTCTGCCCCGTGACCTCCTGCCAGCGGGCGTTCGACACTTCACGTGGCCTCAGGGTGCACATAGCCTGGCACAAGCGGCGTGGTGACGTCACCACCACTTAGTGGCGAATGGCGGTTGTTGTTGTGTCTGTGTGTGTGTATCTGTGTGTGTATCTGTGTGTGTATCTGTGTGTGTGTATCTGTGTGTGTGTATCTGTGTGTGTATCTGTGTGTGTGTGTGGAAGCGTAACGCATTGTAGTGTAGCGGGTAGCGCTACGCCGCGCTAGGAACCCGGCGACCCGAGTTCGATTCCCGCTCACGGCCACCACCGGTGACGATTATTTCACCCGCTCCTGGGCCTCCCCTAGGTCGACTCGGCCTCAAACGAGTAACTGGTGTGGTGTGTGTGTGAACATCGCCACTGGGGAGACAAAGGCGGCCGGGCGTCGTGAATCCAAGTCCCGGGCGAAGCCGGGTAGTAAAGCTCATTGTTTATAAGATGCACAGGATACAGCGAAGTGTAACATGGTACAGCGATGACGCTAACTCTCAACTTCTCTGTGAGTCTCTGGTTCTCCGTGTCTCTGGTTCTCAGAGTCTCTGCGTCTCAGAGTCTCTGAGTCTCTGAGTCTCTATGGGTCTCTGTCCATCTCTATGGGTCTCTGTGAGTCTCTATGTTTATCTGAGTCTCTGTGCGTCTTTGAGTCTGGACCTTTATGGGTGTCTGTGAGTCTCTTCTGAACGGCTGCTGATGCAGTAGATGCGGAGCAACGACTACAATTGTCACATTCAGGTGGTCAAGCGCGTATACTTCGGCCGCGAGGTTCCGTCAGTGTTCATTTGGAGGATCCTTGTCCCAGGACCTGTCTGGCACGCTGTTTGACCCTGAAGAGGGCCGTTGGCGCGGCTTAGCGTTGTTGTTGCACTTTATATCGGTAGAGATTGATGATCGATGTTGGTGGTGATGGTAGTGGGGATGGTGGTAGTGCGTGTGTGTTGTTGCTCTGGCGACCGGTAGAGATCAATGATCGATGTTGGTTGTGGTGTTGGTGGTGGGGATGGTGGTAGTGCGTGTGTGTTGTTGCTCTGGCGACCAGTAGAGATCAATGATCGATGTTGGTTGTGGGGATGATGGTAGTGCGTGTGTTGTTGTTGCTCTGGCGACCGGTAGAGATCAACGATCGATGTTGGTTGTAGTGTTGGTTGTGGGGATGGTGGTAGTGCGTGTGTTGTTGTTGCTGTTCTGGAAACCGGTAGAGATCAACGATCGATGTTGGTTGTGGTGTTGGTTGTGGGGATGGTGGTAGTGCGTGTGTAGTTGCTGTTCTGGAGACCCGTAGAGATCGATGTTGGTTGTGGTGTTGGTGGTGGGGATGGTGGTAGTGCGTGTGTGTTGTTGCTCTATCAACCGGTAGAGATCAATGATCGATGTTGGTTGTGGTGTTGGTGGTGGGGATGGTGGTAGTGCGGTGTGTAGTTGCTGTTCTGGAGACCGGTAGAGATCACCGATCGATGTTGGTTGTGGTGTTGGTGGTGGGGATGGTGGTAGTGCGGTGTGTAGTTGCTGTTCTGGAGACCGGTAGAGATCACCGATCGATGTTGGTTGTGGTGTTGGTGGTGGGGATGGTGGTAGTGCGTGTGTAGTTGCTGTTCTGGAGACCGGTAGAGATCAACGATCGATGTTGGTTGTGGTGTTGGTTGTGGGGATAGCGGTAGTGCGTGTGGTGTTGTTGCTCTGGCGACCGGTAGAGATCAATGATCGATGTTGGTTGTGGTGTTGGTTGTGGGGATGGTGGTAGTGCGTGTGTTGTTGTTGCTGTTCTGGAGACCGGTAGAGATCAACGATCGATGTTGGTTGTGGTGTTGGTGGTGGGGATGGTGGTAGTGCGTGTGTTGTTGTTGCTCTGGCGACCGGTAGAGATCAACGATCGATGTTGGTTGTGGTGTTGGTGGTGGGGATGGTGGTAGTGCGTGTGTAGTTGCTGTTCTGGAGACCGGTAGAGATCAACGATCGATGTTGGTTGTGGTGTTGGTTGTGGGGATAGCGGTAGTGCGTGTGGTGTTGTTGCTCTGGCGACCGGTAGAGATCAATGATCGATGTTGGTTGTGGTGTTGGTTGTGGGGATGGTGGTAGTGCGTGTGTTGTTGTTGCTGTTCTGGAGACCGGTAGAGATCAACGATCGATGTTGGTTGTGGTGTTGGTGGTGGGGATGGTGGTAGTGCGTGTGTTGTTGTTGCTCTGGCGACCGGTAGAGATCAACGATCGATGTTGGTTGTGGTGTTGGTGGTGGGGATGGTGGTAGTGCGTGTGTTGTTGTTGCTGTTCTGGAGACCGATAGAGATCAACGATCGATGTTGGTTGTGGTGTTGGTGGTGGGGATGGTGGTAGTGCGTGTGTAGTTGCTGTTCTGGAGACCGGTAGAGATGGATGATCGTCGGTCGCCGCGTTGACGCCATTCGTTGCGAATTCTCACTTAACAGAGTGGGGGCCGCTTGACGCTTGCCCGGTTCCACTCCTCGTCTTGAACAGCACAGCAGCTACACAAAAGCAATCTTCACCAAAGTAATAGATTACTACTCGCGTCAATAACCATCAGTAAGAAAATCACAAAGAAGAACACTATATCCAGTAAAACCATTTGATCATTCGTAATTGAGGATTTTTTGGCACGGCCACGCTTTCGGCCTATACCCATCGATTTGAACTTTACCACCTTATTTGTGCACTCTGTGCAAGCCAACCGTCTCAGAAATTTCGTCTACACCTACGGTGAGGGAAAAAAGTATTTGATCCCCTGCTTATTTTGTATGTTTGTCCACTGACGAAGAAATGATCAGTCTATAATTTTAATGGTAGGTTTATTTGAACAGTGAGAGACAGAATAACAACAACAAAATCCAGAAAAACGCATGTCAAAAATGTTATAAATTGATTTGCATTTTAATGAGGGAAATAAGTATTTGACCCCTCTGCAAAACATGACTTAGTGCTTGGTGGCAAAACCCTTGTTGGCATTCACAGAGGTCAGACGTTTCTTGTAGTTAGCCACCAGGTTTGCACACATCTCAGGAGGGATTTTGTCCCACTCCTCTTTGCAGATCTTCTCCAAGTCATTAAGGTTTCGAGGCTGATGTTTGGCAACTCGAACCTTCAGCTCCCTCCACAGATTTTCTATGGGATTAAGGTCTGGAGACTGGCTAGGCCACTCCAGGACCTTAATGTGCTTCTTCTTGAGCCACTCCTTTGTTGCCTTGGCCGTGTGTTTTGGGTGATTGTCATGCTGGAATACCCATCCACGACCCATTTTCAATGCCCTGGCTGAGGGAAGGAGGTTCTCCCCCAATATTTGACGGTACATGGCCCCGTCCATCGTCCCTTTGATGCGGTGAAGTTGTCCTGTCCCCTTAGCAGAAAAACACCCCCAAAGCATAATGTTTCCACCTCCATGTTTGACGGTGGGGATGGTGTTCTTGGGGTCATAGGCAGCATTCCTTCTCCAAACACGGCGAGTTGAGTTGATGCCAAAGAGCTCCATTTTGGTCTCATCTGACCACAACACTTTCACCCAGTTGTCCTTTGAATCATTCAGAGGTTCATTGGCAAACTTCAGACGGGCATGTATATGTGCTTTCTTGAGCAGGGGGACCTTGCAGGCGCTGCAGGATTTCAGTCCTTCATGGCGTAGTGTGTTACCAATTGTTTTCTTGGTGACTATGGTCCCAGCTGCCTTGAGATCATTGACAAGATCCTCCCGTGTAGTTCTGGGCTAATTCCTCACCGTTCTCATGATCATTGCAACTCCACGAGGTGAGATCTTGCATGGATCTCCAGGCCGAGGGAGATTGATAGTTCTTTTGTGTTTCTTCCATTAGCGAATAATCACACCAATTGTCACCTTCTCACCAAGCTGCTTGGCAATGGTCTTGTAGCCTATTCCAGCCTTGTGTAGGTTTACAATCTTGTCCCTGACATTCTTTGAGAGCTCTTTGGTCTTGGCCATGGTGGAGAGTTTGGAATCTGATTGATTGCTTCTGTGGACAGGTGTCTTTTATACAGGTTAACAAGCTGAGATTAGGAGCACTCCCTTTAAGAGTGTGCTCCTAATCTCAGCTCGTTATCTGTATAAAAGACACCTGGGAGCCAGAAATCTTTCTGATTGAGAGGGGGTCAAATACTTATTTCCCTCATTAAAATGCAAATCAATTTATAACATTTTTGACATGCGTTTTTCTGGATTTTGTTGTTGTTATTCTGTCTCTCACTGTTCAAATAAACCTACCATTAAAATTACAGACTGATAATTTCTTCGTCAGTGGGCAAACGTACAAAATCAGCAGGGTATCAAATACTTGTTTCCCTCACTGTACATCAATCCCTCGGTGTGTGCGAGACAAATCCAACATTTCGGATATAATTTATGCAGGGTGTTTGTCAATGCATACACGGTGTGTGAAGAGTTTTGGAAAACAAATTAGGATTTTTTTTTTATTGGGGCAGGAGGCGCTGGGTAGGCACCGTTGTAGATAATTCTGGAATAGTGGATAATTTGGCCAGGCCAGAGCCCCATGTTTGTGTCGAATTAACCAAGGTTTGGTGTATATTTAAAAAGAATGGTGAGAATATAATGTAGACAGACGTATTCGCAGTAGGTACTATTTATGCTTGCGTGGGGGAAAGGGATGCAAGTGTGAAGGGAATGAAGTGACTTGATTGAGCAGTGGGGGGCATATCGTGATAAATAGTAGCAGCAGCAGTAGTGGTGGTTGTGTGTGTGGGGGGAGCGGTAGTCTAGCGGTGAGCGCGTTGCACTACGAACCCGGTCACCCGAGTTAGATTCCCACTCACGGCCGACACCGGTGACGATTATCTGAACCGGTCCCGGGCCTCCGCGAGGTCGACTCAGCCTCAAATTGAGTACCTGGTGCGTTGTGTAAACATCGCCACTAGGGAGACAAAGGCGGCACGGGGGTGGTGTTGGCCACACACCCCCTCGTTTGTCGTGCCGGCCTTAATAGACGCTCGCTAAAAGCACTTGCCCCTACAGTCTGTTAAGGCTATATGGGGGATCTTTTTGTCTTCTTTGGAGTGTGTATTTGGTAGGTGCAGAGAGTCAGTGGACAGTCTGATGTGTGTGTGTGTGTGGTAAGGTACAGAAACTCAGTGGACAGTCTGATGTGTGTGTGTGTGGTAAGGTACAGAGAGTCAGTGGACAGTCTGTGTGTGGTAAGGTACAGAGAGTCAGTGGACATTCTGATGTGCGTGTGTGTGGTAAGTTACAGAGAGTCAGTGGACAGTCTAATGTGTGTGTGGTAAGGTGCAGAGAGTCAGTGGACAGTCTGGTGTGTGTGTGGTAAGTTACAGAGAGTCAGTGGACAGTCTGGTGTGTGTGTGGTAAGGTACAGAGAGTCAGTGAATAGTCTGGTGTGTGTGGTAAGGTACAGAGAGTCAGTGGACAGTCTGATGTGTGTGTGGTAAGGTACATAGAGTCAGTGGACAGTCTGGTGTGTGTGTGGTAAGGTGCAGAGAGTCAGTGGACAGTCTGGTGTGTGGTAAGGTACAGAGAGTCAGTGGACATTCTGATGTGTGTGGTAAGGTACAGAGAGTCAGTGGACAGTCTGATGTGTGTGGTAAGGTACAGAGAGTCAGTGGACAGTCTGATGTGTGTGGTAAGGTACAGAGAGTCAGTGGACAGTCTGTGTGTGTGGTAAGGTACAGAGAGTCAGTGGACAGTCTGATGTGTGTGTGGTAAGGGGCGCAGAGCGAGTGCTCAGTCTGATACGATTCAGCCAGGGTTCAGCTGTACAACATTCGTATTGCTTGGATGGAGGTTAAAGCTGTCCGATTATCATCTGGTCCCATCTGTTTGGGATCGAACGTTGCCCCCCCTCACACGCCTGGGTTATCCCTTCGAGTGCTCCGGTTCTCCTCCCGCGAATGTGTGAACACGCTCGCCAATTTGGCCGAAAACACCTCGATGTTGCGTTCGGCTCCATGCTTTGCGCACCACATGGCCACCACTGCGAGAAGGAGAGAGAGAAGGAGAGAGAGAAGGAGAGAGAGAGAGAAGGAGAGAGAGAGAGATGGAGAGAGAGAGAGAAGGAGAGAGAGAGAGAAGGAGAGAGAGAGAGAAGGAGAGAGAGAGAGAGAAGGAGAGAGAGAGAGAGAGAAGGAGAGAGAGAGAGAAGGAGAGAGAGAGAGAAGGAGAGAGAGAGAGAGAAGGAGAGAGAGAGAGATGGAGAGAGAGAGAGATGGAGAGAGAAGGAGAGAGAGAGAGAAGGAGAGAGAGAGAGAAGGAGAGAGAGAAGGAGAGAGAGAGATGGAGAGAGAGAGAGAAGGAGAGAGAGAGAGAAGGAGAGAGAGAGAGAAGGAGAGAGAGAGAGAAGGAGAGAGAAGGAGAGAGATGGATTTTCGCCAAAGCACCACGACATCGTCGCGCGCCCGACCGTCAGTGCCGTCGTCGGTTGCGGCCCATCGGCACCCCTCGCTTATTCTCTCCTTCCCCCAGCTCCAGATGTTTTTTCTCCGCTTTTGAGAAAGCCATGACACCTCCCCCACCCCACCCCACCTCCCCCCAACTTTGCAAACCGCGCGATGAACGCGAACAAAAAAGCAAAAGCTTGCCCACGGCAGTGGGGGGGGGGGGGGGCTCGAAGGGCACGGGCGCAGAGTGCTCGCTCTCCGCTCTAAACTAAAACTGTTTAAGCTATGTTTATTCTACCAGGCAAGGCCCCACTGAGCCGTACAGCTCTTGTTCAGAACCCCTGTCCGGGCCATCACAAATTGACAGGTCAACGGAAGTGGCTTATCGCGTGGAAATTGATTGCAGCGACAAGTTCGAAACCAGTGTGGTTCTTAACCGTTTCTCCAGCCTTGCACCGCTTTGGTTCTCGGAAAAGGAATCTCGCACCCCCAGGGGGGTGTGTGCGTGCGCTCCAGGTTAAGAACCACTGCTCTAAACGTGCGATGTCGATTCTAAATACGGAGAGAAAAATCCACGCGACCACGGTGTTCGAGAGGGAGACGCAAACTCCAGATAGACGGCAGCAGCAGGCGTCGTCGGGGTCGGGAGATCGAACCCACAACCTCCTGTGTGTACCAGGCGAGGTAGTCAACATCTCCTAGCCACCGTGGCGCCCTTTGAGGGCGCTCGAGAGACCAACACTACCCAGCGGGTATTTCTTCCCACGAAGTCTTGGTGGAAAGTGCCCCGTGCTTTAGCCCCACCGCATGTGACCTTGCGACCGTGGACCAACCGTGGTGAACTCATTTGCACGGCTGGTTGGATAGAGGGGGTGGCGGCGGCGGGGTGGGGGGTCGGGGGGTCCTGAGGGGGGGGGGGGGGCTGTGGGGCGGGGTTTTAGCGAGGTCGTGGGTTCGATCCCGACCCTGACGCGTGGTTTACCGAAGGCTTGAACTGATTGAGAGATCGTAGAAATTGTACCACTGCCAACGATACTCAACTTACCTGGTGGTCACCGCGTGACACGGATAATCAGGAAGTAAAAACAAGCCCTCTGATTGGTTACTTAAACAGGCCTGGAAGGGGATTTTGTGGTTTGCAGGGAATTGAAGGGATTGGAGGAGAAATAAAAAATGGAAAGAGCGGGGTAATGGAGGGTGATTGGGATTCGTTAGGAAAAGTTGGAATTTGAATGGCTGGAGGGAATGCGGAAGTTCAAGGAACCTTCGGGAGAAGGGCTTGAGGCATATATAAGCATATACGTGTCAACCGATACGGTTTGCCCATATTCTTGTGCAGGGAAATTTAGTTTTTGGGTCCGTACGGCGTACAGCCGTTTCAATACGGGAAATTTGTTTTTGTCTCTTTGTTTGCGTTTCTCCCTCGTGATGGGACTTTATAGGCTGAACGTTGATATTCATAAGGCACGGGGTGACCAATAAGGTCTGACTTGGTCTGTAATAATGTAGGGCACTGATAAGGGGGTTGACAGGTGTGCAGTGGTGACTGTAGTAGTGGTGATCGTCTGTTCGTGTCTTGTGATGGGACCTTGTAGGATGAACCTTGAGATTTACAAGTGGCGCGGGGGTGACCAATAAGGTCTGCATTGGTCCTGCAATAAGTTAGGCACTGATAAGTGGGCGGAAGCGAGATAGTTCTGTACGCTTGGGGTGAAGGGAATCCTTGAAGACCCCGCCGCGTGTGGCTCTTGCTGAAAGAAGTACAGACTCTTACTGTTGACGACCGCTGCGTCGGCTGTCACTACAGATCTACAGATAAGAGTTGGGGGTGGCCACACGGGGGGTCACGTGGCTTCAGCTGGTTAGAGAGAGAGAAGAGAGATGGAGATCTGTTGATGAGAAAGGGCGGGGAGTGGTTCAGAGTGGGGCGGGCCACGTGATGTGTGTACGTGCGTACGTGCGTTGAACTTCTATCGCTCCGTGCTTAACCCAGAACCGTGATAATCGGGGGTCACGTGCTTCACAGGGGGGGGGGGGGCGAGTCTTTAGCCAACTTTAAACGGCGAGTCTTTGCCTTTTGCCAGCCACGTGTTTACCGCGAAATCTCACCGGTGGCGGCCGTTATTTTTTCTCCATTTTTCCCACCGTCACGTTTGGTGAGAAAACGGACCGCGGGGTTCTTCTGACGCAGCACGGCAAGAACCCTTCTGAGAGGGGGGCGGCCTTTGAGACTCCGCGAGGCTTAAGGACATTATACATTGCACTGGACATCCGTGGTGGGGGTGGGGGGTGGGGGCGGGAAGAGCTTTATAGCTCATCAGATTCCTCCAGGATATAAATATTCGAATTCTAAACAAATATTCTAATGCGTAGGCTTTTGCGACCAATATTATTCATAATAAAGGTTTTTGGGTTAGATCGCGTTTATTTATAAATGTGTCGTAACCCTCCACCACCCGACACGGCCAATCAGCAAAAAAAAAGTGTCACGTTGACAAAGGACAAATAACCAATGACTGATTACTAATCGATTATATAATTACAATACCCCCCCCCCTCCGCCTCTAATCACTGCACCTGATATGAGTTAAGTGATGACGTCACCCTGCTGCTCTATATAAAACCGGGAGCAAGCGAGGGCTTTACCATTCTGGCGAATTGCCCGATGATGCTGGATGTATTTACCAGCGAAACGTCGTACTCAAACTGTAAATGTGGATTCACTCTTCAACACACCGGTGGGCTAAAGCAGTGAATTATTTGTCTTTTGTCAACGTGACACTTTTTTTTGCTGATTGGCCGTGTCGGGTGGTGAAGGGTTACGACACATTTATAAATAAACGCGATCTAACCCAAAAACCTTTATTATGAAAAATATTCTAATAACAATAACAAGCATGCCCTGTGCCTCCTTTTGTTCGGTGTCCTTCGTTAGTCCACTGCTGGTTGTGAGGGCCTTGTAATGCCATGCGAGTCTAGGTTTGGTGCCCCCCCCCCCCCCCGTGTAATAAAAATGTTTTCTTAACCTCTCATCTCTCCCCTCCCCCACCCCCTCCCCTATGCCACCCTGTGTTTGTACTGTCCCCAACCTCCCGTGTCTCAATACCTCCCCATGCCAACATCTCATCTCCCCCATGCCACGCCATTCCTACTCGCACCACCACCACCTCCACCACCCACCTCTGTGCCACGCGACCCCCGCGTATGTGTCGCCCATCCACCTTTGTGGCCACCGCCCGCCCTTCCCCGCGCACCCTTTCCCGTGATGCCACCGCCCACTGTTTTATGCCCACGCCCGCTTGCCCTGTGCTCCCATCGCGACCTCCTCCTGCCTGTGCCAACCGCCCTGCGCCACCACCACCGCCACCACCGCCACTTCTCCATGCTGCCACCTCCACATTTCCCTGTGCGTCTCCCTCTTCGTACAACCGCGCCCCATGTCTGTACCCACTCCCCTCGCATCTGTGCCACCGCCTCCACATGTTGCCACCTCCACATTTCCCCCCTCGTATCAACAACCCCATCTTCGTGTGCCTCCCACCTCGCCGCGCCATCACCACCACCCCTCCCCCTCCACTGACCCCCCCCCACCACAGATGGGCTGGAGAGCCCCCAGGCCGACCCCATGCCCAGCATGCCCAAGGGCCCCGGGCCTGGGCCGGGCGCCCCCTGCGTGGCACAGATGGGCAAGGAGAGCCCCATGTCGGCGGGCGTCCACGGCATGCAGCCGCCGCCTCCGCCGCTCAGCGTCGGCATGGACAAGGCCAAGGACCCCGGTAGGTCGTCGTCGTGATGGGTGGTGCCGCTGTTAGCCACCCACGCGACCACCGCCTTCTTCAGTCTGCGTCTGCAGTTCTAAACAAATTAGTTTTTTTTATTTTGGTAAGAGTATGGTGTAGTGTATAATGTCATGTATTGTGAAGTGTATTACAGTGTGTGTATTGTCTTAGTAGTGTGTCGTGTCGTATGTATGTGCGTTGACCTTCTTTTGCACCATACGTAGCCAACCGTGCTCATCGGTGGTGAGGGGGTGAGGGGGACGACGAACGGAACACAACAGGCAGTTAAAAAGAATGCGTTTTCAATTTAGTAAAGTGGTGTAGTGTATAGTGTAGTGGATTGTGCAGTGCATTGTGTAGTGTTTAGTAGTGTATAGTGTCATGTCTAGTAGTGTATAGTGTAGGATGTGTGTATGTTGAGCTTGGTAAATACTCTCCGCGGTATTAACCAGGGCAGCTGTGGGGCTTGAACCATGAACATCTGCAACACCGCGGGGCCACGTTACCACCACCACCTGTCCCACGTCACCACCACGACCTGTCCCACGTTACCACCACCACCTGTCCCACGTTACCGCCACCACCTGTCCCACGTTACCACCACCACCTGTCCCACGTTACCACCACCACCACCTGTCCCACGTTACCATCACCACCTGTCCCACGTTACCGCCACCACCTGTCCCACGTTACCACCACCACCTGTCCCACGTTACCACCACCTGTCCCACGTTACCACCACCACCACCTGTCCCACGTTACCATCACCACCTGTCCCACGTCACCACCACCACCTGTCCCACGTCACCACCACCACCTGTCCCACGTTACCATCACCACCTGTCCGACGTCACCACCACCACCTGTCCCACGTTACCACCACCACCTGTCCCACGTCACCACCACCACCTGTCCCACGTTACCACCACCTGTCCCACGTTACCACCACCACCACCTGTCCCACGTTACCATCACCACCTGTCCCACATCACCACCACCACCTGTCCCACGTTACCACCACCACCTGTCCCACGTTACCACCACCACCTGTCCCACGTCACCACCACCTGTCCCACGTTACCACCGCCACCTGTCCCACGTTACCACCACCACCTGTCCCACGTCACCACCACCTGTCCCACGTTACCACCACCACCTGTCCCACGTTACCACCTCCACCTGTCCCACGTTACCACCACCACCTGTCCCACGTTACCATCACCACCTGTCCCACGTTACCACCTCCACCTGTCCCACGTTACCACTATCACCTGTCCCACGTTACCACCACCACCTGTCCCACGTCACCACCACCACCTGTCCCACGTTACCACCACCACCACGTGTCCCACGTTACCACCACCACCTGTCCCACGTCACCACCACCACCCGTCCCACGTCACCACCACCACCTGTCCGTCTGTGTGGTCCGTCCGCCTGTGCGTCAGTTCGTCAAGTCTCACAGCGATCGCCTGAGTGCTCGCTTGGGCCGACAACCCTCATTGGCTGTGCCGGCTCATCTCGGGCCTTTGATCTCAAATTTGCTGCATCTGGCGCCGACTGGGCAGCGTAAAGCCGTCCGTGGAGTGGCAGTGCTGGGCTCGGCCACGTGGATGGGAGCCAGTAAAAGCGAATGGGGGGGATTCTCGTGTCCCATCCACGCGGAGTTTGGGTCGTCGTACCCATGGCAGGTCTTTTTTTTTTATCTGGTTGGCCAAACGTCCAATTGTAGCACGGTGATGATGAGTCTTGTGACCTGCTTTGGCCAGTGGAACGCCCCCCTCTCCCTTCGGATATTCGGAAACTGCCAATGGGAGCTGCGATGCACTTTTAAATCATCATTTACATTGACAAACTCAGTTCTTTAAGAACGAACATGCATAAGTACGTAGTCGTAATGATACCGCGGGAGCCAAGCCACAGCTGGGAATGCGACTCTCACTCAACCCGGTCACCAATATACTGCACAGACACCAACTGAAAGTGAGTTTTTGTTTCATTTTGGCAAAATTCCAGCTCTGGGCTTGTTAGTTCTGGGTGTGCTAGGTAATGTTGGTCGTCTTTACCTCGCCACGGTGACTTGGAGATGTTAACTACCTCGCCTGGTATGGAGGAGGTTGTGGGCTTGATCTCGACCCTGACGATGCCTGCTGCTGTATATTTGGAGTTTGTGTGTCTCTCTCATCGTCATCACGGTGGCTAGGAGATGTTAACTACCTCGCGTGGTCTACAGGAGGTCGTGGGTTCGATTCAGACCCTGACGATGCCTGCTGCTGTATATTTGGAGTTTGTGTCTCTCTCATCGTCATCACGGTGGCTAGGAGATTTTGACTGCCTCGCCTGGTATGCAGGAAATCTTGGATTCAATCCTGACCCCTGATAACTATATATTTGGAGTCTGTGAGCCTCTCCCCGTGGTCGCGTGGATTTCCACTCGACATTTCAAATCCGCATCGCTATCCGTTTAGAGTATTTGGCTGCTTGTATAAATTTTCGCAAGCCACTCCGTTGTTGAGCTGTTGCTTGTGGCCAGTTCGCTTCTGAATAAGAGCTATATAGCAGCTACAAAGCAGTTAAATAGTAGTAGTTTGTCCTAAGATGTTAACTACCCCGCCTCGCATACGGAGGGTTGTGGGTTCTATCCCGGCCCTTACGAAGCCTCCCGCTGGGTGTTTGTAGTCTGCGTGTCTCTCCCCGTGGTTCGCGTGGAATTCTCTCCGGGGGGACCTCCGGTCTTTCCCCTCCACGTGTAGAATCGACATCGCCACGCGTTTTGGGGTACTTGGTTGCTGCAACAAATTTCCGCGCGATAATGCCGCTGTGTTGTTGAGCTCCCGTTTGTGGCTGGCGTCGCTGCTGAAAAAGAGCTGTATGGCGTGTCTGTGTGTCTCTCCGTGTCTGTGTTTTGTCTCTCTCTCGCTCTCTCTCTCTCTCAAATTGAGCAATCTTTGGAAGAACGTAATCAACCAGGTAGGGTGTTGACCGTGACGTTAGCCGACGCCTTCCTCTGTGTTGTATTGCATTGTATTTCTAAGTCCGCTGGGTTTATTTTCTCTTTCATTTGAACCTGATGATGATGATTGCTTGTGTTGCAATCGAAAATGTCGTCTGCGATTATTTAATTGCTTATTTTCTCTCTTTCTACGTGACTTTACCGAGATAACCAAAGCGTAATTTCCGTGGTCACTGAAGCCCCAAATCAAGTTTGAGCTGTATAGCAGTTCAGCGGGCCCTGACCTTGACTGTAAATGTAGTTTAAGCGTCGTTTGTCCTGAGCGGCAAGATTTTCTCGTGGACCTCGCACCGCGAGCAACGCGCGCTTCCGTTTGCGGCCGATAGCAAGTGGAAAAATTCCCCCCGGTCTTAGAAATTTGGTCAATTTACAATTTGCTTTCTTGAACGACTTCTAACCGACAGATGGCGCCAATGCCTCCCAATGTTTACTACACACCACACCAAGTGCTTATTTGAGGCCGAGGCGAACTGATTATACAAAAACGAAGATCCCCCGTGTATAGCCTTAACAGACTGTTGGGGCAAGCGCTGTTCGCGAGCACCCTATGAAGGCCGGAACGGTACACGAGGGGGTGGGTGGCCAGCACCACGGCCGGCCGCCTTTGTCTCTCCAGTGGCGATGTTTGCACACCGCGCCAGCTACTCATTTGAGGCTGAGTCGACCTAGGTGAGGCCCAGGACCGGTTAAAATAATCGTCACTGGTGTTGGCCGTGAGCGGGAATCGAACTCGGGTTACCGGGTTCGTAGCACAGCGTAGCGCTCACCGCTACACTACCCCCACACACACACACGTACACAACCACCGCTACTGCTGCTGCTGCTATTTATCACGATATACCCCCCACGGCTCAATCAAGTCACTTCATTCCCTTCACACTTGTATCCCTTTCCCCCACACAAGTAATAAATAGTTTTTTTAAATATACGGTAAACCATACTCTTTGGTTCTATTGGGTAAAGTCACGTAGGTGAAAATAAAATAACAAAAAATCACGACATTTCGGCCACAACTCAAGCGGCCTTCATCAGGTGAAGGGACGAGACTTGTCTGGAGGACACCTACGTGACTTTACCCAATAGAACCAAAGAGTATGGATCCTAGCAGTCACGAAAGCTTTAAATCTAGAATACGGTAAACCCTTGTTAATTTGACGGTTTCATAGTGCAGCGCGCTAACCGCTACACTACTGCTGATACGCACAGATGATGGAGATGATATACTCCGTGCCAATGTATTTATGACCTATCGCTCACCCACTCACTATCCCTCTGCATCTCTCACCGTACCACAATCTCTCTTACCATCTGTATCTTCCCCTGCACCTCCGATTAGTGAGGTGCGCTATGTATGGTAGTGCGAATAAAAAGTATACATACATACGACACTATACACTACTAGACACTACACTGTACACCACCACTACTACATTTCTTTAGAACAACATTTTGTGTTTAGTTAGCCATAGTTAATAATACGACCCGATCATCAATGACTGCATAATTGAAGTATTTATTTTTTTCCATTTTGGCTAAATCCCAGCTCTGGGGTTATTAGTTCTGGGTATTGTATTCTAGTTAATGTGATCGTCTTTAGCTCACCACAGCGACCAGGAGATGTTAACTACCTCGTCTGGTGTACAGGAGGTCGTGGGTTCGATCCCGACCCTGACGCCTGCTGTGTATTTGAAGTTTGTGTCTCTCTCATCATCATCACGGTGGCTATGAGATGTTAACTCCCTCGCCTGCTATACAGGAGGTCGTGGGTTCGATCCCGATGCCTGCTGCTGTATATTTGGAGTTTGCGTGTCTCTCTCTCTGCCCGTGGTCGCGTTGGATTTTTCCCCTCCACATTTATTATATAATCAACATCACTCGTTTAGAGTTATATGACTGCTGCTATACATTTCCACGTGATGATGATCATGATAAGCCACTTCGTTGAGCGTCTATCGTTTGTGATAGCCAGAAATAGTTGAGTTCAGTCTATGTGTCTCTGTGGGGTCTCTGTCTTTCTGGATCGGTATGTATCTCTATGGGTCTCTCTGTATCTCTCCGTTCAGAGTATTTGGCTGCTGCTATACATTCCCATGTGAGGATGATGATGATAAGCCCACTACTACATTTGTGTTAGCGTTTGTCACTTGTGAGCTACACAGCAGCTCCGTGATGGGTCCCTTACCTGGTCAAGTAACAGAAATAGTTTTGCTTAGTAGGCAGCGGTGCGAGGTTGACTGTTACTGGGGTGTGGGAGCCCCGATCGGTCGACAAGACGCCTGTCCGGGCGAGCCAAGCTCGCTCGTCTTTGAAGAAGCTGACAACAAACGCGCTAAAAATACTCGTCGGTAGCGGCTCGTGTAAATTATAAATAGAGCGCATTGACAGAGACGCACACACTGGCGCTGGGACACACGGATCGCGAGTGGCGCGGCTGGGAGCCACTCGCTCCTCAAGTTTGTGGTTTTCAAGGTCATGCCTCCCAGTCGCACTCTCATTCACTCGCTCGCTAACTCGCCCGCTCACTCAGCCACTCGCCCATTCACTCACCCACTCATTCACTCACTTACCTGCTCGCTCACCCGCTCACTCGCCCACCCACCCACCCATTCACTTTTCCACTCACCCATTCACTAATCCACTCACCCAGTCACTCATCCACTCACCCAGTCACTCACTGGCGCACTGACTCACCCACTCACTGACCCACTCACTGACCCACTCACTGACCCTCTCACTGTGACCCACTCACTGTGACCCACTCACTGTGACCCACTCACTGTGACCCACTCACTGTGACCCACTCACTGACCCACCCACTCACCCACCAATGCTAAAACTCCGGTCGTCATCCTCGCAGCAGCGGGTGGGCGGCTTTTGGCCCGCCGTCAAAACAAAGGCGGCTGTCAATGCATTCTGCGCGTTCACATGCGCTGCTGTGGCTGTCTGGAATGCTCTTCCTTCTGATATTAGGAATCCACTGGAGCTATGATGCACTTTTAAATCATCATCCAGATTGACAGACTAATTTCTTTGGAACTGCTTTGAGTGTGTTCGTTGCGGTCGGCTACGTGCGGTGCAAAATGTGTTAAACGTACGTGCGGTACGTGAATTCGCCCGTTAAACTGAACCACGTGGACTTGAGGGAGAACCGCTCGTTATTTAGCGGTTACTCGGCGGAAATGGGTAATGCAATTACGGTCAATACACGCACAGATTCACAGCGGATGTAACGCATGTACGCAGAGATTAAAAGGGGATCGTGAGTGGGTTGGTGAGCGTGGGTGAGCGTGGGTGAGCGTGGGTGAGCGTGGGTGAGCGTGGGTGAGCGCGTTGGCGAGCGGGTCGATGAGTAATGGTGCCACAGAAGAATTCAAGTTTGTGATTTTAAAATCCACTCCTCCTGGAAGAATTCAAGTTTGTGATTTTAAAATCCACTCCTGGATTTATTCATTTCCCTGCCAAACTGAATCTCATTGCGAGTGTAATCCGCATGGTCGTCGGTACACAGACAGAGAGAGAGAGAGAGTCACCGTGTAGAGGCGTTGGCACAGAGGAGGAGGAGGAGGTGGTGGGGATGAGTAGAATGAGATTCTCAGCTGTCGAATTTTACACCCAGAGGGGGGAGGGAAGGATGGAGGGGGGGGGGGGAGGGATGAAGACTGGGTGGGAGGGAGGGATCCCAGCCAGCTTCAGCTTGGGGCCCACCCGGTCACGTGCGCTTTAAGTGGCCGATTCCACTGCTGGATGAAGGGGGGTGGGGGGTTGGTTTGTGTCCGACCGTACTTCACCACTACGGTCAGCGCGGGTTGGCCACGGCGAGTGGCGCACAGGACGGGCTCGCCCAGGGATCTTTGCGTATTCAAATGCTATTGAAATGTAAAAGTGGGCAATTCACTTTAGCTGAGCCTTGTTTTTCAAGTGACTGTTTAAGGCATCGTTTAACGTGTCATGACGTCCGGGGACGCCTGGGCCGTCTCGTGCTAGGAAGCCGCTGGGAGCTGTGCTGCACTTGTAAATCATCTAGATTGACGAACTAATTTATTTAGGACTGCTCGTTGTTGTTGTTGTGGTTAGTGTGTTGTCCTCCTCCTCTCCCCCCCCCCCGCGCGCTCGCGCGCCTCCGATTAGCACGGTTGGCTACGTACGGTGCGAAAGAAGTTAAATATACATACTACACTATGCGTCACACTACACACACTATACACTACACACACTATGCACTACACTACTATACACTACACTATATACTACACTATACACTACACACACTATGCACTACACTACTATACGCTACACTACTATACACTACACTACTGTACACTACTATACACTACACTACTATACACTACACTAGTATACGCTACACTACTATACGCTACACTATACACTACACTATACACCACACTATACACGACGCTATACACGACACTATACTATACACTATACTATACACTACACTATACACTACACTATACACTATACTATACACTACACACAACACTACACTATACACTACACTACACACTACACTACACACTACACTGCACTATACACTACACTATACACTACACTATACACGACACCACTATACTTAATTGAAAACTCATTTCTTTAGAACAGTTTTTGTTTAGTTAGTTGTCCTACCCCCCACAGCTCGGATGAGCACTTGTTGGCTACGCACGGTGCGATAGAAGTTCAACATATGTGCTGCACTAATACACACGGCACACTGAGCTACACAACCGTAGTGGTACTGAGTTGAGCTTCATAGAGTCGCCTTCCTTTACGCCACCCAGGAACATTAACATCCCGTAGAAAGGTCCCCCCCGTGTATCCCACACAGACTGTTGGGGCAGTCTCCGTTAGCGAGTAGCAGTGCCTATGGAGGCCGGCACAGCACACGAGGGAGCGGGTGGCCGGCACCACGCCCGGCCGTCTTTGTCTCTCCCGGTGGCATCGTTTTTTTCTTTTAGAACGCACCAGGTACGCATTTTAGGGGTTCAGATAATCGTCACGGCGCGCTGTAAACCGCTACACTTATTCCCCCCACACACACACACGGGTACTCTCACTTTAAGCACAGCCACACAGACTTGCATTCACTCTCACTTGGCATCACCACTACTACCGCACGCACGCACGCACACACACGGACCATTTACACACACACACACAGACGTACAAAGATACCATTCACGAACGTAGACGATATGCACACACGCACACAACCACTCGTCACCTGCTGTGCACAAACTTCACACATTCACGCACGCACACTTAACGAGCTCCGTCACCCACCCTGCCCCACACACACACACGCACGTTGTTGCTGATCGCTTCAAGGAGCAATAAACCATCGTCACGGTCGTCATCCTTGTAGCAGCGGCTGTTGGCGAACCGTTGAACAAAGACGGTGGCCAACGCATCATCGCCGCTATGCTCCTATGGCCATCTGGAACACTTCCGATATTAGGAAGCCACAGACTAATTTATTTTAGAACAGTTTTTTTTGTGTGTTTAGTTTGGCCGTGCCACGCACCCCCACGATTAACACGGTTGGCTGTGTTAAGATGTGAAAGAAGTTCAGCATGCATACTAAACTTTACACTGCTATACGCTGCACCATAATAGGCGATACTATACACTACACATACTATACACCACTACTGTACTAAATTGTAAACTCATTTCTTTAGAGCCGCTTCTTGGGTGTTTAGTTTGTTATCCTTCCCCCGCACCTCCGATTCGCGCAGTTGGCTATGTACGGTGCGAAATAAGTTTGCCATACATACACACGCGCTTTCACAAAGAACACATGGTTTCAGTCTCCACCACCCGCCCCTCTCAGACACACACACACGTACTCACACTCACCCCTCTCAGACACACACACACGTACTCACACTCACCCCTCCCAGACACACACACACGTACTCACACTCACCACCCGCCCCTCTCAGACACACACACACGTACTCACACTCACCCCTCCCAGACACACACACGTACTCACACCCAACACCCACCCCTCCCAGACACACACACACGTACTCACACCCACCACCCACCCCTCCCAGACACACACACGTACTCACACTCACCCCTCCCAGACACACACACACGTACTCACACTCACCACCCACCCCTCTCAGACACACACACACGTACTCACACCCACCCTTCTCCCAGACACACACACACGTACTCACACCCACCCCTCCCAGACACACACACATGTACTCACACTCACCACCCACCCCTCTCAGACACACACACGTACTCACACTCACCACCCACCCCTCTCAGACATACACACGTACTCACACTTACCATCCGCCCCTCTCAGACACACACACACGTACTCACACTCACCACCCACCCCTCCCAGACACACACGTACTCACACCCACCCCTCCCAGACACACACACACACGTACTCACACCCAACACCCACCCCTCCCAGACACACACTCACACTCACCACCCACCCCTCAGACACACACACGTGCTCACACCCACCCCCCTCCCAGACACACACGTACAGTGAGGGAAAAAAAGTATTTGATCCCCTGCTGATTTTGTACGTTTGCACACTGACAAAGAAATGATCAGTCTATAATTTTAATGGTAGGTTTATTTGAACAGTGAGAGATAGAATAACAGCAAAAAGATCCAGAAAAAACGCATGTTCAAAAATGTTACAAATCGATTTGCATTTTAATGAGGAAAATAAGTATTTGACCCCTCTGCAAAATATGACTTAGTACTTGGTGTCAAAACCCTTGTTGGCAATCACAGAGGTCAGACATTTCTTTTAGTTGGCCACCAGGTTTGCACACATCTCAGGAGGGCATTTGTCCCACTCCTCTTTGCAGATCTTCTCCAAGTCATTAAGATTTCGAGGCTGACCTTTGGCAACTCGAACCTTCAGCTCCCTCCACAGATTTGCTATGGGATTAAGGTCTGGAGACTGGCTAGGCCACTCCAGGACCTTAATGTGCTTCTTCTTGAGCCACTCCTTTGTTGCCTTGGCCGTGTGTTTTGGGTCATTGTCATGCTGGAATACCCATCCACGACCCATTTTCAATGCCCTGGCTGAGGGAAGGAGGTTCACACCCAATATTTGACGGTACATGGCCCCATCCATCGTCCCTTTGATACGGTGAAGTTGTCCTGTCCCCTTAGCAGAAAAACACCCCCAAAGCATAATGTTTCCACTTCCATGTTTGACGGTGGGGATGGTGTTCTTGGGGTCATAGGCAGCATTCCTCCTCCAAACACGTCGAATCAGAATCAGAATCAGAAAGGGTTTTATTCGCCATGTAAGTTCACACCGACACGGAATTTACTTTGGCAGGATGGTGCATACATTCAACATATAGGAATCTAAAATCTTAAATAAGTTTTAAACAAGTCTTACTATAATAAGGGTTAAAAGTCTAACACTAAGGGGCTGAAGTATATAAAATTAAATAAATATCGAATATAAATAGCTTTAAGATATAATTTAAAAATACAAATAGGGAAACATAGTTAATATCAGCAACGTGTCGTTATGTAGATCAAATGTTAAAAACAGTGTTAGCCCTTGGCCTTGTTTAACAGGCCAGCAGCAGATGGGAAGAAACTGTTTTTATGGCGTGAGGTTTTGGTCCTGATGGACCGAAGCCTTCTGCCGGAGGGGAGTAGCTGAAACAGAGAGTGTCCAGGGTGGGAGAAATCGGCCATAATCTTCCTCGCTCGCCTCATAGACCTTGTCGTGTGCAGGTCCTCGAGGGTCGGTAGATTGCAGGCAATTACCTTCTCAGCAGTGTGGATGATACGCTGCAGTCTGCTCTTGTCCTTGGCAGTGGAAGCAGTGTACCAGACGGTTATGGAGGAGGTGAGGATGGATTCAATGATCGCTGTATAGAATTGCACCATCATTGTCTTTGGCAGGTTGAATTTCTTCAGCTGCCGTAGAAAGTACATCCTCTGTTGAGCTTTCTTGGTGAGGGAGCTGATGTTCAATTCCCACTTGAGGTCCCGGGAAAGAATAGTGCCCAGGAAGCGGAAGGACTCTACAATTTTTACTGGGGAGTCTAACAGGGTGATGGGGGTGAGTGGTGCTGTATTCTTCCTGAAGTCCACAACCATCTCAACTGTCTTTAGAGCATTTAGCTCTAAGTTGTTCTGGCTACACCAGGTCACCAGATTGTCAGCTTCCCACCTATAGTCAGACTCATCCCCACCAGAGATCAGCCCAATGAGGGTGGTATCATCCGCAAACTTCAATAGTTTGACGGACAGATGATTGGAGGTGCAGCTGTTGGTATACAGGGAGAAGAGCAGAGGGGAAAGGACGCAGCCCTGAGGAGTTCCGGTGCTGATGGACCTGGAGCCAGAGACTTGTGTTCCCAGCTTAACGCACTGCTTCCTGTCAGACAGGAAGTCTGTGATCCATTTACAGGTGGTGTATGGCACGTTCAGCTGGAAGAGCTTGTCCTGAAGCAGGGCAGGGATGATGGTGTTGAAGGCAGAGCTGAAGTCCACAAACAGGATCCTGGCGTAGGATGCTGGGGCGTCCAGATGCTGTAGGGTGAAGTGGAGGGCCATGTTAACTGCATCGTCCACAGACCTGTTGGCTCTGTAGGCAAACTGAAGGGGGTCCAGGAGAGGGTCTGTGATGGCTTTGAGGTGTGCCAGGACCAGGCGCTCAAAAGACTTCATTACCACAGATGTAAGGGCGACCGGTCTGTAATCATTTAGTCCTGTTGGCCTTAGCTTTTTGGGCACAGGGATGATGGTGGAGGACTTGAGACAGGCTGGTACATGGCATGTCTCCAGGGAGGTGTTAAAGATGTTGGTGAACACCGGAGACAGCTGGTCAGCGCAGTGCCTGAGGGTGGCTGGAGAGACAGAGTCCGGCCCGGCTGCTTTGCGTGGATTCTGCCTCTTGAAAAGTCTATTAACTTCTCCCTCCTGAAAGGAGATAGTCGTCTCTGTAGTATTGGTGGGGGATGGGGCCTCTTGGGTTGGAAGGGGTGGTTCAGGACAGTCCAATTGTCTTTCAAATCTACAGTAGAACTCGTTCAGGTCGTTGGCTAGGCGGGAGTCGTTAGTGGTGTGGGGGGCTCTGGGTTTGTAGTTGGTGATCTGCCTGAGCCCTCTCCAGACAGAAGCAGCGTCGTTTGTAGAGAACTGGTGTTTTAGTCTCTCTGAGTACAGTCGTTTAGCCTCTCTCACCGCTTTGCTAAACCTGTTCTTCGACTCCTTGAATCTGTCTCTATCTCCACTCCTAAACGCTTCCTCCTTCTCCAACCTCAACCTTCTGAGCTTTGCTGAGAACCAGGGCTTATTGTTGTTAAAGTTCACCCTGGTACGTGTTGGGATACAGCAGTCCTCACAGAAGCTGATGTAGGACGTCACAGCCTCTGTGAGTTCATCCAGACTATTGGTAGCAGTCGTGAACATATCCCAGTCAGTACAGTCTAAGCACGCCCGCAAATCTTCCACAGCCTCACTGGTCCACTGTTTAGATGTCCTCACAGCAGGTTTACAGAGTTTTAGTTTCTGCCTGTATGTAGGAATCAGGTGGACCATGGCATGGTCAGAGTGTCCTAGTGCTGCTCGGGGGACGGCGTGGTAGGCTCTACTGACTGTAGTGTAGCAGTGATCCAGAGTGTTCCCTTCTCTGGTTGGGCATTTAATGAATTGTATGTATTTGGGGAGTTCGTGGCTGAGATTACCTTTGTTAAAGTCGCCAAGTACGATAACCAACGAATCTGGATTTGCTCGCTCCACACTCAGAATCTGATCGGCGAGCATGCGTTGGGCCTCTTTAACCTGAGGACAAGGCGGCAAATAAACTCCGACCAAAATGAGCGACGCGAACTCGCGAGGCGAGTAAAACGGTTTACAGGTTATAAGTTGAGTTGAGTTGATGCCAAAGAATTCCATTTTGGTCTCATCTGACCACAACACTTTCACCCAGTAGTCCTCTGAATCATTCATATGTTCATTCACAAACTTCAGACGGGCATATATATGTGCTTTCTTGAGCAGGGGACCTTGCGGGCGCTGCAGGATTTCAGTCCTTCACGGCGTAGTGTTACCAATTGTTTTCTTGGTGACTATGGTCCCAGCTGCCTTGAGATCATTGACAAGATCCTCCCGTGTAGTTCTGGGCTGATTCCTCACCGTTCTCATGATCATTGCAACTCCACGAGGTGAGATTTTGCATGGAGCCCCAGGCCGAGGGAGATTGACAGTTCTTTTGTGTTTCTTCCATTTGCGAATAATCGCACCAACTGTTGTCACCTTCTCACCAAGCTGCTTGGCAATGGTCTTGAAGCCCATTCCAGTCTTGTGTAGGTCTACAATCTTGTCCCTGACATCCTTTGAGAGCTCTTTGGTTTTGGCCATGGTGGAGAGTTTGGAATCTGATTGATTGCTTCTGTGGACAGGTGTCTTTTATACAGGTAACAAGCTGAGATTAAGAGCACTCCCTTTAAGAGTGTGCTCCTAATCTCAGCTCTTTACCTGTACAAAAGACACCTGGGAGCCAGAAATCTTTCTGAGAGCGGGTCAAATACTTATTTCCCTTGTTAAAATGCAAATCAATTTATAACATTTTTGACATGCGTTTTTCTGGATTTTGTTGTTGTTATTCTGTCTCTCACTGTTCAAATAAACCTACCATTAAAATTATAGACTGATCATTTCTTTGTCAGTGGGCAAACGTACAATATCAGCAGGGGATCAAATACTTTTTTCCCTCGCTGTACTCACACTCACCACCCACCCCTCTCAGACACACACACGTGCTCACACCCACCCACCCCAGACACACACACACGTGCTCACACCCACCCACCCCAGACACACACGGGTACTCGTACTCCCCACCCACCCCTCTCAGACACACATACGTACTCTCACCCACCACCCACCCCTCCCGGACACACACACGTACTCACACCCACCCACCCCAGACACACACACGTACTCACACCCACCCACCCCAGACACACACACGTACTCACACCCACCCACTCCAAGTCACACACACACGTACTCACACCCACCCACCCCAGACACACACACGTACTCACACCCACCCACTCCAAGTCACACAAAGATCCCCCATATAGCCTGTAACAGACTGTAGGGGCAAGTGCTGTTAGCGAGCACCTATGAAGGCCGGAACGGTACACGAGGGGGTGGGTGGCCAGCACCACGCCCGACCGCCTTTGTCTCCCTAGTGGCAATGTTTACACATCGCACCAGGTACTCATTTAAGGCTGAGTCGACCTAGGGGAGGCCCGGGACCGGTTCAGATAATCGTCACTGGTGTTGGCCGTGAGCGGGAATCGAACCCGGGTCGCCAGGTTCATAGCGCAGCGTAGCGCTAACCGCTACACTATCGCTCCCCCCAGACACACACACGTACTCGCACCCACCCACCCCAGACACACACCCACCCCAGACACACACACGTACTCACACCCACCCACCCCAGACACACACACGTACTCACACCCACCCACTCCAAGTCACACACACACATGTACTTACCCACCCACCCACCCCAGACATACACGCGTACTCACACCCACCCACCCACCCCAGACACACACACGTACTCACACCCACCCACCCACCCCAGACACACACACGTACTCACACCCACCCACCCCAGACACACACACACGCGTACTCACACCCACCACCCACCCACTCCCCCGTGTGTCTGCTGGCTGGGCCTTTGTGCGCTGGCAGCCCTTAGCCGCCTCCCACAGCAACCCGAGCAACCCAATCCCGCGGTAGCGCCCAGACGCTTGCTGCAGGACTTTGTCAATGCTCCAAGCACCCCGCGCGTGCGTGCGTGCGCGTGTCAGTGCCTGTCGGCGCGTGTCAATGCAACGCGCACGGAGGCTTTCGCGACGAATAATATCGGTCGCGAAGGTTTTTGGGTTAGGCCGCGTAACATGTAAATGTTGCCGTTAAGCCGTCACCACCACCACCCGACACAGCCAGTTTTAGTAAGGTTCGTCACGTGAATAAGTGCGTGTTGGTGCTTGTGTGTGGGGGGGGGAGTGGTAACGGTTGGCACGCTGCGCTATGAACCCCGGCGACCGGAGTTCAATACCCGCTCGCCGCCGCCACCACCACCAGCGGCGATTATGTGAACCGGTCCTGGGCCTCCTCCCCTAGGTCAACTCAAATGAGTAAGCGGATACGGTGTGTAGTGAACATCGCCGCTAGGGGAGACGAAGGCGGCCGGGCGTGGTGCTGGCCGCCCACCCCCTCGTGTGCCGTGCCAGCCTTGATAGTGTGTTAATGCTATACGGGAGATCTTTGTCTTTGGTACAGGCTCGCAGAATGAGCTTGGCTCAACTCGAATGTTGTTTTGGGCATCAGTGGAAAGGCCCCGTACCCGTGGCAGGGGGCGGGTATTGTCATTGTACAACGGCGTGGGCGCCTACTCCTCTCGGTTGAACTTGAGGAATTTTATTTTGCCCATCTCCGGTTTGAGCGAAAATAAAACGAAAAACTATTTCACCAGTTAAGGGCCCCACCTGAGCTGTGTAGCTCTCTAAACAGAAGCCTTGACCTGGCCATCACGTGATAGCAGCTCAACGAAGTGGCTTATCATCATCGTCATCACCGTCACGTGGAAAATTATAGCAGGAGCCAAATACTCTAAACGCATAGACCCATGCAGAGACACACATGCAGAGACACGCACAGAGACACGCACACAGAGACACGCACACAGAGACACGCACACAGAGACACGCACACAGAGACACACAGGGACGCACGCACACAGAGACACGCACACAGGGACGCACGCACACAGACACACACAGAGACGCACGCACACAGAGACACACACACACAGAGACACACACAGAGACACACACACAGAGACACACGCACACAGAGACACACACAGAGACACACACGCACACAGGGACACACACACAGAGACACACACAGGGACACACAAACAGGGACACACACACAGAGACACACACACAGAGACACACACACACACAGAGACACACACACAGAGACACACACACACAGGGACACACACACAGAGACACACACACAGGGACACACACACAGAGACACACACACACAGAGACACACACACAGAGACACACACACACAGATACACACACAGAGACACACACACAGAGACACACACACAGAGACACACACAGAGAGACACACACACAGACACACACACAGACACACACAGACACACACACAGACACACACACAGACACAGACAGACAGACACAGCCACAGAGACGCACACAGGTAGAGTTAACATCTCCGAATGTAGGAATGTTGAACTTCTTTCGTACCATACGTAGCCAACCGCGTTAATCGGAGGTTCGAGTGGCAGGGCAACAAACTAAACACAACCCTAAAGAAATAGATTGTCAATCTAGATGATGATGTGAAAGTGTAACAGCTCCCAGTGGCTTCCTAATATCGAAAGGAAGAGCATTCCAGACGGCCGCAGAAGCTCGTCTAAAAGCGCTGCACGATACATTGTGTGAGTCTGTGGGTCTCTGTGTGATGGGTCTCTGTGTGGTGAGTCTATGGGTCTCTGTGTGATGAGTCTATGGGTCTGTGTGGTGATCACGATATAATTTTCTCCGATACCAAGGTTCTTTGCAAACCCACGGGTTTTTATCAGAGATTTGTTCATGAAGCAATTCAGATCTACAGACACAATTTCAACCGAGAAGATGGTTTCAAATTAAGCAACCATTGGAAAGATGTTCTAAATCGAACTAAACATTAAACTAATTTCAATGGTACAGTATATTTTTTCAAGTAGTGGTACCTCAAACTTTCGCAGCTCTTATAAATTCCCTTTTCACACCATCAATAGGTAAACTCCCCCTCCCCCCGCGCCAAACGGCAAGTCCACCGGCACGTACACCACCTCTTTTCCAAAAAACCGCCAATCAAATGCTAATTTTTATGCTAATTTCTTTGTCAGGACACCTTGTTTGCTCGCACACAGTTTAAAGTTCCGCGGTCTGAGTGTGGTTGTTTCGCTAAATTCTCCTGTTTGATTTGTACTAGGTGCCTCGGTGAATGTATATGCTCTGACTTTAACATAGCTATTTCTGTGACCAGTTACAAGCTAATCACTCAGCTATTTCAATGCTAAATTCTATGCTAATTCCTTTGTCAAGGGGTGCCTCTGCGGATGTGTATACTTTAACTTAGCTATTTCAATGAGCCATTTCAATGCTAAATTATATGCTAATTCCTTTGTCAAGGCGCTTTGTTTTCTTCTCACACAGCTTAAAGGTCGTGATCTAAGCGTGGCCTTTTCTCACTTCAGCGCTGTCCTCCAGACAGTCTCGTCCCTTCACCTGATGAAGGCCGCTTGTGTTGTGGCCGAAACGTCGTGATTTTTTGTTATTTTATTTTCACCTACGTGACTTTACCCAATAGAACCAAAGAGTATGGATCCTAGCAGTCACGAAAGCTTTAAATCTAGAATTCTGTGTGGTGAGTCTATGGGTCTGTGTGGTGAGTCTATGGGTCTCTGTGTGGTGAGTCTATGGGTCTCTGTGTGATGAGTCTATGGGTCTGTGTGGTGAGTCTATGGGTCTCTGTGTGTATGTTCAACTTCTTCTGCACCTTACGTAGCCAACCAAAGTGTAGCCTATCGAATTAAAATACATTTTTTTTAAAACTCGCGCTGCATTGAAGAGTGATATTAAGTCATGATGGTGTGTGTGGTGTGCTGTGTGGTGTGGTGTGTGTGCGCTGTGTGTGGGTGGTGTGTGTGCGCTGTGTGTGGGTGGTGTGTGTGCGCTGTGTGGGTGGTGTGTGTGTGTGTTGTGTGTGTGGGTGGTGTGTGTGGTGTGTGTGTTGTGTGTGTGTTGTGTGTGTGGTGTGTGTCTGTGGTGTGTGTCTGTGGTGTCTGTGGTGTGTGTGTGGTGTGGGTGTGGTGTGTGTGTGTGTCTGTGGTGTGTGTGTGGTGTGTGTGGTGTGTGGTGTGTGTGTGGTGTGTGTGTGGTGTGTGCGTGCCTCCCCCCCTCCCCACCCCCGCCTTGGGTTGCCGTCTGCAGACCCCATGCCGGAGTTCCCGGCCGCCAGCCCCCCCAGTTTCCCGAGCATCATGGGCGGCCTGCGCCTGACGCAGAGCCCCCGCGCCCGCAAGACCCGCTCGGAGCAGCAGGTGCCACTCGGGGAAGAAGCCGGTGAGTGGTGCCAGCGGCCTGCCAGTGAGTGGTGCCAGCGCCCTGCCAGTGAGTGGTGCCAGCGCCCTGCCAGTGAGTGGTGCCAGCGCCCTGCCAGTGAGTGGTGCCAGCGCCCTGCCAGCGCCCTGCCGTGCCCCTGCCAACGCCTGAAGCTGCTTCCGCGTTTGCGGTAGAAGGTTTCTGGGCACCGTGTTCTATGTTCCCCCCCCCTCCTTCCGGAAGTTGGTGATGTTGACTACCTCGCCTGGTACGCAGGACGTCGTGGGTTCGATCCCGACCCTGACAATGCCTGCTGCTGTATATTTGGAGTTTGCGTGTCTCTCTTGTCATCATCACGGTGGCTATGAGATGTTGACTACCTCGCCTGGTACGCAGGACGTCGTGGGTTCGATCCCGACCCTGACGATGCCTGCTGCTGTATATTTGGAGTTTGCGTGTCTCTCTTGTCATCATCACGGTGGCTATGAGATGTTGACTACCTTGCCTGGTCTGCAGGAGGTCGTGGGTTCCATCCCGACCCTGACGATGCCTGCTGCTGTAGATTTGGAGTTTGCGTGTCTCTCTTGTCATCATCACGGTGGCTATGAGATGTTGACTACCTCGCCTGGTCTACAGGAGGTCTGTGTCTCTCTCTCATCATCATCATCATCACGGTGGCTATGAGATGTTAACTCCCTCGCCTGGTCTACAGGAGGTCGTGGGTTCGATCCCGACCCCGACGATGCCTGCTGCTGCTGCTGTATATTTGGAGTTTGCGTCTCTCTGTCACCCCGTGGTTTTGTGGGATTTTTCTCCTGGTCCTCCGGGTTTTCCCCTCCGCATTTGGAATCATCATCACCACACGTTCAGAGTATTTGGCTGCTCTACATTTGCACGATGCTGATGATTACGACAATCCACTTCACTGAGCCACTCTAGCTCAGTGGCCCTTACCGGGTAAAATGAAAATAGCTTTAGTTTAGACTGTTTGGGCAAGGAGGTGGTGTGGCCTTTGTCTCCCTAGCGGAGAAGTTTATACGAAACACATCCTCCCGTTTGGTTCTTTCAAATGAGGATATCGTAACATATCCTAAATTTGAGGCTAAGTCGACCTCGGGGAGGTCCGGGACCAGTGCAGAGAGAAGTGTCGCTACCGGTGTTGGCCGTGAGCGGGAATCGAACTCTGTTCACTCGGCTCGTAGCTTTGCTGGCTAACCACTGCATTACCGCTGCCCACACTCTAAACTACTAAAAACTATTTTTTATTTCACCAGGTAAGCCACACTGAGCTTAGTAGCTTTTTTTTTTCCGAGCTACCTGGCCATCACAAATGTTCGAAATTCGGATGCGCTTTTGCGGCTGTCTGGAACGCTCTTCCTTCAGATATTAGAAAACCATTGGGAGCTGTGCACTTTTAAATCATCTAGATTGACAAACTAATTTCTTTATAACCGCTTTGTTTAGTCTGTTGTCCTTCCCGCCCCGCCCCCCCCCGCACCTCCGATTAGCGCGGTTGGCTACGTACGGTGCGATAGAAATTCAAAGTACACACACACACAAGCGCGTACATCGTGACAGCTGTCTGTCGTTCAACGTTTGCCGCAGGCTCTCACGTCATGTCAAGCTGCCCGGCCCCTGATCCGCAACAACAACAACAACAGCAGCAGCAGCAACAGCAGCAACAGCAGCAGCAACAGCAACAGCAACAGCCGACGCAGACCGGCACCCCGGGGCCCACGGTCGAGCCCCTCGACTGCGGCGCCGACACCGGAGCCGGCCCAAACGGCGGCGTGGACGGCCCCGGCGGCCCCGGCGGGGGAGGCGCGGGAGTGGTGGGCGGGGGCGGCGGCGGCGGCGGCGGCGGCGCGGTGGGCGGAGTGGTGGGCGGAGTGGTGGGCGGGGGCGGCGGCGGCGGCGGCGGCGGCGGCGTGCTGGTGACCAAGGACGGCGGGGGAGCGGCGGCCTGTGAGCTGCTGCCGCGCCGCTCGTCGCACGTCAAGGAGAAGCGCTACAAGTGCGCCGACTGCGGCAAGCTCTTCCGCCAGTCCACCGACCTGTTCCGCCACCAGTCGCTGCACACGGGCGAGCGGCCCTTCCAGTGCGACCAGTGCGGCAAGAGCTTCGCGCTCACGCGGGACCTGGCGCGCCACCAGCGCACGCACACGGACGAGCGCCCCTACGTCTGCGAGCAGTGCGGCAAGAACTTCCGCCTGCCCGAGGATGTGCTCAAGGTGAGGGGGAGCGGGGGGGGTGGGTGGGTGGGTGTCACGGGGATATCACGGTGGTGACTTGAAATCAGGTTGGTGGTGGTGGTGGTGGTGATTGAGATCGAGGGTGGTGGTGGTGAGATTATAGTGGTCGTGGTGGTAACTTAAATGAGGGTGGTGGTGGTGGTGATTGAGATCGGGGGTGGTGGTGGTGAGATTAGAGTGGTCGTGGCGGTAACTTAAATCAGGGTGGTGGTGGTGATTGAGATCGGGGGTGGTGGTGGTGAGATTAGAGTGGTCGTGGTGGTAACTTAAATGAGGGTGGTGGTGGTGATTGAGATCGGGGGTGGTGGTGGTGAGATTATAGTGGTCGTGGTGGTAACTTAAATGAGGGTGGTGGTGGTGATTGAGATCGGGGGTGGTGGTGAGATTATGGTGGTCGTGGTGGTAACTTAAATGAGGGTGGTGGTAGTGATTGAGATCGGGGGTGGTGGTGAGATTAGAGTGGCCGTGGTGGTAACTTAAATGAGGGTGGTGGTGGTGATTGAGATCGGGGGTGGTGGTGGTGAGATTAGAGTGGTCGTGGTGGTAACTTAAATGAGGGTGGTGGTGGTGATTGAGATCGGGGGTGGTGGTGGTGAGATTAGAGTGGTCGTGGTGGTAACTTAAATGAGGGTGGTGGTGGTGATTGAGATCGGTGGTGGTGAGATTAGAGTGGTCGTAGTGCTAACTTAAATCAGGGTGGTGACTTGAAATCAGGGTGGTGATGGTGATTGAGATTGGGGGTGGTGGTGGTGAGATTTTAGTGGTCGTGGTGGTAACTTATATCAGGGTGGTGACTTGAAATCAGGGTGGTGGTGGTGAGATTAGAGTGGTCGTGGTGGTAACTTAAATCAGGGTGGTGGTAGTGATTGAGATCAGGGGTCGTGGTGGTAACTGAAATCAGGGTGGTGGCTGCGAAATTAGGGTGGTGGTGGTGGTGACCGGAATGAGGTTGGTGGTGATCACTCGGATAATGACAATAAATAATTCGGTGCTTTTCGCACGGCACTATTGCCGTTCTTCACGCTGCAGAGCTATTGGCACGTAGAAAGGCATTATCGAGACGCCCCAGTAGTGGGCCACGCTGCTGCCGTGTAACGTGTTCACCTTTGTAAACGAAAAACAATTTATATTTTACCGGGTTAGGCTGCGTGGCTCTCTTTTCAGAAGCGAACCCTGGCCATCGCAAAAGATAGCCCAATGAAGTGGCTTATCATCACGTGGAAATGTATAGCAGCCAAATACTCGAAATACATGTTTGTTAAATGTGGAGAGAAAAAACGGAGAGAAATCTACGGGACCACGGGGGGGGGAGAGAGAGAGACATGCAAACTCTAAATATTCTGCAGGCGTCAGTCGGGATCAAACCCAAGACCTCCTGTATACCAAGCGCGGTAGTTCACGTCGCCTAGCCACCCTGATGATGAGAGAGAGAGTATTTAAAATTCCTTGTGTTCTTTTAGTCTCTTGCTTATTATTCATGCTGTCTACCCAACATACTCCCAAATGCAACTGTCGGCAGTGGCAGAACACGCGTGCCAACAGGGACACTCAATTGATTTTTACAATGTTGAAGTTCTGTGCAAAACGAGTTACTGCTGGCCAAGACTAATTAGAGAATATCGAAATTGAGAGAGACAAATTATCTTCACCGTTCGGATAGCTACAGACTTAGTGCTGCTTGGAAGCGAATCATCAAATAACACATTGTTTAAATGCATGCCTATACAGGTCACCATATATCAGTGGGGATTACCTGTGAGCAGACAATGAAGCAGTTAGTGCTTGGTGTAGCGGTAGTGAGTGATTGGGTTAGGGGTTGGTGTAGTGGTAGTGAGTGATTGGGTTAGGGCTTGGTGTAGCGGTAGTGAGTGATTGGGTTAGTGCTTGGTGTAGCGGTAGTGAGTGATTGGGTTAGGGCTTGGTGTAGCGGTAGTGAGTGATTGGGTTAGTGCTTGGTGTAGCGGTAGTGATAGGGGTAGTGATTGGGTTAGTGCTTGGTGTAGCGGTAGTGAGTGATTGGGTTAGGGCTTGGTGTAGCGGTAGTGAGTGATTGGGTTAGTGCTTGGTGTAGCGGTAGTGATAGGGGTAGTGATTGGGTTAGTGCTTGGTGTAGTGGTAGTGAGTGATTGGGGTAGTGCTTGGTGTAGCAGTAGTGAGTGATTGGGTTAGTGCTTGGTGTAGCGGTAGTGAGTGATTGGGTTAGGGCTTGGTGTAGCGGTAGTGAGTGATTGGGTTAGTGCTTGGTGTAGCGGTAGTGAGTGATTGGGGTAGTGCTTGGTGTAGCGGTAGTGAGTGATTGGGTTAGTGCTTGGTGTAGCGGTAGTGAGTGATTGGGTTAGGGCTTGGTGTAGCGGTAGTGAGTGATTGGGTTAGGGGTTGGTGTAGGGGTAGTGAGTGATTGGGTTAGTGCTTGGTGTAGCGGTAGTGAGTGATTGGGTTAGGGCTTGGTGTAGCGGTAGTGGGTGATTGGGTTAGTGCTTAGTGTAGCGGTAGTGAGTGATTGGGTTAGTGCTTGGTGTAGCGGTAGTGAGTGATTGGGTTAGGGGTTGGTGTAGCGGTAGTGATAGGGGTAGTGATTGGGTTAGTGCTTGGTGTAGCGGTAGTGAGTGATTTGGTTAGTGCTTGGTGTAGCGGTAGTGAGTGATTGGGTTAGGGGTTGGTGTAGCGGTAGTGAGTGATTGGGTTAGGGCTTGGTGTAGCGGTAGTGAGTGATTGGGTTAGGGGTTGGTGTAGGGGTAGTGAGTGATTGGGTTAGTGCTTGGTGTAGCGGTAGTGATTGGGTTAGTGCTTGGTGTAGCGGTAGTGAGTGATTGGGTTAGTGCTTGGTGTAGCGGTAGTGAGTGATTGGGTTAGTGCTTGGTGTAGCGGTAGTGATTTGGTTAGTGCTTGGTGTAGCGGTAGTGATTGGGTTAGTGCTTGGTGTAGCAGTAGTGATTGGGTTAGTGATTAGGTTAGTGCTTGGTGTAGCGGTAGTGAGTGGTTGGGTTAGTGCTTGGTGTAGCGGTAGTGAGTGATTGGGTTAGGGGTTGGTGTAGCGGTAGTAATAGGGGTGGTGATTGGGTTAGTGCTTGGTGTAGCGGTAGTGATAGGGGTAGTGATTGGGTTAGTGCTTGGTGTAGCGGTAGTGAGTGATTGGGTTAGGGCTTGGTGTAGCGGTAGTGAGTGATTGGGTTAGGGGTTGGTGTAGGGGTAGTGAGTGATTGGGTTAGTGCTTGGTGTAGCGGTAGTGAGTGATTGGGTTAGGGCTTGGTGTAGCGGTAGTGGGTGATTGGGTTAGTGCTTGGTGTAGCGGTAGTGAGTGATTGGGTTAGTGCTTGGTGTAGCGGTAGTGAGCGATTGGGTTAGTGCTTGGTGTAGCGGTAGTGAGTGATTGGGTTAGGGGTTGGTGTAGCGGTAGTGATAGGGGTAGTGATTGGGTTAGTGCTTGGTGTAGCGGTAGTGAGTGATTTGGTTAGTGCTTGGTGTAGCGGTAGTGAGTGATTGGGTTAGGGGTTGGTGTAGCGGTAGTGAGTGATTGGGTTAGGGCTTGGTGTAGCGGTAGTGAGTGATTGGGTTAGGGGTTGGTGTAGGGGTAGTGAGTGATTGGGTTAGGGGTTGGTGTAGCGGTAGTGATAGGGGTAGTGATTGGGTTAGGGCTTGGTGTAGCGATAGTGATTGGGTTAGTGCTTGGTAGTGAGTGATTGGGTTAGGGGTTGGTGTAGCGGTAGTGATAGGGGTAGTGATTGGGTTAGTGCTTGGTGTAGCGGTAGTGATTGGGTTAGTGCTTGGTGTAGCGGTAGTGAGTGATTGGGTTAGTGCTTGGTGTAGCGGTAGTGAGTGATTGGGTTAGTGCTTGGTGTAGCGGTAGTGATTGGGTTAGTGCTTGGTGTAGCGGTAGTGATTGGGTTAGGGGTTGGTGTAGCGGTAGTGATAGGGGTAGTGATTGGGTTAGTGCTTGGTGTAGCGGTAGTGATTGGGTTAGTGCTTGGTGTAGCGGTAGTGATAGGGGTAGTGATTGGGTTAGCGATTGGTGTAGCGGTAGTGAGTGATTGGGTTAGTGCTTGGTGTAGCGGTAGTGAGTGATTGGGTTAGTGCTTGGTGTAGCGGTAGTGAGTGATTGGGTTAGGGGTTGGTGTAGGGGTAGTGATTGGGTTAGTGCTTGGTGTAGCGGTAGTGATTGGGTTAGTGCTTGGTGTAGCGGTAGTGAGTGATTGGGTTAGGGGTTGGTGTAGCGGTAGTGATAGGGGTAGTGATTGGGTTAGGGCTTGGTGTAGCGGTAGTGAGTGATTGGGTTAGTGCTTGGTGTAGCGGTAGTGATAGGGGTAGTGATTGGGTTAGCGATTGGTGTAGCGGTAGTGAGTGATTGGGTTAGTGCTTGGTGTAGCGGTAGTGAGTGATTGGGTTAGTGCTTGGTGTAGCGGTAGTGAGTGATTGGGTTAGGGGTTGGTGTAGGGGTAGTGATTGGGTTAGTGCTTGGTGTAGCGGTAGTGATTGGGTTAGTGCTTGGTGTAGCGGTAGTGAGTGATTGGGTTAGGGGTTGGTGTAGCGGTAGTGATAGGGGTAGTGATTGGGTTAGGGCTTGGTGTAGCGGTAGTGAGTGATTGGGTTAGTGCTTGGTGTAGCGGTAGTGATTGGGTTAGTGCTTGGTGTAGCGGTAGTGAGTGATTGGGTTAGGGCTTGGTGTAGCGGTAGTGAGTGATTGGGTTAGTGCTTGGTGTAGCGGTAGTGAGTGATTGGGTTAGGGGTTGGTGTAGCGGTAGTGCTTGGGTTAGTGCTTGTGTAGCGGTAGTGATTGGGTTAGTGGTTGGTGTAGCGGTAGTGATAGGGGTAGTGATTGGGTTAGTGCTTGGTGTAGCGGTAGTGATTGGGTTAGTGCTTGGTGTAGCGGTAGTGATTGGGTTAGTGCTTGGTGTAGTGGTAGTGAGTGATTGGGTTAGTGCTTGGTGTTGCGTTAGTGAGTGATTGGGTTAGGGGTTGGTGTAGCGGTAGTGATAGGGGTAGTGATTGGGTTAGGGCTTGGTGTAGCGATAGTGATTGGGTTAGTGCTTGGTGTAGTGGTAGTGAGTGATTGGGTTAGGGGTTGGTGTAGCGGTAGTGATTGGGTTAGTGATTGGGTTAGTGCTTGGTGTAGCGGTAGTGATAGGGGTAGTGATTGGGTTAGTGCTTGGTGTAGCGGTAGTGAGTGATTGGGTTAGTGCTTGGTGTAGCGGTAGTGAGTGATTGGGTTAGTGCTTGGTGTAGCGGTAGTGATTGGGTTAGTGCTTGGTGTAGCGGTAGTGAGTGATTGGGTTAGGGCTTGGTGTAGCGGTAGTGAGTGATTGGGTTAGTGCTTGGTGTAGCGGTAGTGATTGGGTTAGGGGTTGGTGTAGCGGTAGTGATAGGGGTAGTGATTGGGTTAGTGCTTGGTGTAGCGGTAGTGATTGGGTTAGTGCTTGGTGTAGCGGTAGTGAGTGATTGGGTTAGGGGTTGGTGTAGCGGTAGTGATAGGGGTAGTGATTGGGTTAGGGCTTGGTGTAGCGGTAGTGAGTGATTGGGTTAGTGCTTAGTGTAGCGGTAGTGATTGGGTTAGTGATTGGGTTAGTGCTTGGTGTAGCGGTAGTGAGTGATTGGGTTAGTGCTTAGTGTAGCGGTAGTGATTGGGTTAGTGATTGGGTTAGTGCTTGGTGTAGCGGTAGTGAGTGATTGGGTTAGGGCTTGGTGTAGCGGTAGTGAGTGATTGGGTTAGTGCTTGGTGTAGCGGTAGTGAGTGATTGGTTAGGGGTTGGTGTAGCGGTAGTGCTTGGGTTAGTGCTTGGTGTAGCGGTAGTGATTGGGTTAGGGGTTGGTGTAGCGGTAGTGATAGGGGTAGTGATTGGGTTAGTGCTTGGTGTAGCGGTAGTGATTGGGTTAGTGCTTGGTGTAGCGGTAGTGATTGGGTTTGTGCTTGGTGTAGCGGTAGTGATTGGGTTAGGGCTTGGTGTAGGGGTAGTGAGTTATTGGGTTAGGGGTTGGTGTAGAGATAGTGAGTGATTGGGTTAGTGCTTGGTGTAGTGGTAGTGAGTGATTGGGTTAGGGGTTGGTGTAGGGGTAGTGATTGGGTTAGTGCTTGGTGTTGCGTTAGTGAGTGATTGGGTTAGGGGTTGGTGTAGCGGTAGTGATAGGGGTAGTGATTGGGTTAGGGCTTGGTGTAGCGATAGTGATTGGGTTAGTGCTTGGTGTAGTGGTAGTGAGTGATTGGGTTAGGGGTTGGTGTAGCGGTAGTGATTGGGTTAGTCATTGGGTTAGTGCTTGGTGTAGCGGTAGTGATAGGGGTAGTGATTGGGTTAGTGCTTGGTGTAGCGGTAGTGAGTGATTGGGTTAGTGCTTGGTGTAGCGGTAGTGAGTGATTGGGTTAGTGCTTGGTGTAGCGGTAGTGATTGGGTTAGTGCTTGGTATAGCGGTAGTGAGTGATTGGGTTAGGGCTTGGTGTAGCGGTAGTGAGTGATTGGGTTAGTGCTTGGTGTAGTGGTAGTGATTGGGTTAGTGCTTGGTGTAGCGGTAGTGGGTTAGGGGTTGGTGTAGCGGTAGTGATAGGGGTAGTGATTGGGTTAGGGCTTGGTGTAGCGGTAGTGAGTGATTGGGTTAGTGCTTGGTGTAGCGGTAGTGAGTAATTGGGTTAGTGCTTGGTGTAGCGGTAGTGAGTGATTGGGTTAGGGGTTGGTGTAGCGGTAGTGATAGGGGTAGTGATTGGGTTAGGGCTTGGTGTAGCGGTAGTGAGTGATTGGGTTAGTGCTTGGTGTAGCGGTAGTGATTGGGTTAGTGATAGGGTTAGTGCTTGGTGTAGCGGTAGTGAGTGATTGGGTTAGGGGTTGGTGTAGCGGTAGTGCTTGGGTTAGTGCTTGGTGTAGCGGTAGTGATTGGGTTAGGGGTTGGTGTAGCGGTAGTGATAGGGGTAGTGATTGGGTTAGTGCTTGGTGTAGTGGTAGTGAGTGATTGGGTTAGGGGTTGGTGTAGCGGTAGTGATTGGGTTAGTGCTTGGTGTAGCGGTAGTGATTGGGTTAGTGCTTGTTGTAGCGGTAGTGAGTGATTGGGTTAGTCCTTGGTGTAACGGTAGTGATTGGGTTAGTGCTTGGTGTAGCGGTAGTGATTGGGTTAGTGCTTGGTGTAGCGGTAGTGATTGGGTTAGGGGTTGGTGTAGCGGTAGTGATAGGGGTAGTGATTGGGTTAGTGCTTGGTGTAGCGGTAGTGATTGGGTTAGTGCTTGGTGTAGTGGTAGTGAGTGATTGGGTTAGTGCTTGGTGTAGCGGTAGTGATTGGGTTAGTGATAGGGTTAGTACTTGGTGTAGCGGTAGTGAGTGATTGGGTTAGGGGTTGGTGTAGCGGTAGTGCTTGGGTTAGTACTTGGTGTAGCGGTAGTGATTGGGTTATGGGTTGGTGTAGCGGTAGTGATAGGGGTAGTGATTGGGTTAGTGCTTGGTGTAGCGGTAGTGAGTGATTGGGTTAGGGGTTGGTGTAGGGGTAGTGATAGGGGTAGTGATTGGTTTAGGGCTTGGTGGAGCAGTGGTGATTGGGTTAGGGGTTTATCTAGTGGTATGGGTATTGATGATGGGGGTAGTGATGATGGGTTAGGGCTTGGTGTAGTGTTAGTGATTGGCTTAGGGTTTGGTGTAGTGATGATAGGGGTAGTGATTTTGTCAGGGGTAGACTCAGACCGCCACTTCGTTGGACTATCAATTGTCATAGCCAGGCCGCTTCCAAAAAGCGGTACACATCTCAGTGTGCCTTACGTGGTAAAATAAAAAAAAAATTGTTGAGATTAGAAGTGGCACTCGAATAATGGGGTTGTTTATTTGCGGACCTCGCCGAGTCGCGACTTGGAGGTCATTCGTGGTCATTGACTTGGAGGAGAGTTAAAACTATTGAACTATTAAAACTACTTTTTTATTTTACCAGCTCAGACCCTTTTTACCAGGTAAGGTTGCCACCTCACCGTGCGTCTGCTCTCTCTCTCCCTTCTCTTCCTTGTCTCCCGCACACACACCACCCACCGCCTCGCCGTCACCGCCACCACCCGCGCGTACCACCGCCACCATAACCGCCGCTATCAACCGTGTCACCACGACAACCGCCACCGCCACAACCGTCACCATGAACTGTCACTGCCTCCACCGCTGCAACCATCGCCACCGCTACTTCCACAACCACCACCACCACCACCACCGTCACCGCCGTCCCCCCCCAACATGCGCCCGCCCCCGCAGCACCAGCGCATCCACACGGACAAGAAGCCGTACCAGTGCGACACGTGCGGCAAGGCGTTCCTCCGCTCGCACGAGCTGCTGAGTCACCAGCGCGTTCACACAGGTGAGCGGCCGTACCGCTGCGACAAGTGCGGAAAGACCTTCCGCTGGTCGCACAGCCTCATCGGGCACAAGCGCACGCACAGCGCCGAGAAGAGCTTCCACTGCCGCACGTGCGGAAAGATGTACAAGCACCGCGCCTCTCTGGCCCTGCACCAGAAGTCGCACAAGTCCGGCGCGCAGCCGGGCGGCGTGGCCGGTGCCGACGCGCGGGACAAGCCGCCCGCGTTTCCCGACGCCTCCCCCAACAGCTTCCACTCGGACTTCGGGCAAGGTAACGCCGATGGGGGCGGCGGCGGCGGCGGCGGCACTGGCGGCGGCGGCGGCGGCGGCGGCGGTGGTGCCGGCGGCACTGGCGGCGGCGAAGGCGCCAGTGGGAACGAGCGGTGGGGGAGGAGGAGAGGGGACGGGACGGAGGATCGGCACTCCGGCTGGAGGAGTTCGGCGACGGTGGTGGCGGTTGTCGGTAGCCGCGGCGGCGGCGGCGGCGGTGGTGGCGGCAGTGGCCCATTCTGAGCGGCGGCGTCGTTCACGACGCCGCCGAGGATTTCATGGCCCCCCCCCCCCCCCCCCCCCCGGCATCCTCCGTCCTTGCCCAGGCTTGCTCCCCCACCACCTGAGCACCGTCGTCCCCTCGCGAGCCGCCCATCCCACACCCCCCCCACCGACTGTCCTGGCCGTCCGCTACCACCGCCGCTAACGTCGCCACCCGCCGCGTCCCCCCCCCTCGCCCCTCGCCTCTCCCCTCTCCTCCTCCTGTAGAGGAGTAATTGCGCCGACTGTGCTGTTGATTATTGCTCCGTAGCACAGAGCGAGTCCGCCCAGCGCCTCCGTCCCTCTCTTCCTTCTGCCCTGTCCCCTCCACCCTGCTGCTCCCTCCTCTCTCTCTCTCTCTCTGCATGATTCTGGGTGTCCTTGCTTTTCTGCTCTGCCTCCTGTTCCATCGCTATCCCTCTGCCCCCCCCGTGCCATCATCTGACCCGGTCACCTTTACCCTGCGTCTTCCTCCCTGCCGTTCATCTCCCATCCCTCCCCCCGCACCACCCCCACTAATCCCTCCATCTGCCTCCTCATCCACCGCCCCCCTCTGCACCCTTATCCCGGCTACATTGCACCCCACTCGTCGTGGGGCTATGGAGGTCGCAGACGATGAGCACCCATCGCCCAATGCGGACGTTAGCCGCACGCCCACAGCGATTACACCGGGGGGGTCTTGCAGACTCCTCGCGCAGAGACCCACAGACTGGCATAGAGACACATAGATTCGCATAGAAACCCGCAGGCTTGGGCAGACACCCACAGGCTAATCCAGAAACCCACAGGCTCGGGCAGATACTCACAGGCTCTCCCAAAGACACGCAGACTTGCCCAGAGACGCTCGCGCAGATACCAACAGGCTCGCCCAGGGAACCCGCGGGCTCGCCCAGGGAACCCGCGGGCTCGCCCAGACGACCCGCAGGCTCACCCAGAGAACTGCACGCTCTCCCATACACCCACAGGCTCGTCCAGAGACCCTCACGCTCGCCCTGAGACCCGCAGGCTCCCGCAGAGACCCACAGGCTCCTCCAGAGAACCGCAGGCTCTCCCAGAGACCCTCTTGGCTATTCCAGAGACCTGCAGGGTCACGCAGAGACCCACAGAGAGCCGCAGGGTCACGCAGAGACCCGCAGGCTCTCCCAGTCACCCCCAGGCTCACCCAGTCACCCACAGGCTTGCCCAGAGACCCTCACGCTCCCCCAGAGACGCGCAGGCTCCCCCAGAGACCCACAGGCTCACCCAGAGATCCAGAGGCTCCCCCAGAGACCCACAGGCTCCCCCAGAGACCCACAGGCTCTCCCAGAGACCCACAGGCTCTCCCAGAGACCCACAGGCTCCCCCAGAGACCCAGAGGCTCTCCCAGAGACCCACAAGCTCTCCCAAAGACCCACAGGCTCTCCCAGAGACCCATAGGCTCACACAGAGACCCACAGGCTTGCCCAGAGACCCTCACGCTCCCCCAGAGACCCACAGGCTCTCCCAGAGACCCAGAGGCTCGTCCAGAGACCCACAGGCTCTCCCAAACACCCACAGGCTCCCCCAGAGACCCACAGGCTCTCGCAGAGACCCAGAGGCTCCCCCAGAGACCCACAGGCTCCCCCAGAGACCCACAGGCTCTCCCAGAGACCCATAGGCTCACACAGAGACCCACAGGCTCTCCCAGAGACCCATAGGCTCGCACAGAGACCCGCAGAGAGCCGCAGGGTCATGCGGAGACCCGCAGGATCACACAGACACCCACAGGCTCGCCCTGAGACCCTCTTGGCTAGTCCAGAGACCCACAGGCTCTCCCAGAGACCCACAGGCTCTCTCAGAGACCCACAGGCTCTCCCAGAGCCTCAAAGGCTCTCTAAGAGACCCACAGGCTCTCCCAGAGACCCACAGGCTCACCCAGAGACCCACAGGCTCTCGCAGAGACCCACAGGCTCTCCCAGAGACCCAAAGGCTCTCTAAGAGACCCACAGGCTCTCCCAGAGACCCACAGGCTCACCCAGAGACCCACAGGCTCTCCCAGAGACCCACAGGCTCTCCCAGAGACCCACAGGCTCCCCAGAGACCCGCAGGCTCCCCCAGAGACCCACAGGCTCTCCCAGAGACCCACAGGCTCACCCAGAGACCCACAGGCTCTCCCAGATACCCAGAGCCTTGCCCAGAGACCCACAGGCTCTCCCAGAGACCCACAGGTTCCCCCAGATACCCAGAGGCTTGCCCAGAGACCCACAGGCTCTCCCAGAGACCCACAGGTTCCCCCAGAGACCCACAGGCTCGCCCTGAGACCCACAGGCTCCCCCAGAGACCCACAGGCTCCCCCAGAGACCCAGAGGCTCACCCAGAGACCCAGAGGCTCACCCAGAGACCCACAGGCTCTCCCAGAGACCGAGAGGCTCGCCCAGAGACCCACAGGCTCTCCCAGAGACCCACAGGCTCTCTCAGAGACCCACAGGCTCACCCAGAGACCCACAGGCTCACCCAGAGACCCACAGGCTCGTCCAGAGACCCACAGGCTCTCTCAGAGACCCACAGGCTCACCCAGAGACCCACAGGCTCGTCCAGAGACCCTCTTGGCTAGTCCAGAGACCTGCAGGGGCACGCAGAGACCCACAGGCTTGCCCAGTCACCCCCAGGCTCACCCAGTGACCCACAGGCTTGCCCAGAGACCCTCACGCTCCCCCAGAGACCCACAGGCTCTCCCAGAGAACCACAGGCTCTCCCAGAGAACCACAGGCTCTCCCAGAGAACCACAGGCTCTCCCAGAGACCCACAGGCTTGCCCAGAGACCCTCACGCTCCCCCAGAGACCCACAGGCTCTCCCAGAGACCCAGAGGCTCTCCCAGAGACCCAGAGGCTCGTCCAGAGACCCACAGGCTCTCCCAAACACCCACAGGCTCCCCCAGAGACCCACAGGCTCCCCCAGAGACCCAGAGGCTCTCCCAGAGACCCACAGGCTCTCCCAGAGACCCACAGGCTCCCCCAGAGACCCAGAGGCTCTCCCAGTCACCCCCAGGCTCGCCCAGTCACCCACAGGCTTGCCCAGAGACCCTCACGCTCTCCCAGAGACCCACAGGCTCCCCCAGAGACCCATAGGCTCACACAGAGACCCACAGGCTCCCCCAGAGACCCATAGGCTCACACAGAGACCCACAGGCTCTCCCAGAGACTCATAGGCTCGCACAGAGACCCGCAGAGAGCCGCAGGGTCATGCGGAGACCCGCAGGATCACACAGACACCCACAGGCTTGCCCAGTCGCCCACAGGCTGTCCCAGAGACCCTAACTCGTTCAGAGACCCTCACGCTCTCCCAGAGACCCACAGGCTCTCCCAGAGACCCTCTTGGCTAGTCCAGAGACCTGCAGGGTCACGCAGAGACCCACAGGCTTGCCCAGAGACCCACAGGCTCACCTGGAGGGCTCACAGGCTCTCCCAGAGACCCACAGGCTCTCCCAGAGACCCAGAGGCTCCCCCACAGACCCACAGGCTCCCCCAGAGACCCACAGGCTCCCCAGAGACCCACAGGCTCCTCCAGAGACCCACAGGCTCTCCCAGAGACCCACTGGCACGGCCAGAGACCCACAGGCTCCCCCAGAGACCCACAGTCTCTCCCAAAGACCCACAGGCTCCCCCAGAGACCCAGAGGCTCTCCCAGAGACCCAGAGGCTCTCCCAGAGACCCACAGGCTCTCCCAGAGAACCACAGGCTCTCCCAGAGACCCACAGGCTCTCCCAGAGACCCACAGGCTCTCCTAGAGACCCACAGGCTTGCCCAGAGACCCTCACGCTCCCACAGAGACCCACAGGCTCACCTAGAGGGCCCACAGGCTCCCCCAGAGACCCACAGGCTCTCTCAGAGACCCAGAGGCTCGTCCAGAGACCCACAGGCTCTCCCAAAGACCCACAGGCTCTCCCAGAGACCCATAGGCTCGCACAGAGACCCGCAGAGAGCCGCAGGGTCATGCGGAGACCCGCAGGATCACACAGACACCCACAGGCTTGCCCAGTCGCCCACAGGCTCTCCCAGAGACCCTAACTCGTTCAGAGACCCTCACGCTCTCCCAGAGACCCACAGGCTCTCCCAGAGACCCTCTTGGCTAGTCGAGAGAGCTGCAGGGTCACCCAGAGAGCCGCAGGGTCACGCAGAGACCCGCAGGATCCCCCAGAGACCCAGAGGCTCCCCCAGAGACCCACAGGCTCTCCCAGAGACCCACAGGCTCTCCCAGAGACCCAGAGGCTCTCCCAGAGACCCACAGGCTCTCCCAGAGACCCACAGGCTCTCCCAGAGACCCCACAGGCTCTCCCAGAGACCCACAGGCTCTCCCAGAGACCCACAGGCTCTCCCAGAGACCCACAGGCTCCCCCAGAGACCCACAGGCTCTCCCAGAGAGCCACAGGCTCTCCCAGAGACCCACAGGCTCCCCCAGAGACCCAGAGGCTCTCCCAGAGACCCACAGGCTCTCCCAGAGACCCATAGACTCATACAGAGACCCACAGGCTCTCCCAGAGACCCATCGGCTTGCACAGAGACCTGCAGGGGCACGCAGAGACCCGCAGAGAGCCGCAGGGTCATGCAAAGACCCGCAGGATCACACAGACACCCACAGGCTTGCCCAGTCACGCACAGGCTCTCCCAGAGACCCACAGGCTCCCCCAGTCACCCACAGGCTCGCCCAGAGACCCTCTTGGCTTGTCCAGATACCTGCAGGGTTACGCAGAGTCCCACAGGATCACGCAGACACCTACAGGCTCCCCCAGAGACCCAGAGGCTCTCCCAGAGACCCAGAGGCTCTCCCAGAGACCCACAGGCTCTCCCAGAGACCCACAGGCTCTCCTAGAGACCCACAGGCTCTCCCAGAGACCCTCACGCTCCCACAGAGATCCACAGGCTCACCTAGAGGGCCCACAGGCTCCCCCAGAGACCCACAGGCTCTCTCAGAGACCCAGAGGCTCGTCCAGAGACCCAAAGGCTCCCCCAGAGACCCACAGGCTCTCCCAGAGACCCATAGGCTCACACAGAGACCCACAGGCTCACACAGAGACCCACAGGCTCTCCCAGAGACCCAGAGGCTCTCCCAGAGACCCGCAGAGAGCCGCAGGGTCATGCGGAGACCCGCAGGATCACACAGACACCCACAGGCTTGCCCAGTCGCTCACAGGCTCTCCCAGAGACCCTAACTCGTTCAGAGACCCTCACGCTCTCCCAGAGACCCACAGGCTCTCCCAGAGACCCTCTTGGCTAGTCGAGAGAGCTGCAGGGTCACTCAGAGAGCCGCAGGGTCACGCAGAGACCCGCAGGATCACGCAGCGACCCACAGGCTCACCCAGAGACCCACAGGTTCCCTCAGAGACCCACAGGCTCCCCCAGAGACCCACAGTCTCTCCCAGAGACCCACAGTCTCTCCCAAAGACCCACAGGCTCTCCCAGAGACCCATATGCTCACACAGAGACCCCACAGGCTCTCCCAGAGACCCATAGGCTCACACAGAGACCCCACAGGCTCTCCCAGAGAACCACAGGCTCCCCCAGAGAGCCGCAGGATCACGCAGCGACCCACAGGCTCACCCAGAGACCCACAGGTTCCCTCAGAGACCCATAGGCTCACACAGAGACCCCACAGGCTCTCCCAGAGACCCATAGGCTCACCCAGAGACCCACAGGCTCCCCCAGAGACCCACAGTCTCTCCCAGAGACCCACAGTCTCTCCCAAAGACCCACAGGCTCTCCCAGAGACCCATAGGCTCACACAGAGACCCACAGGCTCTCCCAGAGACCCACAGGCTCACCCAGAGACCTACAGGCTCACCTAGAGGGCCCACAGGCTCTCCTAGAGTCCCACAGGCTCTCCCAGAGACCCACAGGCTTGCCCAGAGACCCTCTTGGCTAGTCCAGATACCTGCAGGGTTACGCAGAGACCCACAGGCTCCCCCAGAGACCCACAGGCTCCCCCAGAGACCCAGAGGCTCTCCCAGAGACCCAGAGGCTCTCCTAGAGACCCACAGGCTCTCCCAGAGACCCACAGGCTCTCCCACAGACCCACAGGCTCTCCCAGAGAACCACAGGCTCTCCCAGAGACCCACAGGCTCTCCCAGAGACCCACAGGCTTGCCCAGAGACTCTCACGCTCCCCCAGAGACCCACAGGCTCACCTAGAGGGCCCACAGGCTCCCCCAGAGACCCACAGGCTCTCTCAGAGACCCAAAGGCTCGTCCAGAGACCCACAGGCTCCCCCAGAGACCCACAGGCTCTCTCAGAGACCCAAAGGCTCCCCCAGAGACCCACAGGCTCCCCCAGAGACCCACAGGCTCTCCCAGAGACCCACAGGCTCACACAGAGACCCACAGGCTCTCCCAGAGACCCACAGGCTCTCCCAGAGACCCATAGGCTCGCACAGAGACCCACAGGCTCTCCCAGAGACCCATAGGCTCGCACAGAGACCCACAGGCTCTCCCAGAGACCCACAGGCTCTCCCAGAGACCCACAGGCTCTCCCAGAGACTCATAGGCTCGCACAGAGACCCGCAGAGAGCCGCAGGGTCATGCGGAGACCCGCAGGATCACACAGACACCCACAGGCTTGCCCAGTCGCTCACAGGCTCTCCCAGAGACCCTAACTCGTTCAGAGACCCTCACGCTCTCCCAGAGACCCACAGGCTCTCCCAGAGACCCTCTTGGCTAGTCGAGAGAGCTGCAGGGTCACGCAGAGAGCCGCAGGGTCACGCAGAGACCCACAGGCTCTCCCAGAGACCCACAGGTTCCCTCAGAGACCCACAGGCTCACCCAGAGACCCACAGTCTCTCCCAGAGACCCACAGTCTCTCCCAAAGACCCACAGGCTCACCCAGAGACCCACAGGCTCCCCCAGACACCCACAGTCTCTCCCAGAGACCCACAGTCTCTCCCAAAGACCCACAGGCTCTCCCAGAGACCCATAGGCTCACACAGAGACCCCACAGGCTCTCCCAGAGACCCATAGGCTCCCTCAGAGACCCACAAGCTCACCCAGAGACCCACAGGCTCCCCCAGAGAGCCGCAGGATCACGCAGCGACCCACAGACTCTCCCAGAGAACCACAGGTTCCCTCAGAGACCCACAGGCTCACCCAGAGACCCACAGGCTCACCCAGAGACCCACAGGCTCCCCCAGAGACCCACAGTCTCTCCCAGAGACCCACAGTCTCTCCCAGAGACCCACAGGCTCTCCCAGAGACCCATAGGCTCACACAGAGACCCACAGGCTCTCCCAGAGACCCACAGTCTCTCCCAGAGACCCACAGGCTCTCCCAGAGACCCATAGGCTCACACAGAGACCTGCAGGGGCGCGCAGAGACCCGCAGGGTCACACAGACACCCACAGGCTTGCCCAGTCACGCACAGGCTCTCCCAGAGACCCACAGGCTCACCCAGAGACCTACAGGCTCACCTAGAGGGCCCACAGGCTCTCCTAGAGACCCATAGGCTCTCCCAGAGACCCACAGGCTTGCCCAGAGACCCTCTTGGCTTGTCCAGATACCTGCAGGGTTACGCAGAGACCCACAGGCTCCCCCAGAGACCCACAGGCTCCCCCAGAGACCCAGAAGCTCTCCCAGAGACCCAGAGGCTCTCCTAGAGACCCACAGGCTCTCCCAGAGACCCACAGGCTCTCCCAGAGACCCACAGGCTCTCCCAGAGACCCACAGGCTTGCCCAGAGACCCTCACGCTCCCCCAGAGACCCACAGGCTCTCTCAGAGACCCAAAGCCTCGTCCAGAGACCCACAGGCTCCCCCAGAGACCCATAGGCTCGCACAGAGACCCGCAGAGAGCCGCAGGGTCATGCGGAGACCCGCAGGATCACACAGACACCCACAGGCTTGCCCAGTCGCTCACAGGCTCTCCCAGAGACCCTAACTCGTTCAGAGACCCTCACGCTCTCCCAGAGACCCACAGGCTCTCCCAGAGACCCTCTTGGCTAGTCGAGAGACCTGCAGGGTCACGCAGAGACCCACAGGCTCTCCCAGTCACCCCCAGGCTCGCCCAGTCACCCACAGGCTTGCCCAGAGACCCTCACGCTCGCCCTGAGACCCACAGGCTCTCTCAGAGACCCACAGGCTCTCTCAGAGACCCACAGGCTCCCCCAGAGACCCACAGGCTCCCCCAGAGACCCACAGGCTCCCCCAGAGACCCAGAGGCTCACCCAGAGACCCACAGGCTCTCCCAGAGACCCACAGGCTCACCCAGAGACCCACAGTCCACATCCTCCTATCTCCTCCCTCCCTCTTTCCTTTCCTCCCCACCACTCCCGTGTCCTCCTCTCCCCCCGCCCCCCCCCATTCTCACCCTTCCCCCTCTCCCCGCCTCACGCCGCCCCCCCCCCCGAGTCGGCTGTACTCGCTCAGCAACCCCAGAGTCAGGGAGAGTGTGTGGGGTTAACGCCACCAGCGTGTGGCGATAAAACCAGGACGTCAGGAGAGAAATGCCCTTAAAGCCCCAGTTTACACGGCATGTTGGGTGGAATTCCTCATTGCTTGTCTCCCCCCCCCGGAAAACGAACGAATCCAAACCCCTCCCCGGAAAGCGGAACGCGTCCACCCCGCGCCGAAGACGGAGCCAAAACGGAGATGCCCTAAAACAAAACCCGCGTCCGAGGCAAAAACAAAACAACAAAAAAAAACCAGCAAACGCCGCCGCCTTGGAAGCAGCGGTCCCTTTTGCGCGCGGTCCTGCATGTGCGCTTCGAGTCGCTCCGACGTTAAACCACTGGGGCTTTAAGATCTCGCTTGCTCGCCCGACCGCCCCCATCCCCACCGCGCCGGACGCTGCCGAGGAGGGGGAGGAGCGGCGGCGGCGGCGGCGGCGGCGGCGAAAATTCGTGCAGTGACGCAGCTTTGTCGCTGTTGACGACGATGATGATGGCTGTGGAGGCTGTGGTTTTGTCACGGTGACTGTTTATTACGGGGGGGGCGGGGGCGGGGCGGGAAAGTCGCGGCGTTTTTGAATGGAAATAAAGTAAGCGCCCCCCTCCCCCCCAACTTGGCGTTTTAGGGTGACGCGTGGGGTGACGTGTGGGGGTGACGTGTGGGGTGACGTGTGGGGTGACGTGGGGGTGACGTGGGGGTGACGTGGGGGGTGACGTGTGGGGGTGACGTGTGGGGTGATGTGTGGGGTGACGTGGGGGTGACGTGGGGGTGACGTGGGGGGTGACGTGGGGGGTGACGCGTGGGTGTGACGTGGGGTGTGACGTGGGGTGTGACGTGGGGGGTGACGCGTGGGGGTGACGTGGGGGTGACGTGGGGGTGGTGCCTCCGCCAGCCACGTGGAGGACGACTCCGCTACTCGGTGCCGACGTCGCAGCCTTGCCGCAGTTCCCCCGGAGCGACCCACCCCCCCTCCCTCTCCTCCTCGCCCACGCTTCCGTGTTTGATTCCCAGGCACAGGTGGTGCGCCCACCCCCCCACGCGGCCGGCCCCCCCCCCCACTTCTCGACACACCGAGGAACGGAGCCGACCTTAACTCCACCGCTCTCGCCCCCCTCCACAAAACACACGGACACAAGTGCCTGGCAACAACCCCCTCTGTGTGTGTGTGTGTGTGCGCTACCCACCCCGTGCCCCCCTACCCACCCCGTGCCCCCCTACCCACCCCGTGCCCCCCTACCTACCGTCTCCTCCCCTCACCCGCTCCTCACCCCCCCCCTCCCCGCCCCCCTTCCCTTCCCCCACGCACGCTTCCTCCCGAATGCTTGGGGGTGAGCAGGAAGCCAGGGCGGGGAAGGGCGGGTGGGAGTGCAGCAGCAGCAGCAGCAGCAACAGCAGCAGCAGCAGCAGCAGCAGCAGGGAGCCGCGGGTAGCGCCGCCGGCGGCAGCGGCGGCGGCGGCGGCGGCGGCGGCGCTGCTCAGGCGGTGCGCGAGGACGGCAAGGAGGAGCACCCCTGCGCGCTGCCGCCACTGCAGACCAACAGCCGCGGGGAGGTGACCTTCCGCTGCGGCGAGTGCGGCAAGTGCTACCTGTGGCCGCCCTACTTCCGGCAGCAGCCTCGCCCGTACTGGTGATTTTTTTTTTGGGGGGGCGGGGGGGGGGCGGTGGCGGTGGAGGGTTGCGGGGTTGCGGGGTTGGGGGGGGGGGCCCCAGCTGCGGCCAACCCTCGCTGCGAGCTCTGACCGACCTTGCTTAGTCCGGCCCGAGAGCCGTCCCATCATCGGGCCCCGCCGACGACGACGATGAAGGAACATCGGCCGACCCGCCCCGGGGAGAGCCGCCTTGGTGGCGGCGGTGGTGGCGGTGGTGGGCGGTGGTGGGGGGGGCGGTGGGGGGGGGCGGTGGGGGGCAAGAGAGGGAGCGGCGGCGGCGGGCGTTGAGTTGGCGGGCAGAAGTAGAAGACTCCGCCACACTTCACCTTAGCTTCTTTCGTTTGTTGTTTTGTTTGGTGGGAGTTTTTGGACGCGAGAGTCGAGGTGACGCCGGCGGCGGCGCTCCCCAAGTAACCCCAGTGGTTTATTTGAAGGCTGCGGGGGGGTCCCCCTGTGGATTACGCACCACATCATCATCCTCCACCGCAACCACCACGGATCTTGCCAAACTCGCAGTGGCCACGACCTTCCAGCCTCGGCATGAAACCACCAACCCCCGACTCTCCTTCCTTGCTGCTGCTGCTGCCGCCGCCGCCCATCGACAAGCTTCGTGCGTGCGTGCTGACGTGTACGGTGTGTCATTTCACCACCCGCTGACGTTGATGATCATGATGATGATGATGGCGGTGGTCGGTGGGAGTGCGTGGTTGTTGATGGTGGGTAGCGCAACCAGAGCCGGCTTGTGTACAAGCCGGCCGCGGTGGCGCTTGATGAACATATTGGCGAGTCCTTGGTTTGGCGCGGACGCTCGGCTCATTCTATGAAAGCTCGTTTTGCTTTTATAATTCTCGCGGGTTATCAACATCTTTTTTTGTTTGTTGTCGTGGTGATGATGATGATGATTCCTGGGCACAAATTCACGCCGATTAATCGCTGGCTTTAGAAGGCGGGTGATGGTGGCGGTGGGCGGCTTTAGGAGGTAAAAACGCAATTATTATTTTTGTTTAATTTTTTTTCCTTTATCCCCCCCCCGTCATTTTGATTTGGGGCTCTGCAAGCGCTCTGATAATTTCTGAAGCGTTACTTTTGCGCTACGGGCGATTGGATTTCTTTCTCTCTCTCTCGCTCTCTCGCTCTCCCTCCGACATTTTTACAAGTGCATTTCTAGCGGAAGCGCTCCACCACAACGCTTGGGCACGCACGGCCGAGGCTGTCAAAAACCTACGCACGACGTTCCCACCCGATCGATCTGACGGTGTATATATGTAGCAACCGTGTTGCGGTGGCAACTGTATTTTAAGATGAGTCCAAATAAATCACGGGGAAGGGGGGTGGAGGTGGAGGGGCGGGGGATGGGGTGTGGTGGGTATTGGTGTTTGTAAAGAGAAAAAAAAATACTAATTATTGTTACGAATGAAAGTTCGGGTTGTTAAAACGCGGGGGGCGGGGGGGGGAAATGTACGTAAAAACCTGAGAGCCGCCGGTTGTGTTTTCATACGCGGCGTTTTTCCCCTCCTCTCCCACCCTCCGTTTCGACGGAATTTGGTCAGGCGCGTCGCCGACTCGAATCTTTCATGATCCGCTAAACCCAACGGGAAGCCCCCCCCCCCCTCCGCCCCCCCCGCCCACCGTCTTTCGCCCGACAAGACTTCCAAAAGCTTCCGCGGCCGCTCCGATTCTCGTCCCCCGGGGCACCAGGCAACCCCCCCCACCGCCCGCCCCCTGTTCGCGTCGGGGGGGGGGGGGGGGGGTTGGCACGAGTTCCTCTCCATCGTGGGCAACCGCCGTTGATCTCCCACCCCCGCAACGTACGAACGTGAAACTTCTTTCGCACCGTCAATGTCGCCAACCGCGCTGATCGGCAGCTGCTCGGTTTTTTTCGACGATTGGTGCCCCCCCCACCCCCCCCTCCCTCCGAGATAAGCCCCCCCCAACCAGGATTTTAATTTCTCCGTGGTGGAGGTCCGTCAACGTCTCGGCTCTTATCATGACAGCGGCGGGGGAGGCGGAGCGTCAAAACTCATTAAAAGACAGATCAAGAGTTTCCATTGGTTTTTTTTTATTTAGCTGGTCCGCTTGCTTAAGGGGTCCTCCTCCCCCCCCAACGGTATCGTAGCTTTCAGGCTGCCCCGGACCCCCATCGGGAGGGGGCCCGGGGGGGGGGGTGGCGGTGAAGTCCGTCGTGCTGAGCCGGTTGGTTTAAGGCCCCCCCCCCCCCCCCCCCCCCCCCCCCCAAATCGCCAGACCCTCAGAGTATTTATTCGCGGTTTGCTATCCAGCAGCAGAAAAAACTCGCGCCTCCTGGCGAAGGAAGGACTTACCGCCACGTTGAGATCCACGCCAGCACTTGTTGGCCAGACGGCGCGCACTCAACGTGACAGAAGTGAATCGGGAGGCCGGCGCAGCTTTTAAAGTGTCGTTGCTTTCACCCCCATCCCCATACCCCGCCCGCCCGCCCCCCCCGTGAAATCACGTTGCGTATCCCCGCCTCATCAAGATCCCACCCCGTGGTGTAAGTCTCGACAGCCTTGTGGGCCATTTGGCAAGCAGCGCCTGGCAAGGCCGGCAGCCACGCGGGCATCTTGAGAGGACGCCGGTGCGCAGGCTTGGCTGGCGGATTGACTCGTCGATTCGCGTCACACGGCAATCCGCTCGCTCGCTCTCTCTCTCTCTTTCTCTCGGGGCTTCATTTCTACACAGGGCGCGCACCCACGCGCACGCACACACACACACACCAACACAATTGTACATACAAGACTTTATTTGATAACTTTGTAATTTACTAATTATTGCAGGCGCGGTCGCTCCGCGCGGAGCGGGAAGGCGGAGGTGTGGAGGGAGTGTCGGGTCCCCCCCCGTCGGCCGTGCATGTTCATTTGTTTCTGTGGGGGCAGGGGGCGGTGCCGAGTGTGGATCCACCACCCACACAACCAGATCCCTACCCCACCAACCACCCCCCCCCCCACCCCTGCCTCGTGTGTTACTGGACACAATATATTATCTTTGTTATAATAACCCTACCGTAGCTGTTTAAAAAAAAAACCCGTGTTTCCAATGTATAGTTAGTGTGACAGGAAGGTGGTTATTTTATATTAAAATTCAAATAAAAACACGTGTGTGCACACATACAAAACCTCTTCTTCCTATTCTCAACTCCCCCCTCCCTCTTCCACCAAACAGCATTTCATGAGTGGAGGGGGTCCACACCATGGTTTCCACCACCCCCTTCCGACTCATCCCCTAACCCTGGCAACACCCCGGACTCCGCGAGGTTTGGCTGTGGTTGGAACGCCACCCCCACCCCCGAGACCCACTCCCCATTGCTTTTCTATGTGACAAATGTAACACTGTGCAAAAAAAAAACCGGAATAATAGGTCTCCCCCCCCCCTCCCGTATGTTGTTGTACTAAAATAAAGTGTTTTATGAAGGTTGTACGCCTATTCGTTGAGTGGGGGTGGTGGAGGCGTTGGGGGAGGGGTGTGCTGTGGATAGGAGTACTGTGAGTTGGTGGTGGGGTAGGAGGTGAGTGGGTGAGGTTTTGGGGGGGGGGGGGGGCAGGAGGAAAAATCCATCACTGGCACAAGAAGAGATGGAGTGATGTGGTAGAGGAGGACGTGGAGCTGAGTGGACTTGCCGATGACCGGTACCAGCGGTGTCAAGATCGGCCTCTGTGGAGGAGGCTCGTGAAGGACGCTGCTACTGGGCTGTTGGAGGCAGCGCCCTCCAGCAACAATGGAGGGCGGAGTGCCGGGTGGCTAGAAACGCGGCAAGTTGTCACGGTAGGGGGCACAGGTGGTGCATCTCCCAGTCATCTCGGCCAACCCATGGCAGCTGCTGGGTCTGTCCTGTGACCCACCTGCAGGTAGTCGACACGTCACGTGGCCTCCGTGCACCTTCCCTGGCACGTCGTATGCAGGCATGGTGACGACCTTCATTCGGTGCTCGCCAACAGCTTTTGGCTATATGGGGGATCTTTGCCCTTTGGGCAGATGAGTAGGTGGGTGGGTGAGTAGGGTCAGTGGTTGAGTAGGGTGAGTGGGTGGGTGAGTAGGGTGAGTAGGGTGAGTGGGTGGGTGGGCGAGTAGGTTGGTGGGTGAACAGGCTTGTGGGTGAGTAGGTGGGTGAGCAGGCAGATGGGCAGGCAAGTATGCAGTTGTGTGAGTAGGTGGGTGGGTGAATGAGCAGGTGGGTGGGCAAGCGAGTGGGTGGGTGAGTAGGTTGATGGGTGAGTAGGTTGGTGGGTGAGTAGGTTGGTGGGTGAGTAGGTTGGTGGTTGAGTAGGTTGGTGGGTGAGTAGGTTGGTGGGCGAGTAGGTTGGTGGGCGAGTAGGTTGGTGGGCGAGTAGGTTGGTGGGCGAGTAGGTTGGTGGGCGAGTAGGTTGGTGGGTGAGTAGGTTGGTGGGTGAGTAGGTTGGTGGGTGAGTAGGTTGGTAGGTGAGTAGGTTGGTGGGTGAGTAGGTTGGTGGGTGAGTAGGTTGGTGGGTGAGTAGGTTGGTGGGTGAGTAGGTTGGTGGGTGAGTAGGTTGGTGGGTGAGTAGGTTGGTGGGCGAGTAGGTTGGTGGGCGAGTAGGTTGGTGGGCGAGTAGGTTGGTGGGCGAGTAGGTTGGTGGTTGAGTAGGTTGGTGGGTGAGTAGGTTGGTGGGTGAGTAGATTGGTGGGTGAGTAGGTTGGTGGGTGAGTAGGTTGGTGGGTGAGTAGGTTGGTGGGTGAGTAGGTTGGTGGGTGAGTAGGTTGGTGGGTGAGTAGGTTGGTGGTTGAGTAGGTTGGTGGGTGAGGTTGGTGGGTGAGTAGGTTGGTGGGTGAGTAGATTGGTGGGTGAGTAGGTTGGTGGGTGAGTAGGTTGGTGGTTGAGTAGGTTGATGGGTGAGTAGGTTGGTGGGTGAGTAGGTTGGTGGGTGAGTAGGTTGATGGGTGAGGTTGGTGGGTGAGTAGGTTGGTGGTTGAGTAGGTTGGTGGGTGAGTAGGTTGGTGGGTGAGTAGGTTGGTGGGTGAGTAGGTTGGTGGGTGAGGTTGGTGGTTGAGTAGGTTGGTGGGTGAGTAGGTTGGTGGTTGAGTAGGTTGGTGGGTGAGTAGGTTGGTGGGTGAGTAGCTTGGTGGTTGAGTAGCTTGGTGGTTGAGTAGGTTGGTGGTTGAGTAGGTTGGTGGGTGAGTAGGTTGGTGGGCGAGTAGGTTGATGGGTGAGGTTGGTGGTTGAGTAGGTTGGTGGGTGAGTAGGTTGGTGGGTGAGTAGGTTGGTGGGTGAGTAGGTTGGTGGGTGAGTAGGTTGGTAGGTTGGTGGTTGAGTAGGTTGGTGGGTGAGTAGGTTGGTGGTTGAGTAGGTTGGTGGTTGAGTAGGTTGGTGGTTGAGTAGGTTGGTGGGTGAGTAGGTTGGTGGGTGAGTAGGTTGGTGGGTGAGTAGGTTGGTGGATGAGTAGGTTGGTGGGTGAGTAGGTTGGTGGGTGAGTAGGTTGGTGGGTGAGTAGGTTGGTGGGCGAGTAGGTTGGTGGGTGAGTAGGTTGGTGGATGAGTAAGTTGGTGGGTGAGTAGACGAGTGGATGGGTGGGCCGATGAGAACTGGACGGGTGGATGAGAATTAAAACCGTGACTGAACCCAGCAACAAATTGGACAGTGGCGAAGCCGGGCCGACGGAACAATTCCACCGACAATCCGCGGCGATTGGGTTGGGCAGGGAGGTGGGTGGGGTAGATAGGGGTGGGGGTGGGGTGGGGTTGTCTCCCACCGCCAACACGACGATACCCACTCCAAGCCATTACAACGTCCGTCATTTATTCATCACGGGGTTCCAAGAGAAGAAGAGACATCGCCGTGAAGTATGGGGGTGGTGGTGGCGGCGTGGGTGGGTGGGCGACACGCAACACAGCAACAAACCGAACTCCCAACATCATCTTACCCAACACCACCCCACCCAACTATAGCCCCCCCCCTCCCCCCCCCCCCCCCAACCAAGACAATAAAATAAACAGCAAAACTGTCATCACTTTGGCAACAATATACAGTACGGAGTCAAGCACGCGTGTGTTGGTGGTGGGCGACTGCGATGATGATGATGATGGCGGCGATGGGCGTGATGGTGACGATGACGACGGTGGTGACGATGATGGTGGTTGGTCGTGGTGACGATAGCGGTGGTAGCAGTGGTGGTGGTGAAAGCGGTGGTGGTAGTGACGATAGTAGCGGTGGTGGTGATAGCAATGGTGGAGTTGGCGACGATGATGATGATAGCGGTGGTAGCAGTGGTGGTGAAAGTGGTGACAGCAATGGTGGCGGTGACGATGATGATAGCGGTGGTAGTGGTGACAGCAATGGTGGTGGCGACGATGATGATAGCGGTGGTGACAGCGGTGGTGGTGGCGACAGCAATGGTGGTGACAGCAATGGTGGTGGTGACAGCAATGGTGGCGGCGACAGCAATGGTGGTGGCGACGATGATGATGATGATAGCGGTGGTGGTGGTGACAGCAATGGTGGTGACGATGATGATAGCGGTGGTGGTGGTGACAGCAATGGTGGTGACGACGATGATGATGATAGCGGTGGTGGTGACAGCAATGGTGGCGGTGACAGCAATGGTGGTGCGTCACCTCCTGCACCAACGGCTCTGGCGCCGTGCGCGCCCCTAAGAGTCGTCGTCCCCGAAGACTCTGCGCGAGTTGGGGAAGCGACTGGGGTCGTAGTCCGAGTCGTCCTTCAGGCGCTTCTTGATGTCAGACTTCACCTGGGGGTAGGGGTGGGGAGGGGGGAGAGTTGAGCAACCTCAGCCGCACGTCACCCGCCGCCTGTGCCCGTGAGCGACGGAGCGACGCGTCACCTGCTGCCTGTACGCGGCCTGCGTGGCGTCGGCGTCGCGTGCCAGCGACTCCACGCTGGTCACCGGCTGAGCCCCGGCTCCGCGCGCCGCTCGGCGTAGAGCGTCGGCCAGGGACAGGCGTCCACCCTCCCCCTCCTGCATGGTCTGTGGACAGTGTCGCCAACGTGTCACAGGAACCACTCGGACACACCGCCACCACAACACCACCACCACACCGCCACACCACCACACCGCCAATCAGCCACACCGCCACCATACCAATCAGCCACACCGCTACCACAACACCACACCAAACATCAGCCACACCATACAGCCACACCATACAGCCACACCCCCACCACACCACCACACCACCACCCCAAACAGCAGCCACAACAATCTCCACACCGCCACCACACCACCACCACACCACCACCACACCAAACAGCAGCCACACCAAAGCAGCCACACCAAAGCAGCCACACCGCCACCACCACACCAAACAGCAGCCACACCAATCAGCCACACCGCCACCACACCAATCAGTCACACCGCCGCCACCACACCAAACAACCACGCCACCAAACAAGCACATAAAACCTCACCCGCACCTTCCTGCGCTTGGCGGGCATGCCGCTGAGATAGGCGTCGCTGAACGGAGCCTGCGGCTTGATGCGCCGCTGGGTGTGGATATCCTGCCTCATCACCGGCACCCAGTCCTGACGGGCTCCCCGGGTTTGGGGGTCAGGGGAGGGGGGGGGGATGCACAACGGTGGCACCACAGATTAGCACGGTTGGCTACGTGCTGTGAAGTTCGCACCTCTCACGTCTCTCTCCACACTCCACTCACTCTGTAGAACAGGGCTAGAACACACAAACTCCACTCACTCACTCTGTAGAACAGGAGTAGAACACACAAACTCCACTCACTCACACTGTAGAACAGGAGTAGAACACACAAACTCCACTCACTTGCTCTCACTGTAGAACAGGGGTAGAACACACAAACTCCACTCACTTGCTCTCACTGTAGAACAGGAGTAGAACACACAAACTCCACTCACTCACACTGTAGAACAGGAGTAGAACACACAAACTCCACTCACTCACTCTGTAGAACAGGGGTAGAACACACAAACTCCACTCACTCACTCTGTAGAACAGGAGTAGAACACACAAACTCCACTCACTCACTCTGTAGAACAGGGGTAGAACACACAAACTCCACTCACACACTCTCACTGTAGAACAGGGGTAGAACACACAAACTCCACTCACTCACTCTGTAGAACAGGGCTAGAACACACAAACTCCACTCACTCTGTAGAACAGGGCTAGAACACACAAACTCCACTCACTCTGTAGAACAGGGGCAGAACACACAAACTCCACTCACTCTGTAGAACAGGGCAGAACACACAAACTCCACTCACTCACTCTGTAGAACAGGGCTAGAACACACAAACTCCACTCACTCACTCTGTAGAACAGGGCTAGAACACACAAACTCCACTCACTCACTCTCAATGTAGAACAGGGGTTGAACACACAAACTCTACTCACTCACTCACTCTGTAGAACAGGAGTAGAACACACAAACTCCACTCACTCACTCTGTAGAACATGAGTAGAACACACAATCTCCACTCACTCTGTAGAACAGGGGTAGAACACACAAACTCCACTCACTCTGTAGAACAGGGATAGAACACACAAACTCCACTCACTTGCTCTCACTGTAGAACAGGGGTAGAACACACAAACTCCACTCACTCACTCTGTAGAACAGGGCTAGAACACACAAACTCCACTCACTCACTCTGTAGAACAGGGCTAGAACACACAAACTCCACTCACTCACTCTGTAGAACAGGGCTAGAACACACAAACTCCACTCACTCACTCTGTAGAACAGGGCTAGAACACACAAACTCCACTCACTCACTCTGTAGAACAGGAGTAGAACACACAAACTCCACTCACTCACTCTGTAGAACAGGGGCTAGAACACACAAACTCCACTCACTCACTCTGTAGAACAGGGCTAGAACACACAAACTCCAATCAGGACGGCTCCCATCATCCCACTGCGATCCTCCAAAACCCAACCCAACCCAACCACCACAGTCTACAGACGGACGTCCCCCCGTGTAACCAAGCGTCTGCTATCCCAGCACCATCCTCCAAAACCCAACCACCACATCTACAGACGGATGTCCCCGGTGTGACCCTTGACGTCCCATCGCGATCACCCCACCGCGGTGGTGGAGGCGGGGGGGTGCCAACGGACTCACGGGTGGCACCACGGAGGCCCAGGCGTCGCCCACCAAAGCCTCGGCGCCCGTCGCCGCTTCCTCCTGGCCAAGCGTCGCCCCCGGTGGCACGGCGTCCATGGCGACGGGCCGGTCGGCCAGACCCGCGGCCTCTTCCGCGGTGGTGGCCGGCGGGGGAGACTGCATGGGAGCCGACTGAGGCCACGGTGGCAGCGTTAGCGTTGATTGCAGCATTAGCGGCGTTGATGATGGTAGCAGTGTTGGCGGTGTTGATGGCGACAGTAGTGATACTGACGGTGGTGGCGTTGATGATGGTAGCAGTGTTGGCGGTGTTGATGGCGACAGTAGTGATACTGACGGTGGTGGTGTTGATGATGGTAGCGGTGTTGGCGGTGTTGATGGGGACAGTAGTGATACTGACGGTGGTGGTGTTGATGATGGTAGCAGTGTTGGCGGTGTTGATGGCGACAGTAGTGATACTGACGGTGGTCGTATTGATGATGGTAGCAGTGTTGGCGGTGTTGATGGCGACAGTAGTGATACTGACGGTGGTGGTGTTGATGATGGTAGCAGTGTTGGCGGTGTTGATGGGGACAGTAGTGATACTGACGATGGTGGCGTTGATGATGGTAGCAGTGTTGGCGGTGTTGATGGCGACAGTAGTGATACTGACGGTGGTGGTGTTGATGATGGTAGCAGTGTTGGCGGTGTTGATGGCGACAGTAGTGATACTGACGGTGGTGGCGTTGATGATGGTAGCAGTGTTGGCGGTGTTGATGGCGACAGTAGTGATACTGACGGTGGTGGTATTGAGGATGATGGTAGCAGTGTTGGCGGTGTTGATGGCGACAGTAGTGATACTGACGGTGGTGGTATTGAGGATGATGGTAGCAGTGTTGGCGGTGTTGATGGCGACAGTAGTAATACTGACGGTGGTGGTATTGAGGATGATGGTAGCGGTGTTGACGGTGTTGATGGCGACAGTAGTGATACTGACGGTGGTGGTGTTGATGATGGTAGCAGTGTTGGCGGTGTTGATGGCGACAGTAGTGATACTGACGGTGGTGGTATTGAGGATGATGGTAGCAGTGTTGGCGGTGTTGATGGCGACAGTAGTGATACTGACGGTGGTGGTATTGATGATGGTAGCGGTGTTGGCGGTGTTGATGGCGACAGTAGTGATACTGACGGTGGTGGTGTTGATGATGGTAGCAGTGTTGGCGGTGTTGATGGGGACAGTAGTGATATTGATGGTGGTGGTATTGAGGATGATGGTAGCAGTGTTGGCGGTGTTGATGGCGACAGTAGTGATACTGACGGTGGTGGTGTTGAGGATGGTAGCAGTGTTGGCGGTGTTGATGGCGACAGTAGTGATATTGATGGTGGTGGTATTGATGGTAGCAGTGTTGGCGGTGTTGATGGCGACAGTAGTGATACTGACGGTGGTGGTATTGAGGATGATGGTAGCAGTGTTGGCGGTGTTGATGGCGAGAGTAGTGATACTGACAGTGGTGGTATTGAGGATGATGTTAGCGGTGTTGACGGTGAAGATGGCGACAGTAGTGATACTGACGGTGGTGGTATTGAGGATGATGGTAGCGGTGTTGACGGTGTTGATGGCGACAGTAGTGATACTGACGGTGGTGGTGTTGATGATGGTAGCAGTGTTGGCGGTGTTGATGGCGACAGTAGTGATACTGACGGTGGTGGCATTGAGGATGATGGTAGCAGTGTTGGCAGTGTTGATGGCGACAGTAGTGATACTGACGGTGGTGGTATTGAGGATGATGGTAGCAGTGTTGGCGGTGTTGATGGCGACAGTAGTGATACTGACGGTGGTGGCATTGAGGATGATGGTAGCAGTGTTGGCAGTGTTGATGGCGACAGTAGTGATACTGACGGTGGTGGTATTGAGGATGATGGTAGCAGTGTTGGCAGTGTTGATGGCGACAGTAGTGATACTGACAGTGGTGGTATTGAGGATGATGGTAGCAGTGTTGGCGGTGTTGATGGCGACAGTAGTGATACTGACGGTGGTGGTATTGAGGATGATGTTAGCGGTGTTGACGGTGAAGATGGCGACAGTAGTGATACTGACGGTGGTGGTATTGAGGATGATGGTAGCGGTGTTGACGGTGTTGATGGCGACAGTAGTGATACTGACGGTGGTGGTGTTGATGATGGTAGCAGTGTTGGCGGTGTCGATGGCGACAGTAGTGATACTGACGGTGGTGGTATTGAGGATGATGGTAGCAGTGTTGGCGGTGTTGATGGCGACAGTAGTGATACTGACAGTGGTGGTAATGAGGATGATGGTAGCAGTGTTGGCGGTGTTGATGGCGACAGTAGTGATACTGACGGTGGTGGTATTGAGGATGATGTTAGCGGTGTTGACGGTGGTATTGATGACTGATGGTGGTAGCAGGGACCAGAGGCAGGATCAGTGTTGGTAAAATACATTTCACAAACTTAGCAGACAAGACGTTTTTTCCCATAATATTTTCTCTGCATTGTCCCCGCCCCCCCTGCCCGTGTATTGGTTCTCCGTGCGAGTCTATGGGTCTCTCCGTGTGTGTGTGTATGGAGAGAGAGAGAGAAGAGATAGCGGAGCCATTGCCCAAAGTGCAGCCTGTCTAACGAAAATAAATAACAAAGCAATTGTTAAACTGACGCTCGATTGAAATGTGATACTAAATTTCGATTTAAAGCTTTCGTGACTGCAAGGATTCATCTTCTTTGGTTCTTTTGGTAAAGTCACCACCACGTAGAATGAGAATAAAATAACAAATTGATAAAATAAATCAATTTATTATTTTATTCTCATTCTACGTGACTTTACCGAAAGAACCAAAGAAGATGTGATACCAAGTCGCTACAACCGAGGTGGCGGCGGCGGCGGCCCTGTGGGTCTCCGTGTAACTCGTCGGTTATCGGGCCAACACCGTCAACTACCCTCCGTCACCAGAGAACCCGCTTTGATCGCGGGCGTGTCCGACACCTGGGCTCGGAACCCAGGGTCGGGGGGGGCGTCCGGGGCCCTCCGTGCCACCCAGGCCAAGGGGGGCACAGGCTCCTCACCTTGACCGAGTCGCTGTCGGCCATCTCCACCTCGTCACCGGATGGCCCTTGCGCCGCAGAGTCCTACGGGCACGGAGGGGCAGAACCGCGCGGTGAGACCGCGTCTCGATGCCTCGCTGGCCGCTGCCCATCTCGGCAAGGAGAGCAATTCGACCGTGAGCGGGCAAACCTCCGGTCGGCGTTGGCAGCGGCAGCGGACTTTTGGTTGCTCGCCGGACAAAGGCGGTGGTCGCCGCGTGGCACTTTAGGACCGCGTCGCTTTCTGCGGCCATCTGGGACGCTCTTCCGATTAAATCGTCTACGCTGGCAAAACTCGTTTCTTCATAAGCGTTTGTGCTCATTCCGTTGGTTTTTTCACACCTGACGATGACCCCGCTTGTGTTGCAGTCGAAACGTCGTGAGAATTTTATCGTTTTATAGATATATTTTATTGTTTTATTGCTTCCCTTCTACGTGGTGACTTTACCGAAAGAACCAAGAATATGAATCGCCGCAGTCACGAAAGCTTTAAATAAAAATTTAACCGTTTGTGCGTTAAGTTTGTCGTCCTTCCCCCGCACCTCCGACTAGTCACGGTTGGCTACGTACGGCGGTGCCAAAGAAGTTCACCGTACACACACACACACACAGACACGCGCAAGACATGCGCGTTACCATCGTCATATTCTTGGTTCTTTCGGTGAAGTCACGTTGAAGGGAAACAATAAAATAATAAAGAGTATATAAAACAATAAAATTCTCACGACGTTTCGACCGTAACGCAAGTGGTCATCATCAGGTGTGAAAAAAACCAACGGCAAGAAACATTTGAAAGAAGCGGCGGTTTGTATTTATTTATTTGTAAACGTTGTTTGCATTTATTTATTTTTAAACGTTAGTGCCACGGATAGCGATTTGACAGTTTGTTTAGAAGGACGAGTCCATCTATGTTCGGAAAAGAGGAGGGGGGGGGAGACGAAAATTGAATGTATGCTGTCTGAAAGCCACCGTAAGCGTGAACAATCAATTAAGACCCGAAGGTGGTTTATCAAATCCTTCCAATGATTGCTAAGCCAGAATCCATCTTCCCGGATGGATTCCTCAACGTGACTTTACCGAAAGAACCAAGAATATGAATCGCTGCAGTCACGAAAGCTTTAAATCAAAAGTTACCATCGTCGTTATTAATTCGGTAAGATTCCACTCTCGGTAACCCTGGAAGCCTCAACGGAGGCTTTAACCGAAACCGAATTCGGAGCTGAACCGAATTCCAGGGGGTCCTATTGCTCGCGAGCACGCGCGGCGAAACGTCGGACATCGTGTCCGATCACAGCGGCATCGCCGCAGCACCCAATTACAGCGAAACCTGGCATTGCGAGCATAATTCGTTCGGGAAACGTGTTTTGGGATCCAAAGCACTCGTGTATCAGTTGTGATCACGTGACGCTCAGCAGTACAAAGCGTAGACACGTACGACTAAACTTCATCGGCTGTTGTAAATATACAAATATACAACAGCCGAGGACGTTTAGAATCAGAACACATTTCGATTTAAAGCTTTCGTGACTGCAGGGATTCATATTCTTGGTTCTTTCGGTAAAGTCACCACCACGTAGAAGGGAAACAATAAAATAATAAAAATATAAAACAATTAAATTCGCACGACGTTTCGACTGCAACACCAAGCAATCATCATCAGGTGTGAAAACCACGGCAATACGAGTAGCAGCGTACGTGTCTACGCTTTGTACTGCCGAGCATCACGTGATCACAACTGATACACAGAGTGCGTTGGATCACAAACACGTTTCCCGAACGAATTATGCTCGCAATGCCAGGTTTCACTGTACTCATCTGTACCCGAGGAGCTACAGAGCTCACGTTCAGAGATGTCCAGTAGGCGACACTGGGTGAGAACAGCCAAGAGTCAACGTCGCCCAGCACGCACCGCTCACACGCTGGCACGCACCACTCACACACACACGCACCGCTCACGCACCGCTCACTCACACACACACGCACCGTGCACGCTCGCACGCACCGCTCGCTCGCGCACCGCTCGCTCACACACGCACCGCGCACGCACCGCTCACACACACACGCACCGCTCGCTCACACACGCACCGCTCACACACACACACACACGCACCGCTCACTCACTCACACACACGCACCGCTCACTCACTCACACACACGCACCGCTCACTCACTCACACACACGCACCGCTCACTCACTCACACACACGCACCGCTCACTCACTCACACACACGCACCGCTCACTCACTCACACACACGCACCGCTCACTCACTCACACACACGCACCGCTCACTCACTCACACACACGCACCGCTCACTCACTCACACACACGCACCGCTCACTCACTCACACACACGCACCGCTCACTCACTCACACACACGCACCGCTCACTCACTCACACACACGCACCGCTCACTCACTCACACACACGCACCGCTCACTCACTCACACACACGCACCGCTCACTCACTCACACACACGCACCGCTCACTCACTCACACACACGCACCGCTCACTCACTCACACACACGCACCGCTCACTCACTCACACACACGCACCGCTCACTCACTCACACACACGCACCGCTCACTCACTCACACACACGCACCGCTCACTCACTCACACACACGCACCGCTCACTCACTCACACACACGCACCGCTCACTCACTCACACACACGCACCGCTCACTCACTCACACACACGCACCGCTCACTCACTCACACACGCACCGCTCACACACACTCGCACCGTGCACGCTCGCACGCACCGCTCACACGGCTCGCGTTTTCCCTTCGCACCGTGGACGCCGACGCCGCCGCCGCCGCCGCCGGCGTCGGCGCGGCCGGCGACGGCGGCGGCCGCGACGACGGAGTCGGAGCGTCGGGGCGGCGCCGCACGTGCTGCAGGACCACGTGCTCCCCGCCGGGCGGGAGCAGCGCCATGATGGCGCGGAGCCGCGACTCCATCATGGCGGCGATCCACACCATCATCGTGGAGTTGACGTCCGCCGACAGGTGGCCCTGCTGGAGGGGGGGGGGGGAGGGGCAACAAAGGCGGCCCCCCGGGGGGAGGGGCGGCGGACTGAGAACCGCCGTGCAGCCCGCCGGCTCCAAGAGGCGAGATTCCACACGCCGCTCACTCCTCTCTCACGCCGCTCACTCCTCTCTCACGCCGCTCACTCCTCTCTCACGCCGCTCACTCCTCTCTCACGCCGCTCACTCCTCTCTCACGCCGCTCACTCCTCTCTCACGCCGCTCACTCCTCTCTCACGCCGCTCACTCCTCTCTCACGCCGCTCACTCCTCTCTCACGCCGCTCACTCCTCTCTCACGCCGCTCACTCCTCTCTCACGCCGCTCACTCCTCTCTCACGCCGCTCACTCCTCTCTCACGCCGCTCACTCCTCTCTCACGCCGCTCACTCCTCTCTCACGCCGCTCACTCCTCTCTCACGCCGCTCACTCCTCTCTCACGCCGCTCACTCCTCTCACGCCGCTCACTCCTCTCACTCCTCTCACTCCTCTCACGCCGCTCACTCCTCTCACTCCTCTCACTCCTCTCACGCCGCTCACTCCTCTCTCACTCCTCTCACGCCACTCACTCCTCTCACGCCGCTCACTCCTCTCACTCCTCTCACTCCTCTCACTCCTCTCTCACGCCGCTCACTCCTCTCACGCCGCTCACTCCTCTCACGCCGCTCACTCCTCTCACGCCGCTCACTCCTCTCACGCCGCTCACTCCTCTCACGCCGCTCACTCCTCTCTCACGCCGCTCACTCCTCTCTCACGCCGCTCACTCCTCTCACTCCTCTCACGCCGCTCACTCCTCTCACTCCTCTCACTCCTCTCACTCCTCTCACTCCTCTCACGCCGCTCACTCCTCTCACTCCTCTCACTCCTCTCACGCCGCTCACTCCTCTCTCACTCCTCTCACGCCACTCACTCCTCTCACGCCGCTCACTCCTCTCACGCCGCTCACTCCTCTCACTCCTCTCACTCCTCTCTCACGCCGCTCACTCCTCTCACGCCGCTCACTCCTCTCACGCCGCTCACTCCTCTCACGCCGCTCACTCCTCTCACGCCGCTCACTCCTCTCACGCCGCTCACTCCTCTCTCACGCCGCTCACTCCTCTCTCACGCCGCTCACTCCTCTCACTCCTCTCACTCCTCTCACTCCTCTCTCACGCCGCTCACTCCTCTCACGCCGCTCACTCCTCTCACGCCGCTCACTCCTCTCTCACGCCGCTCACTCCTCTCACGCCGCTCACTCCTCTCACGCCGCTCACTCCTCTCACGCCGCTCACTCCTCTCACGCCGCTCACTCCTCTCACGCCGCTCACTCCTCTCCCGCCTCTCCCCTCCCGTCACTACAAACTAAACTACTAAACTAGTTTTGCTTTAGCAGGTAAGGCCAGAAGAGAACCGGCCACACCAACCTTATTCACTACCACCACCACCCTCCTCCGCCACCACCACTACCACCACCCTCCTTCGCCACTACCACCACCACCACCACCACCACCCTCCTTCGCCACTAACACCACCACCACCCTCCTTCGCCACTAACACCACCACCACCACCACCCTCCTTCGCCACTACCACCACCACCACCCTCCTTCGCCACTACCACCACCACCACCCTCCTTCGCCACTAACACCACCACCACCCTCCTTCGCCACCACCACCACCACCACCAACCTCCTTCGCCACTAACACCACCACCACCCTCCTTCGCCACTACCACCACCACCACCACCCTCCTTCGCCACTACCACCACCACCACCACCACCCTCCTCCGCCACTAACACCGCCACCACCCTCCTTCGCCACTACCACCACCACCACCCTCCTCCTCCATTACTACCACCACCACCCTCCTTCGCCACTACCACCACCACCACCACCACCACCCTCCTTCGCCACTACCACCACCACCCTCCTCCGCCACTAACACCACCACCACCCTCCTTCGCCACTACCACCACCCTCCTTCGCCACTACCACCACCACCACCACCACCCTCCGCCACTAACACCACCACCACCACCACCACCCTCCTCCGCCACTAACACCACCACCCTCCTTCGCCACTACTACCACCACCACCCTCCTCCGCCACTAACACCACCACCACCACCCTCCTTCGCCACTACCACCACCACCACCACCCTCCGCCACTAACACCACCACCACCACCACCCTCCTCCGCCACTAACACCACCACCCTCCTTCGCCACTACTACCACCACCACCACCATCACCTCCAGCGGCTACCTCCCTCGTGTCTTGGTTTCAGAACTTGCGCGCATTTCCATCTCCCGTCCATCGCAAAAATCGGTTTTCGAACGGACGAACGCCCACGCGGTGACCACCCGGCAACCACAGAGCCCCAGCTTCTTACAACGCGGCTGTTGATGACGGCGATGAGGGCGTCATCCCCGTCGCGCAAGCAGTGCCGGTTGAGCGCCAGCCACTCGAACAGCGCCCCGTTACACAGCACCAGCAGCTGGCGCGCAAACTCCGCGTCGCTGTCTGAGGGTGGGGACGGCAGGAGTAGAACACACAAACTCCACTCACTCACTCTGTAGAACAGGAGTAAAACACACAAACTCCACTCACTCTGTAGAACAGGGCTAGAACACACAAACTCCACTCACACTCACTCTGTAGAACAGGGCTAGAACACACAAACTCCACTCACTCACTCTGTAGAACAGGGGTAGAACACACAAACTCCACTCACTCACTCTGTAGAACAGGGCTAGAACACACAAACTCCACTCACTCACTCTGTAGAACAGGAGTAGAACACACAAACTCCACTCACTCACTCTGTAGAACAGGGCTAGAACACACAAACTCCACTCACTCACTCTGTAGAACAGGAGTAGAACACACAAACTCCACTCACTCACTGTAGAACAGGGCTAGAACACACAAACTCCACTCACTCTGTAGAACAGGAGTAGAACACACAAACTCCACTCACTCACTCTGTAGAACAGGAGTAGAACACAAAAAACTCCACTCACTCTGTAGAACAGGGGTAGAACACACAAACTCCACTCACTCACTCTGTAGAACAGGGCTAGAACACACAAACTCCACTCACTCACTCTGTAGAACAGGGGTAGAACACACAAACTCCACTCACTCACTCTGTAGAACAGGGCTAGAACACACAAACTCCACTCACTCACTCTGTAGAACAGGGCTAGAACACACAAACTCCACTCACTCACTCTGTAGAACAGGAGTAGAACACACAAACTCCACTCACTCACTCTGTAGAACAGGGCTAGAACACACAAACTCCACTCACTCACTCTGTAGAACAGGGCTAGAACACACAAACTCCACTCACTCACTCTGTAGAACAGTAGAACACACAAACTCCACTCACTCACTGTGTAGAACAGGGGTAGAACACACAAACTCCACTCACTCACTCTGTAGAACAGGGCTAGAACACACAAACTCCACTCACTCACTCTGTAGAACAGGGCTAGAACACACAAACTCCACTCACTCACTCTGTAGAACAGGGCTAGAACACACAAACTCCACTCACTCACTCTGTAGAACAGTAGAACACACAAACTCCACTCACTCACTCTGTAGAACATGGCTAGAACACACAAACTCCACTCACTCACTCTGTAGAACAGGGCTAGAACACACAAACCTTCACACAGAGAAAGAGCGAAAGACGCTGGACCCGAGCCAGGAGTCGAACCCAGGCGGTAGCGTCGCTCGCGCGAGCGCGCCGTGCCCATGGGCGCTCTTACCCGCGTTGCACAGAATGTAGGTCGCCAGGCGGTTTATCCTCTCACGGACGAAGCACAGATTCGTCTGCAGGATGTCCACCCCATTGCGCACAGCAACGGACGCCTAGCACACAACAACAACCACGACAACTCCCGTTGACACGCCGGCCTTCGCAACAAATGCAGCGGTCATTCTTCTTTTTGCACGGCCAACCTCCACGCAGGCAGGAGCAGCGACTGCAAATTGTGGCAGTCAGGTGGTCGAGCCCGCAGGCGACCACGTCGGCCAGGGGCGTGCATCGCCGTGACCATTAAAGCATTAGAGATTCACACAGACCCAGGACCCATAGGCGAACCTCAACTATTTTTTACTTCACCAGGTAAGGCCCCACACGGAGCTGTGTAGCTTTGTTTCTGAAGCCCTGGCCGTCACAAACGATAGCAGCTCAACAAAGTGGCCAAGGATTAAACAAAAAAAACGCAGGACCCCAGACACAAATCCACAGGACCGCGGAGAGAGAGGCACGCAAACTCCAAATATACAGCAGCTCGAGGATCCTATACACCGGGCGAGGTTAGCGTCAATGTCTCCCAGCCACCATGGTAAATTGAATGGAACTGGGTGGGCAGGTGGAACTCAGGTGGGCAGGTGCAGAGAGGACCAATGTGCAGTCACAACAGTCTGGTGGTGGGGGCTCGGAGGTCTTGTGGAACGGGGGACACGGCGAGGCGTCCGCGGGTCCACGAACCTCGACGCTGAACCGCTGGACTGGCAATTAACATTGTCACACTGAATTAATGAACGGGCGAGCGAGCGAGCGAATTAACGAGCGGATGAATACTCACAAAGCTCTCCCGCACGTACTGCTCCATGAAATCTACCAACTGCTCCGTTGAGGCCTGGGGGGGGAGTTAATAAACAAAATAAAAATACCATCATCATCGTCATCGCACGAGCGCTACTGTTATTGGTGGGGTGGGCGGCGAGGGGGGGGGGGTGGCGGCACTGACGGCGATGTTGGGCTCGGTGGGCTCGCCGTCGTGCAGGAAGTGCTGGCGACAGAACGCCGTGAGCTGGGGCCTCAGACGCTGCAGGGGCTGCGACTGTCCGTGCAGCAGCATCACCACGTCAGTCATGGACAGGGACTCGCAGACGAGGGTCAGCAGCTCGCTGAAGAACACTGCCCCCTCGCGCACGCACACACACACACAGACACACACACACAGACACACACACCGTGGGCGTACAGCCACTCGCTCGCTCGCCACCACGTCCGTCACGGACAGGGGGGAAACGCAGATCAGGGTCGGGAAGCCCTCACGCACACACGGGTTACACACGCACAGTGGGTAATACAGCCACCTCCGCTCGCTCGCATGCACGCACGCACGCGCGCGCGGGATTTTCGCCGGGTAAATTCGTTTGCTGCGAGTCTGATCACCGATTGAATGGTGCCGGTCAGACGTCCCGATGCAGTGCCACGGAGCCTCGAGGCGAGCGTTGTCCACGCCCCTCGCTAGCAGGCGGAGCTCCCCCCCCCCCACCCACCCCCCCCCGTTTCCCACCCCACGCGTAAAACAACTCGCGAGCCGGGGAGTTGGTCAAGGAGGATCAAGCCACCCAAGCGTACAGGGCCACTGTGCCTCGAGGCTAATCGTCGTCGGCGGCGGCGGCGCCGCCTTCCCGCTCGTCCACCTGCGCTTTCCCGTGGGCCCCCACGCCACGCCACTCCACCCCCCGCCTACCGTCACCGGTCTCGGACACGCTGGGCGTGCCGCTGAGGCGCTGGATGAAGCTGGCGATGCTCTCCTGGCTCTCCGAACCACTGGCGCCGCCCAGCGACGTGAGCACGCTGTCCAGCACGCCCTGCACCACGCTGCTGAAGAAGTCCGGCGTCAGCGCCTCCTCCGCTGGCGCCTGCTGCGCTCCTGCCGGCGAGGAGCCGGCTGTCGTTCCCGCTTGCGCCTGCTGCTGCTGCTGCTGCTGCTGCGGCGTCGATGGAGGTTGCTGCGATTGCGCTGGTGTCGCCTGCTGCTGCTGCTGCTGCTGCTGCTGGCCCAAGACCGCTGCAGCCTGTGTAGGGAGCAGACGAATTTTAACGCTCGTCAAGAGTCAAAAAGGGCCCTCGTAAGTCAGAGTCACGGCCTGGCTCCGCGCTCGGCTCTGGCTGGAGCTGAGCTGGGCTCAGCCGAGGCGTGCTCCCAGCCGTGGCGAAGGAATTACCCAATCAGCACAGCCGAGCCATAGACTCGGAGGCCCACAGGCCCGTCGCACACACACACCCATAGGCTCACAGAGAGCACCATAGATTCACACACAGTGCACCTTCGATTATCACGGTTAGCTACGTAGGGTACGAAAGAAGTTCAAAGTCACACAAGGCCCCGTAGGCTCGCTCAGAGCCCGGTAGACACACACAGATACCCCACAGACTCGCACAGAGATCCTTACGACTCGCCAAAGTCCGCAGAGACACAAACGCACGGTCTACTCGACAAGAGCAGTCACACACGAGCAGCACAACGGACCGAGTTATTAAATGTTGGTGTGGGGGCGGGTTTGTTGTTGATAATGGTGATGCTGACGATAATGACGGCGATGACAAGGGAGCCAGTGATGATGGTGGTGGTGGCGACAACGGCGGTGACGATGGCAATGGTGGCGACGGTAATGATCGTGATAAACGGGCGCGGCACGGGCTAGAGAAGAGACGGAGTGACGCGGTACAGGAGGACGTGGAGCCGAGGGGACCTGACAAAGGCCGCTACCGGCGGTGTCTCCACCGCCGCCACCGCCGCCACACCCACCTGCATGAACTCCGCCAGCCCCCGGAAGAAGACTGACTGCGGAGCGCCCTGCGGGTGCTGGAACGTCACATTGGTGCCCGGCGCCACGCCAACAACGCCGGCTGCCGCCGCCGCCGCCGCCGCCGCCGCTGCCGCAGGCGCCGCCGCCGCCCCTGGCGGCGGCGCCGGCGCCGGCGCCGGCGGCGGCGGCGCCGCGCCTGCCACCAGAGTCCGCATCAGCTGCACCAGCTGCACCTGGTTCATCTGCCCGCTGCCGAATGAGGGATCGCCGGAACTGGTGCTGAAGGTGGTGCTGTAGGTGGCGGAGGAGGAGGTGGACGAGGAGGTGGACGAGGTGGAGAACGACGACGATGACGAGGTGCCGGCGCCGGTGCCCCCGGCGGCCCCGCCGCCGATGAGGAAGGCGGTCGGTCCGGGGAAGGCGGACGAGGTGGTGACCGTGGCAGCGGTGCCGCCTGGCGCTGCATGCAAATAAAAAAAGCCGGGAGGCCGTGGGGGTGGGGGTTTGTGGCGGTGTTAGGAGGTGGCAGTGATAGCGATGGCGATTACGATTGGAGGGGGTGGGAGGGGTGGCGATGGCACCACCGGGTGGACGGTGGCGCTTCCACGCCAACGCCGAGGTTCGAATCTGGCAGGCCCCAAGCCCCTGGTTAATTACTTCGGTTGTTGTTGTTGCTGTTGACGATGACCGACGAAACAAAAATCCTTTTTATTATTTTGTCGCATTCAATATCTCGATACGGCCATAGATGTTATAAGCCTGCTTACAACCACCAGTGCGCTATCAATGCTTCGGGCGTTTGCTTTGTACCTCGTTACCGTTGACATTTTTGGCGGCCTTTGGTTCGCCCATGAAGAGGGCTGGAGGCGCCAATGACACCATCCAGGACAAGCGCGTACACCATCAAACAAAGCACGTCACGTGCGTATCTACGCGTGTATAACTTCTTTCGCAGCACCGACCGCACTAATCGGAAGAGGTGCGGGGGGAAGCACAACAAACTAAAACACAAAAAGCACTTCCAGTGGAAACGAGTTTGTCAATCTCACATCGGAAGAGTATCCCAGATGGCCACAGGAGCAGCGCATCGGAAAGCGACGCGCGATGATGCGGTTGACCACCAACCTCTGTTCAGCGGCCAGCAAAAAAGTCGCCGCGAGGATGACCGGCGTTTGCGCGATGGGTTTGTGGCACATTGACGAGATCAGCGAGGTGTCGGGGCTCATGCGTGACGAGCACTTTGCGCGTCTGGTGCGAGCTTACAGCGTGCCCTCGCTCGGCGAACGGAAGCCGGCTCGGCGAGCAACGGACGGACACTGTGGGATCGTGCGGTACGCACCCGTCACGGCACGCAGCCGGGGAACGTTGTACAACACGGGCGGCTTGCTCACTGTTTTTTGCCAGACGTCCCGTAGAGCAAGCGGGTCACGACAATCGAAACTTTGTCCACACGTGCCACCACTGTGTTGTCACCGGCTCGACAGTGGCCGAGACCCGAGGGAGGTATCCGCGGTTCATGTGGCGAGCGCTTCGTGCGTGCCACGGAGCGCGCGACCAGGCAACAAATTGGTTTGAGGCGAACACTGGATGGAACACGGTCCGATCTCGCCAACACGAGGTCAAGATCGCAATAAGGCGCGGCAAGCGGCGGCGACGGCAGCAGCGTGACAACCAATCGTTACCGGTGGAGGCCGCCGCGGCGGGAGCGGCCGCGCCCCCGTTTGCGGCGGCCGCGGCCGGGTTCACCGTCAGCAGCTGCCCGACGAGGTTGCCGATGACCTGGGCCAGGGAGCCGTTGGCGGGAATGGCGCCCTGCGTGCACACAGCACGAACCGTCGGCTCGCCTCGCTCGTTCACGCACACGCTCGCGCTCACTCACTCTACAGCAGGGCGAGATCATACAAACTCCACTCTTACACGTTCACGGGACTATTTTTATTTTAGCGGGTCAGGCCCGCCGGGAGGCACAGCTCTTTTCAGAAGCGACTTCGCCACGAATGGTGGGCTCGCAATAAGAACGTGAAAAAATGCATAGAAACCAAGAATTCTAAATGCACGTCGATCCTCAATGTGGAGCGGAAACAAATCGGACGACCCAGAAGCAAATCCATCATCAGGGTCGGGGATCGAACCCACGACCTCCTGCACACCAGGCGAAGGAATCAACATCTCCTAGCCACCGCGGCACTCCGAGTGCGTACCGGCTGCAAGCTGCCCTGCTGCTGCTGCTGCTGCTGCTGCTGCGTGTGCAGCGGCAGGGGAGCACAGTGCCTGGCAGGGCCGGGGGGGCGCGCCGTGGGCGGGGGGCCACGAACAACGAGCACGCGAGGGGGCCGCACCTGGAACACCGGTCTCATCTGGCCTGCACGCTCGCACCACCACCACAACAACATCAACAACAACAACAACATCAACAACGACAACAACAAGGCCACGGGCACAACAACAATTATTACAACGAAGACGACGACGACGACAACGCCACGGGCACATCAACGATGACAAAGGCACAGGAACATCAACAACAACAACTACGATGAAGGACAACGCCACGGGCGCATCAACAACAACAATACCACAGGGACATCAACAACAACATCGATGACGATGTCACAGGGCCATCAACAACAACAACAACGTCACAGGGACATCAACAACAACAACACCACAGGACATCAACAACATCAACAACGACGACAATGTCACAGGGACATCAACAACAACAATGTCACAGGGACATCAACATCATCAACAACAACAACACAGGGACAATCAACAACAACATCAACAACGACAATGTCACAGGGACATCAACAACAACGACAATGTCACAAGGGACACCAACAACATCAACAACGATGACAATGTCAGAGGGACATCAACAACAACATTAACAACGACAATGTCACAGGGACATCAACAACATCATCGACAACAATGACAATGTCACAGGGACATCAACAACCACGATGACAATGTCACAGGGACATCAACAACAACATCAACACCACAGGGACATCAACAACAACATCAACAACAATACCACAGGGACATCAACAACAACATCAACGACAATGTCACAGGGACATCAACAACAACATTAACAACGACAATGTCACAGGGACATCAACAACATCATCGACAACAATGACAATGTCACAGGGACATCAACAACCACGATGACAATGTCACAGGGACATCAACAACAACATCAACACCACAGGGACATCAACAACAACATCAACAACAATACCACAGGGACATCAACAACAACATCAACGACAATGTCACAGGGACATCAACAACAACATCAACAACGACAATGTCACAGGGACATCAACAACAACATCAACAACGACAATGTCACAGGGACAACAACATCAACAACAACAATGTCACAGGGACATCAACATCAACAACGACAATGTCACAGGGACATCAACAACAACATCAACAACGACAATGTCACAGGGACATCAACAACATCAACAACGACGACAATGTCAGAGGGACATCAACAACAACATCAACAACGACAATGTCACAGGGACAACATCAACAACGACAATGTCACAGGGACAACATCAACAACGACAATGTCACAGGGACAACAACATCAACAACGACAATGTCACAGGGACAACAACATCAACAACGACGACAATGTCAGAGGGACATCAACAACAACATCAACGACAATGTCACAGGGACATCAACAACATCAACAACGACGACAATGTCAGAGGGACATCAACAACATTAACAACGACAATGTCACACGGACATCAACAACAACAACACCACAGGGACATCAACAACAACATCAACAACAACACCACAGGGACATCAACAACACCACAGGGACATCAACAACAACAACATCAACGACAATGTCACAGGGACATCAACAACAACATCAACAACCACGACGACAAAGACGACATCAATAACATCAACACTGGCAGCAGCAGCAGCAGCTGTGGCAACAAACAGCCACCCACAACCCCTTTTCCACTGGCACAAGCGAGCCGAGCCGGCGCTTGGTACCTGCCGCGGGTCATCAGAACGGAATCGCAGGAGAAGGAAAAAAAACTGCGAACAAAAACAACTTTCACCGGTTCGTCCTCAGGGTCGGAAGAAGACGTACAGCCGTGGGGGGGGTGTCCCACAAGCCCACGCGGCAGGGAGCGTTACAATTTGTTTACCTCTCCTGCACTTTGCACTCCTATCGTGTTTTTTTTGTACTGTGCTCGTTGTTGTAAGCTTCCGACCCAGTGCCCCCTACTGGACAAGAGCTTTATAGCTCGTCAGATTCCCCCTGCAGCGCAAATACAATCTTCTGATTCTGTGGCACAGCGTTGGTGCCGGCTACCGTGGAGTGGCAGCGGTCGTCACCGCTACGGTTCTCGGCGGCCGAGTAACGACGTCTCCGTGATCCGGCGCTACTACCACGCCTCTCTCCCCGTGAAAATGTAACGGGGGTGAACTGCTCGCGCGCAGCGACTCGCCAGACGTCTCGACCACGTCAACACACGTGCTCAGCTGGGGTCTCTTTATGGACACTGTGTTGGGATCATTGCGTGCACCAACCCACAAATCCATGATTCTCTTAGCAACTCAAAGAGCAGTATCGCAAATGACAGCCCGATGAAGTTGTGGCTTATTACGCGGAAAATTATACCAGTCAAATAACTCCACATGCGTGTTCCTAAATGTGGAGGGCAAAATGGAAGGATCCGGAGGGAAAAAAAATCCACGTGACTACGGGGAGAGAGAGAGAGAGACACGCAAACTCCAAATTTTAAGGCAGGCTCCAGGGATCAAACCCACGACCTCCTGTATACCAGGCGAGGTAGTTAACATCTCCTAACCACCGTGGCGCCAAACTCTGTAGCCGTGGCAACGCCGCTACCACCAAGGGCAAGGAGAGTCAAGGATGCAATGCATGGGGGACGATGAACAGGAGGGAAGAGAGGGAAAGGATGGGAAGGGGGAAACGGGAGCAGAGGAGTCAGGGAGGAGGCGAGGAAGAGGCTACATGATGGGGGTCTCGACGCTGCTGCATGGAGTAGAGTCTGTTTTCACAGTGAGCGGGCAGTGTGGAGCGGGGAGGGTGTTCAGAGTGTGGGGGGGGTGGTCACACAGGAATCACGTGGTTTAATGGGAGGCTTGAGCCGAGTTAGATGGAGAGAGATGGGGCTCCATGAGAGTGGGGGGTGGTCAAACAAGAGTCACGTAGTTTACTGGAGGCTCCAGCTGTTTCACATAGAGACAAAGATCCCCCCCCTTATAGCCTCAACTTACTGTTTGGGGGGGGGGGTCAAGTGCTGTTAGCGAGCAGCAGCGCCTACGGCGGCTGGCACGGCGCACGAGAGGGGCGGGGTGGCCAGCACCAACGCACGCCCCGGCCACCTTTGTCTCCCCTCGTGACGTTGTTTTACACACCGCACGGGTACTCATTTCAGGCCGAGTCGACCTAGGGGAGGAGGCCCACCGGAACCGGTTGTTCAGATGATTCGCTATCATCGGTGTCCGTGCTGGTGCTTGCCTCGGGTGCACCTTGCATGCACACGAGTCAGTGTACCCTGCCCTGTGCTGTGTTACCCCCTGTGCTGTGTTACCTCCTGTGCCGTGTTACCCCCTGTGCCGTGTTACCCCCTGTGCCGTGTTACCCCCTGTGCTGTGTGTTACCCCCTGTGCTGTGTGTTACCCCCTGTGCTGTGTGTTACCCCCTGTGCTGTGTGTTACCCCCTGTGCTGTGTTACCCCCTGTGCTGTGTTACCCCTGTGCTGTGTTACCCCTGTGCTGTGTTACCCCCTGTGCTGTGTTACCCCCTGTGCTGTGTTACCCCCTGTGCTGTGTGTTACCCCCTGTGCTGTGTCACCTCCTGTGCTGTGTTACCCCCTGTGCTGTGTTACCCCCTGTGCTGTGTTACCCCCCTGTGCTGTGTTACCCCGTGTGCTGTGTTACCCCCTGTGCTGTGTTACCCCCTGTGCTGTGTTACCTCCTGTGCTGTGTTACCCCCTGTGCTGTGTGTTACCTCCTGTGCTGTGTTACCCCCTGTGCTGTGTTACCCCCTGTGCTGTGTTACCCCCTGTGCTGTGTTACCCCCTGTGCTGTGTTACCCCCTGTGCTGTGTTACCCCTGTGCTGTGTTACCCCCTGTGCTGTGTTACCCCCTGTGCTGTGTTACCCCCTGTGCTGTGTTACCCCCTGTGCTGTGTTACCCCCTGTGCTGTGTTAGCCGCTGTGCTGTGTTACCCCCCTGTGCTGTGTTACCCCCCCTGTGCTGTGTTACCCCCTGTGCTGTGTTACCCCCGGTGCTGTGTTACCCCCTGTGCTGTGTTACCCCCTGTGCTGTGTTAGCCGCTGTGCTGTGTTACCCCCCTGTGCTGTGTTACCCCCTGTGCTGTGTTACCCCCTGTGCTGTGTTACCCCCCTGTGCTGTGTTACCCCCCCTGTGCTGTGTTACCCCCTGTGCTGTGTTACCCCCTGTGCTGTGTTACCTCCTGTGCTGTGTTACCCCTGTGCTGTGTTACCCCCTGTGCTGTGTTACCCCCTGTGCTGTGTTACCCCCTGTGCTGTGTTACCCCTGTGCTGTGTTACCCCCTGTGCTGTGTTACCCCCTGTGCTGTGTTACCCCCTGTGCTGTGTTACCTCCTGTGCTGTGTGTTACCTCCTGTGCCGCGTGTTAGCCCCCGTTCTGCCTGTGTGTACATCCGTTTGTTTGTGTGGGGAGCGGCGGTAGAAGGGTGTAGCCATTCACGTGTTGCAACTACGAACCCGGCGACCCAAGTTACATTCACGCTCACGGGCACCAACACCAGTAACGATTATCCAACCGCTCTTGGGCCTCCCTCCCACTCCCACCCCCCCACGAGGTCGACTCAGCAACATGCACCGAGAGTTAAATTAATTTTGCTGCTGTAAATTTCCACACGAGACGCTTTTTGGTGTGCTATCATTTGTGGCAGCCAGGCTGCTTCTGAAAAATAATACAGAGTAGCACCTTGGATTGCGAGTAACTTGGCCTGCGAGCGTTTTGGGTTAGATCTCGTTAACACAGTAAGACCTTGGATTGGAGTAACTTGGCCTGCGAGTCTTTTGCAAGACGAGCAAACATTTTAAATGAATATTAATTTGATAAACGAGCGAGAGGTCTTGCAGTACGAGTCTACGCTTTGTACTGCAGAGCGTCACGTGGTCACAACTGATACACGAGTGCTTTGGATTACAAAACACGTTTCCGGAAAGAATCATGCTCGCAATGCAAGGTTTCACTGTAATTACTTCGGTGGGCTTTGCCTGGTGGGATGGTGGATGGTTTAGTGTTGTATTTGGATGCATTTGGGAAAGTTGTTTTCCTTTCTTGCACTACGCACTACCATCGCGTTGGTGTGTAACGGTTGCTGTTGTAACGATTGCTGTTGTAACATTCAGAACCCGTGCCCCTACTGGACATCTGTGAAAAAAAGAGATTCATAGCCTATCTATTCCTCCTGCAGTGTAAATTATTCGGAACAATTCTGAAATGAGTACCGGTGTGTGGGCGTGTATTAAACATCGCCACTGGGGGAGACAAAGACGGCCGGACGTGGCGCTGGCAGCCCAACCTCCTCGTGTGCCACCATGCCGGCTGTCACAGGCGCTGCTACCCGCTCACGGCACTTGCCCCCAACATTCTGTTCAAGGCTATACGGGGGATCTCAGTCTTTGCGAGCGTGTGCAAGTGTGTGTACGTACGCGTGTGCGCACGTGTGCGTACGAGTGTGTACGTGTGTGTGTACACGTGTGTGTACGTGCGTGTGTGTGTAGGACACAGGCGGTGAATCGGCCATTCATCTCAGTCGGTCAGTCAAACCATGGCACCTGCCCGGTCTGTCCCGTGACGTCCTAGCCAGCGGGCATTCGAAACTTCACGTGGCCTTAAAGCGCACATAGCCCGGCACGGAAGCCGTGGCGACGTCACCGCCGCTTAGTGGCGAATGGCGGTTGTTGTTGTTGTTGTGGTGGTGCGGAGTGAACGAGTGTTCGGGCTGTCATAGGCGCTGCTACTCGCCAACGGCCCCGGCCCCCAACAGTCTGTTCGAGCCACACGGGGGACCTTTGTCCGTCTCTTCATGGCCGTGGGAGCGGGAATCGAACCCGGGTGCCCCCCCCACCCTCCTCCTCGGCCACGCTGGCCACTCACCGGCCGCGGTTGCCGCCGCCGCCATGGCCTGCTGGGTAATCTGCTGGATGATGGCCGGCATGAGCTCTGGCGGGATGCCCGGCATGTGCAGGTGGGGGATCCCTGGGGGGGGGGGGGGAAAGGGAGAGGGGGGGCGGCGCTCGCGTTACAGCCTCGCACGCCCACATCGTTACCGTAGTTACCGTAGTTACCGTCGTTACCGTCGTTACCATCGCTACCGTAGTTACCGTCGTTACCGTAGTTACCATCGTTACCGTAGTTAGTGCCGTTACCGTCAACGCCTCCGTTACCGTCATTACCGTCAGCACCTCCGTTACCGTCAGCACCTCCGTTACCGTCAGCACCTCCGTTACCGTCAGCACCTTCGTTACCGTCAGTGCCTCCGTCACCGTCATTACCATCAGCACCTCCGTTACCGTCACTACCTCCGTTACCATCAGCACCTCCGTTACCATCAGCACCTCCGTTACCATCAGCACCTCCGTTACCATCAGCACCTCCGTTACCATCAGCACCTCCGTTACTGTCACTACCTCCGTTACCGTCAGCGCCTCCATTACCGTCAGCACCTCCGTTACCGTCAGCGCCTCCGTTACCGTCATTACCATCAGCACCTCCGTTACCGTCAGCGTCTCTGTTACCCCCCCGCGATCCGCCCCACCCACCACGGTGCAGTCACCCCTCACTGACCCTGCGGGGTGCCGGCCGCGGCCGCCGCTGCCGCCGCCGCCGCCGCGGCCGCGGCCGCCCCCCCCCCCCGTTGCCGTGGTGGTGGTGGAGGTGGCGGTGGTGGGCTGGGTGGCCCCCACCTCCGTGGTGTACACGAAGATCACGTTGGGGGGCACGTTGCCACCCGCGCTTTGAGTCGTCGGCGTCTGCGTCGTGGACGTCGCGGCAAAGTTGCCGTTCATTCCTGAGGGGGGTGCGGGGGGTGCGGGGGGGGGGGGTGAGAGGGAGGGAGGGGGAGAGAGAGTGGAAGAGTGGAAGAAGAGTGGGGAGGGTGAATGGTACTCGTAACGTTTTTTTTGGGTTCGATTGAGTAATTGTAAATGTGCCGTAAAACCCCCCACACCTCCACCCGACACAGCCAATTAGGAGGGTGCTGCGGTGGCTAGGAGATGTTAACGACCTCGCCTGGTATACAGGAGGTCATGGTATCGATCCCGACCCCCTCACGCCTGCTGTATATTTGGAGTTTGCGGTGGTGTCTCATCATCACGGTGGCTAGGAGATGTTAACGACCTCGCCTGGTATACAGGAGGTCGTGGTATCGATCCCGACCCCCTGACGCCTGCTGTATATTTGGAGTTTGCGGTGGTGTCTCATCATCACGGTGGCTAGGAGATGTTAACGACCTCGCCTGGTATACAGGAGGTCATGGCATCGATCCCGACCCCCTGACGCCGGCTGTATATTTGGAGTTTGCGGTGGTGTCTCATCATCACGGTGGCTAGGAGATGTTAACGACCTCGCCTGGTATACAGGAGGTCATGGTATCGATCCCGACACCCTGACGCCTGCTGTATATTTGGAGTTTGCGGTGGTGTCTCATCATCACGGTGGCTAGGAAATGTTAACGACCTCGCTTGGTGTACAGGAGGTCATGGTATCGATCCCGACCCCCTGACGCCTGCTGTATATTTGGAGTTTGCGGTGGTGTCTCATCATCACGGTGGCTAGGAGATGTTAACGACCTCGCCTGGTGTACAGTTCGTGGGTTCGATCCCGACCCTGACGATGCCTGCCGCTGTACATTTGGAATGTGCGTCTCTTGCTCTCCCTGGTGGTGGTGGTCACGTGGATTTTTCCCCTCCACATTTAGACACAGCCTGCAGTCGTTTCACAGCACAATTTCTGCGGTGTGCTTCAGCCTAGGAGCACCTCCCCAGTGGCAGCTTTTTATTTTGGTTTTATTTTAATTAGGCAAGGCCCCCCCCAAGCTATACAGCTCTTTTTCACAGCGACCAGGCCACACGCGATGACAGCTCAACGGAGTGGCTTGTCGCGTGGAAATTTATAGCAGCAGCCAAAAAAATAATCTAAAACGCGCGGCGTACATTCTAAAACGTGGGAGCGGAAAAACGCGGAGGACCCGGAGAAAAATCCACGCGAGCATGCAAAGAGAAAGGCGCAAACTCAAAACGCACAGCCGTTCTTGGTCGGGGGTCGAACCCACGAGCTCTTGCATACCAGGCAAGATGGTTAACATCTCACAGCCACCGCGATTCATCCCCTGTGCATCAGTCCGCCGTCAGGGGGCGGCGATGGTTGCCGCACGCGCGATCCCAATCGGTGCGTGGGTCTGCGTTGCCACCGATTGAAATTGGCGAACGTGGACCGCGACGGCGATGGGCAATGCCCTCTTGCGTCACGGGGATCTCCAACGGCCGTCTTGGCATCCCGACGAATGACCCACGGCGAACGAAACCTCCGCATAGCACCGCTGGCCACGTGCGGTCGCGAAAGGGGTTCAAGAGACGCGTCCACAACGCAGCTGCGCGAATGATAGGGGAGCCAAGAGTTCCGAACGGGGATGTCCTCCCGACTCAAGAGGCGGACGGCACGACGGGGAACAACTTGGGGAAACGGACACACACACACACACCATGCACGCATTGTCGCTCAGCCTTCCACTCACTCACTCACTCACCCCCAACCCAACCACTCAAACGATCACCTCCACTCGCATGCACTTACCTCCACCATCCCACACAAAGACGACCCCCATATAGCTTATCGGACTGTTGGGGCAAGTGCTGCAAAAGTGAGCACCGATGAAGGTCGAAGCAACGCGCATGCGGGTGGGGTGGCCAGCGCCACGCCCGACCGCCTTTTGTCTCCCCCGTGGCAACGTTTACAACACACCGCACCAGGCCGAGTCGACCGAGGGCAGGCCAACGACCGGTCCAGATAATCGCCACCGGTGCTGGCCGCGAGCGGGAATCGAACACGAGTTGCCGGGTTCGTAGCGCAGCGTAGCGCCAACCGCTGCGCCACCACTCCTCTCACCTGCCGGCCTCGCCGTACCTGGCATGTTCATGTGCATCATGAGCGGCTCGCGGGCCTGGTGAGTGATGCGGATGACGCGCGGCCGCGCCTGCTGCTGCTGCTGCTGCTGCCCGGGATCGCCGTGGACGCCGTCCGGGCCCAGCTGGTCCGGGCCCCCCGACGGAGGGACGCTCCCGGCTTGTGCAGCGCCGCCGTTGTTGGTGGCGCCTGTTGGCGATCCGTTGGTGGACATGGTGACCGTGGCGCCGAGGTTGATCTGCGGCACGGAGAGAGAGAGAGAGAGAGGAGGGGAGGCGGAGAGAGAGAGAGAGAGAGGGGCGGCATTGGGGTCAGGTCCTGGGTGGCATAGCGGCGACGGCGACGCTCATACCTGCCACTCATGGCAACGGGGGGGGGGGGGGGGGTCTACGTTAAGATTCCCGACTCTGGCGCCTTTCTCCAAGTGGAGTTTGTGTCCTTGCCCTGTTCTGCAGAGAGTGAGCGAGTGTGCAAGTGAGTGTTGTCAAGTTTGCATATTGCCCCCTTCCTGCGCTCCAGGCCGAGTGTCGGCGAGTGTGAGGAGTCTTTCGGGAGCGGTGGCGCAGCGGTCAGCCGCTGTGGCCCAGAACCAGTTCGGATATTCATCACCGATGTTGGCAGGCGAGCGGGAATCGAACTCGGGTGGCCAGGGTTGGGTAGCAGTGTAGCCCCTCCCTCTCCACCCCAGCCCCTCCCTCTCCACCCCAGCCCCTCCCTCTCCCCCCAGCCCCTCCCTCTCCCCCAGCCCCTCCCTCTCCACCCCAGCCCCTCCCTCTCCCCCCAGCCCCTCCCTCTCCCCCAGCCCCTCCCTCTCCCCCAACCCCTCCCTCTCCCCCCAGCCCCTCCCTCTCCACCCCAGCCCCTCCCCCTCCCCCCAGCCTCTCCACCCCAGCCCCTCCCTCTCCCCCCAGCCCCTCCCTCTCCTCCCAGCCCCTCCCTCTCCCCCAACCCCTCCCTCTCCCCCCAGCCCCTCCCTCTCCACCCCAGCCCCTCCCTCTCCCCACCCCAGCCCCTTCCCTCTCCCCACCCCAGCCCCCTCCCTCTCCACCCCAGCCCCTTCCCCCACCTGTATGGGCAGCGTCTGCTGCAGCACGACGGGCTGAGCGTAGTGGGCGTAGTGGGCGAGGGGTCGTGCCACGTGGAGGTGGCGGGGCGCCGCCGATGCCAGGTTGCAGCGCAAGTCGGACACCGTGACGATGGCGTTGCCCAGGTAGCGCAGCGCCTCGCTCACCAGGCCCAGCACACGCTGGTCCTCCTCGCGCCCCTCCGTCTGCACGCACGGCGTCGGACACAGCAGCGTCGGACACAGCGGCGTTAACCCCTCGCCGACGGCACCCCTCGCTCGCCGACGGCGTTACGACAACGCCGGCGGCAAGGGGTTGCGTTTGTGAGAGCCGCCCCCGTCCTAGATGGCCAGCGTCCGCGTGAGCGTGCCGGCGAGCGTGCGAGCGTACTAGCGTGTGAGCGTGTGAGCCAGCGTACGAGCGTGCGAGTGTACTAGTGCGAGCGTACGTGCGAGTGTACTAGTGTGAGCGTGCGTGCTACCGTACTAGTGTGCGAGCGTGCGTGCCAGTGTCAGATCGAGTGAGCGAGCGTGCCGGCGAGCGTGTGTGCGTGTTAGCGTGTTAGCGTGCGAGCGTGCGAGCGTGCGAGCGTGTTAGTGTACGAGCGTGTTAGTATGCCAGCGTGTTAGCGTGTTAACGTGCGAGCGTGTTAGCGTGCAAGCGTATTAGCGTGTTAGCATGCCAGCGTGTTAGCGTGCGAGCGTGTTAGCGTGCGAGCGTGTTAGCGTGCAAGCGTGTTAGCGTGCGAGCGTGTTAGCGTGCGAGCGTGTTAGCGTGCCAGTGTGCGAGCGTGTTAGTGTGCGAGCGTGTTAGTGTACGAGCGTGTTAGCGTGTGAGGGTGTTAGTGTACGAGCGTCTTAGCGTGCGAGCGTACGTGCTAGCGTGCAAACGTGTTAGCGTGCGTGCGAGCGTACGTACTAGCGTGCGAGCGTGTTAGCGTGCGAAAGTGCCACCGTACTAGCGAGCGTACATTGTTGTTGTAGTCGGCGGTGGCGGCCGTGGCCAGGATCTCCTGGTAGCGCGCCAGGTGGGGCTGCAGCTGCGTCTGCACCGAGTGGATTTCCGACAGCACCTCCAGCAGCTCCGCCGGCGCTGGGTGGCTGGGGATAGGAGGCGCAAGGAGATGTTAGCTCCCTCGCCTGCTATGCAGGGAGGTCGGGGGCTCGATCCCGACCCTGACGACGCCTGCTGTATAATTGGAGTTTGCGTCTCTCTCTCTCTCTCTCTGTGGTCGCGTGGATTATTTCTCCAGTTTTTCCGCACCACATTCAGAGTCTACGTGCGTTTAGGAGTATTTTTGGCTGCTAGAAATTTCCAGATAAGCACACTCTGAAAGAGAGCTGTACAGCTCAGCGAGCCTTGCCTGGTAAAATAAAACATTGTTTAGTGCAGGCACGACGAGGAGGCGACAGTGGACGAACGTCACGCAAAATCAGAAAGCAAAGAAACCAATCCAGGGTGTGTGTGTGTGCGCGTGTACGTTGAATTTCGTACGTAGCCAACCGTGCTCATCAGAGGTGCGGGCGGGGGGGGACAAACTAAAAACAGTAACAAGCAGTTCTGAAGAAATGAGTTTTCAATCTAGGTCAGTGTACTTCACTGCAAGACCGGCGGGCCACTGTCAAACTCCCAATGGTTTCAAATGTGTGGCGACCCTCGCACTGATGAGCTCTCATTGGCAGAATATCGGGAGCGAGCCAGTGCATACGATGGCGACGGAGTGAGCAAGCGAACGAATATTTGAGCGAGCCAGTGCTCACGAGGAGGGTGAACAAGCGAGCGATCGAGTGAGCGAGTTGCGGTTGAGCATATCGATCGGTCATTTGTTGCGGCAGCTCCCTTGGGCTCACCTGACAGCCGCCGGGCCGCCACCATTCGTCGCCTGGCCCTGCTCCTGCCCCTCCGCCGGTGCCGCCCCTCCCTGCGCCGTCTCGACGGCAGCGCCGCCGCCGCCGCCGCCCTCCGGCTCCGCCACAGCCGTGGACTCGGCCTCCACGCCGACGGCGCCCGGCGACGGTGCCGCGGCCTCGCCGGGCGCTGCCGCCGCCACGTCCACCTCCATCTCGGCGTCGCTCGCGGATGAGGCGGCCGCCGCTGCCGCTGCCGCCCCCGTGGCATTCTGGGAAGTGTCGGCGCCATCAGCTCCCACCGCGTTGCTCTATGGGGCCGGTGGGGGGGGGGGGGGATTCGGCAGCGGTTGCCACGGTTAAATCGTGCCGATTTGGCCGCGTTCCTGCCGGGGGTCACGGCGGCCGTTTAAGATGCTGGGTTTAGGGGGCGCCACACGGCGGCTACACCATCGAGCGAGCGAGCGAGCGAGCGATCGTTCGTTGTGGCAACTCCCTGGGCTCACCCGACAGCCGCCCGGCAGCCACCGCTCATCCCCTGGCCCTGCTCCTGCCCCTCGCGAACGTTGGTCGCAAGCGGGTACTGTATCTCGGGGGGACTGCCTGTGCATGGGCGTTCCCGCGATAGTTCGGCAGCTGCGAGCGGAGCGGCACTCACCTCCAGCTGGCCCAACAGGTTGACGATCTCGCGCAGCATCTGCCTAGCAAGCACCAGTCGGAGGCGCGGCTCGCTCTGCTGGCCGGTGGCGACGAGCGCAACATGGAGGAGAAGTGCGGGAGACGGGGGAGGGAGGGGGGCAGGCGAAAGGTGGATGCAGACGTTAGCACGCTCAACCCCACATCGCGACGGGCGTGCCGCCGCCGCCGCGTGGCCTACAACCACGGTCGCCCAACAGAACATTACTGGACGGCATCGGTGAAGAGCTGCGTAAGCTCATGGGATTTCTCCGGGACAAAAAAAAAAAACAAAAATAAAGATTCCCCGATCCCGAACATTCCAAAGCTCGCGCCGCCGGCGGCCCACTCGCTGGACGGCGACAATGACGATGGCAACCGTCGAGGTGTTTTTGCCGTCCGGTGTCGGCGCCGCCTCTCTCTCAGCGCCGGGCTATTATCGTGCCGAGCAAGGCGCTGCTGTGTTACACAGGCACTGTGCGTGCAGTAGTTGCACGCAAGCGGAGGACGGTGCCGTTACTGCCGTTACTGCTGCTGCTGCTGCTGCTGCGACTTCACCAAGCGGCGTTATTCACCAGGGCGAGGCCGCCGGATTCGAAAGACGCACAGAACCTCCGCGGCAAGCGGACGAGCACGCTCTGAGGCAGAGCCGAGAGGCGCCCGAGCCCGGTTGGTAGTTGGATTGGGTCCACACGCACACGGCGCCGGTGGGCGGTGCCGGAAACACTGCCGATCGCGACACACGATGGAACTGGGCAAAAGCGGTCAGCAATGCCACCGTCCGGCGAGACGTTAACCGCCTCGCCTGGTATACAGGAGGTCGTGCGCCTTCGATCATCCCAACCTTTCAACCGAATATTTGGAGTTTTTACGGTCTCTCCCACAACCTCCTGCATATCGGGCGAGGTCGTTAACGTCTCCTAGCCACCGTGCTCACGGGACACCGCCGCAAACTCCAAATATGCAGCAGGCGTCAAGGGGGTTTGGGATCGAACCCGCGGCCCCCTGCGTACCAGAGCGAGGCCGTTCACCTCCTGGCCACAATGATAAAGACGGCAGAGAGATAAAGGCATGCAGACTCCAAATAAACAGCAGCAGCAGCAGCGGGCGTCAAGAGATCGGGATCGAACCCGCGGCCTCCTGCGTCCCAGGCAATAGGTAGTTAACCTCCTGGCCACAATGATAAAGACGGCAGAGAGATAAAGGCATGCAGACTCCAAATAAACAGCAGCAGCAGGCGGGCGTCAAGAGATCGGGATCGAACCCGCGGCCTCCTGCGTCCCAGGCGAGGTAGTTAACCTCCTGGCCACAATGATAAAGACGGCAGAGAGATAAAGGCATGCAGACTCCCAAATAAACAGCAGCAGCAGCGGGCGTCAAGAGATCGGGATCGAACCCACGGCCTCCTGCGTCCCAGGCAATAGGTAGTTAACCTCCTAGCCAACCGTGGCCTAGCTTCTCAGTGGCCGTAGCGGGCGAGGGGGGCGGGGGGGTAAAGACGCGCGTCGCCGTCGTCTCCTCACCTGCACCGGCTGCTGCTCCAGGTTTATCTGCACGTCGACCGACGAACCATCCGGCTGTTGACACACGGCGGAAATTCTCAACGCACGAATACGTCTCACACGCGACGACACGACGCGTCCGGGCGCAGCCTAGGGTCCGAGACACGTGCGGGATTTACACCGAATACATCCGCGGGGGGGGGAGTGCCCCCCGTAAGTGAGAACAGCGGAGAGACGTTTCAACCACCGGTTCCCTTCCACACCGACGACGACGACGAGCAACGGCAAGATTACTTTTGCGGCGACGGGGCCAATCGCGTTACCGTGCCAACGTTCAGCCAACCGAGTGAGCCTCACAGAGCCCCAACTGTTTCATCGGGAGGATGAGAAAGAGGGGGGGGAAGGCGGAAAAGTAGAAGACAGGAGGAGGTGGGAGGAGACAGGAGGTGGGAGGAGACAGGAGGTGGGAGGAGACAGGAGGTGGGAGGAGACAGGAGGTGGGAGGAGACAGGAGGTGGGAGGAGACAGGAGGTGGGAGGAGACAGGAGGTGGGAGGAGACAGGAGGTGGGAGGAGACAGGAGGTGGGAGGAGACAGGAGGTGGGAGGAGACAGGAGGTGGGAGGAGACAGGAGGTGGGAGGAGACAGGAGGTGGGAGGAGACAGGAGGTGGGAGGAGACAGGAGGTGGGAGGAGACAGGAGGTGGGAGGAGACAGGAGGTGGGAGGAGACAGGAGGTGGGAGGAGACAGGAGGTGGGAGGAGACAGGAGGTGGGAGGAGACAGGAGGTGGGAGGAGACAGGAGGTGGGAGGAGACAGGAGGTGGGAGGAGACAGGAGGTGGGAGGAGACAGGAGGTGGGAGGAGACAGGAGGTGGGAGGAGACAGGAGGTGGGAGGAGACAGGAGGTGGGAGGAGACAGGAGGTGGGAGGAGACAGGAGGTGGGAGGAGACAGGAGGTGGGAGGAGACAGGAGGTGGGAGGAGACAGGAGGTGGGAGGAGACAGGAGGTGGGAGGAGACAGGAGGTGGGAGGAGACAGGAGGTGGGAGGAGACAGGAGGTGGGAGGAGACAGGAGGTGGGAGGAGACAGGAGGTGGGAGGAGACAGGAGGTGGGAGGAGACAGGAGGTGGGAGGAGACAGGAGGTGGGAGGAGACAGGAGGTGGGAGGAGACAGGAGGTGGGAGGAGACAGGAGGTGGGAGGAGACAGGAGGTGGGAGGAGACAGGAGGTGGGAGGAGACAGGAGGTGGGAGGAGACAGGAGGTGGGAGGAGACAGGAGGTGGGAGGAGACAGGAGGTGGGAGGAGACAGGAGGTGGGCGGAGACAGGAGGTGGGCGGAGATAGGAGGTGGGAGGAGATAGGAGGTGGGAGGAGATAGGAGGTGGGAGGAGATAGGAGGTGGGAGGAGATAGGAGGTGGGAGCTAGGAGGTGGGAGGAGCTAGGAGGTGGGAGGAGATAGGAGGTGGGAGGAGATAGGAGGTGGGAGGAGATAGGAGGTGGGAGGAGATAGGAGGTGGGAGGAGATAGAAGGTGGGAGGAGATAGGTGGGAGGAGATAGGAGGTGGGAGATAGGAGGTGGGAGGAGCTAGGAGGTGGGAGGAGATAGGAGGTGGGAGGAGATAGGAGGTGGGAGGAGATAGGAGGTGGGAGGAGATAGGTGGGAGGAGATAGGAGGTGGGAGGAGATAGGAGGTGGGAGGAGATAGAAGGTGGGAGGAGATAGGAGGTGGGAGGAGATAGGAGGTGGGAGGAGATAGGAGATGGGAGGAGATAGGAGGTGGGAGGAGATAGGAGGTGGGAGGAGATAGGAGGTGGGAGGAGACAGGAGGTGGGAGGAGACAGGAGGTGGCGGGAGGAGAAGTTGGGGAGGAGGAGAGGAGGGGGGGCAGGAAGAGGGAGGAGGAGGGAGTAAGAGGGGGTAGGGGGGGAGGGGGAAGGAGGTGAGAGGAGGAGGGAGTAAGAGGGGGTAGGAGGAGGGGGGAAGGAGGAGGTGAGAGGAGGGGGGTAGGAGGGGGAAGGAGGAGGTGAGAGGAGGGGGAGAAGGTGGGGAGGAGGAGGAGGGGGGAGTTCGCTGTTGCTACGACACAGAAATCCCTTCCTGAACGAGTCGTGGGTGCAACATTTTTCGTCCTGACATTGGGAGGGCGTGTTTTTGTTGTGCCAATACCGGTTACACGTTGTTTGTTGTTGTTGTTAGGCTACGGATAGGGAAAGCAGAAAAGGCGGGAAGAAAACCCCCACGCACACAAACTCGACACAGAAACGCAACCCCCGAGGTCGGGGGGGGGGGACATCGATTCCAGAATATTTTGGTTATACTGGAGGAATCCGATGAGCTATAAAGTTATTTTTAACAGACGTCAGATATGCAAAGGGGGTTAACCGCCATCCACCGTTGACGAACCGGATGGGGAGAAAAAAAACAAACGTATATAATTATTACTAAGGTCATCGCGAGACCATCTATGGCAGAGGCGGGGAACCTCTTTGTCTGCCAAGGGCCATTTGGATATTTATAAAATCATTCGCGGGCCATGCAAAATTATCAACATAAAAAATGAGCCCCTTTATATTTGGTCAAACGTTGAATTAACTCGCCCATAATGCGACGGGCTGGAACTGCTTCTCTTTTGGCGAGGCGTGGTGGTGGTGATGTTAGCCGGCTATTGACGATGTTGCTGCTACTCGCAACTGCTTTTCCAGGTTTGCTCTCCTAGATCTCTTGAATTTCGAGTCCCGCCTGCGGTTGCCTTGGCAGGGCCAGAGACCCGAATGATTTCGCGGGGCCCTGTACGGCCCCGCGGGCCGGACGCTCCCCACCCCCGGTCTATGGGGAGAATACTCGAGACGACACCCACAGAGAACGGATTTGTAAAAATATCTCCGACGAAGCCAGGGATGGGTTACGGTGAAAGAGTGACACTCGCACTGCCCCGCGCATTGCCGTGGGATACACGGCGGGGGCGTTACGTCGCCAAGGTGATACTCAACGCCGTGGGATGCGCGCGACGAGAGATGCGAGCGCGGTGAACTTCACCGTCGCCCCGCCCGCCCGCCCGCCCGAGCGCCAGCCAAACTTGTAGTTCTCTCTAATGCAAGTCACACGATAAGCGATGCACGCGGGTCACCGGGGTTATCGCCCATGCCGCACCACCCATCGCAAGCCGCCCCACCCCGGAAGCTCATCGTTCTTCACGCAGAGAGAGAGAGGGGGGAACATCTCTGAATTAAGCGACCTCTTGGGCACTCTTCGGCTCTCTCGGTAAAGTCACGTAGATAGAAAACGCAGCCAACAGATGACGACGTTTCGATAGCAGCACAAGCCACCGTCTTCAGGCGAAACAATACAGCGGGCGGACTGCCGAGGCAGGAGGAAATGCAGCGAGAGAGCTACTGCAGCCAGAGCCTATATACATTTGTGGTGGGTACAACCCAATGGTAAGTGGGCGGTGCTAGGGATGGAATTTGCAAGTAAATGCAAGGCTAGCAAACGTCAGCTAATGACATTTACAGAGGGAACAAGGTGAGAGAAGAGAAAAAAAGATATCAAACTCAGCAAAATTTAGGAATGTAATGCAACTCAGAGAGTCGGCCCAAACACAACAGTTAACACTACACCTGGTTCATCAATGTCCTTCCAAACATTGCTAAATTTTGCATCCATCAGCCCGGCTGAAGTCACGTCTCAGTGCGTGCGTGCGCGTGTGCGCGTGTGTGTACGTTGAACTTCGCGCCGACGTCGGGAGGTGCGAATGGGAAGAACAACAAACCGAACAACAGGCAGCCCTAAAGAAAGTTCTTTCAACTTAGTACGTTAGTGTAGAGTCGTTGCGGTGTACAGTAGTGTGTCGTGCACAACACAGTGTGTGGGGTGTGTAGTGCATAGTGTCATATGGTGAACTTCTTTCGCACCGTGCGCAGCCAACTGTGGCCAATCAGAGAACTAAACTGCCTGTTGTTTCGTGTTCTATGTTGCCCTTCCCCCGCAACTCCGATTGGCGAGCCCCGGGGATCTCAGGGATCCACACTCTGGCTCGAGTCGGCTCGGACCTGACCTGACCTGACCTGACCCCAAGTCTCAACCGTGAGTCGGCTCTGACCCCGAGCCACGCCTTTTGGAAGCAACGGCGTGGCTGGAGCTCGAGCCGAGAGGTGGAGCTAGAGCGGCAGTAAGAATAGGGCCACCCCTCCCCCCCACTAACATGGCACACAAGCAAGCGTAACAGCAACGCACGTCCACTGAAACCCCTCACTCACCCCTGTGGAGGTGGTGACCCTGGCGTTCTGGCCCAGGTCGCCGAGCCCCGACAACGCGTGCTGCACCGCGTGCTGCACCACGCGGGAGACACGCCACGCACCGCACCACGGCGTTGGAGTCGGTCAAGCAATCCCGCAGGGCTTTTGGGGGCGGACGACAGTTGTTGTCGTTGTTGTTGTCGTGCATTGTTGTCGTTGTTGTTGTTGTGCATTGTTGTTGTTGTTGTTGTGCGCCGCGTCATTTAGCATTAAGCGGCACGCCGTCCCTCACAGTTACTCTGGCTGTAAACGTGTAAACGTCAACAGCCGAGAATCTCATTCTACTCCGTGCGTATTTACAGGGGGGCTCAAGACTCATTCCCGCCTCCTCCTCTTCCTCCGTGTCAACGCCTCTACACGGCTACTCTCTCTCTCTGTAATGAAGACCGTGCGGTTTAAACTCCGTCGAACTACCGCTAAACATCGGAGGGATTCGCCCTCAACATCGCAGCGGGCTTCAGTTTGACATGGAAACAAATAGAGGCAGAATCTTGACAATCGCAACCCCGAATTTTAATTTCGCCCCACTAACCTACTCATCACCTACCCCACCTCGCCAAACCTCGCCAAACCTCGCCAACCTCTACCCCACATGCAGGGGGGCGAGGGAGGTGACGGAGGGAGGCGAGGAGCCTTGGCAACAGTGAACGCGAGAGTGGAGCGGCGCCCTCCCACGCGTAGCCGGCGCCACCCACCCACCCACCCACCCTCACCTCACCTGTATCTGCTGCACGTCGCCCATGTTGGAGGGCACGTTGAAGGTGCCCATCATCATGTAGCCACCGCTCCCGTTGCGATCGGGGTGAGGCCCCGTTCCGCCCCCGCCCCCGCCCCCGCCCGCACCCCCCGGGCCCCCCCCTGACCCCCCCCCCACCGCCGCCACGCTGGGGGCCCCCAGCGCCGGCAGCAGACGCCGAGGACTGTGCCCCACCGGGCCCCACGGCCGGAGGGCGGGAGGGTGGAGGTGCCCGCTCCACCAGGTGGATCACCTTGCCGTGGACGTCTGCAGGGGGGTGGTGGGGGATGGGGAGAGGGGGGGGGCGGCGAGGGGGGGGGGGGTTACATTGCCAAGGTGATGCAACAAACCTGGCTGGACGCTGTGGGATACGGGTGACGTCACCATCGCCGGAGTGAATGCCGGAAAACCATGGAAGCCTTTGTAGCTCAGGTCTACCAATCAGGTACTCGACGTGGGTCGACCAATCGGGTTTGAGGACGTGGGGGTACCGGTGGAGGCGGGGGGGGGGGGGCGGCACCCGCACAGATCAAAGAGCAGTTCTAAAAGAAATAAAGTTTTCCATCGAGAGGATTTACGAAAACGAAACTAAAACTTTTTATTCCACCAGGCAAGGCCCACCGAGCGATAAAGCTCTCGTTCAGAAACGACCTGGCTGTCACAAATGATAGCTCAACAAAGCGGCCTATCACGTGGAAATGGTACAGCTGCAGCAAAATATTCTCAAGGCACGTCACAATTCTAACTGTGGAGGGAAAAACTGGGGGGGGGGGGGGGAGCTGGAGAAAATCCACGCCACCACGAGTAGAGAGAGGAGAGAGAGAGAGAGACACGTAAACTCCAAATATACAACAGGCGTCGTCGTCAGGGTCGGGATCGAACCCATGAGCTCCTGTATACCAGGCGAGGGCGTTAACATCTCTCAGCCACCCCCGTGCATAGCTCCAGTGGCTTCCCGATATCGGAAGGAGCGCGGCTGAGGGTGGCGACTTGTGGCCAACAGCCAATGGCGTACGGACGCCCGGTGATGGGGGGGGGGGAGGACAACCCACCATACTCCTTCAGCTTCTTGTCATCCTGCAGAACTCTGCCTTGGTAGATGAGCCTCTGTTTGTCGCTGGCAATGGCCACAGACGTCGCGATCCTCTCCTTGAACTCCTTCACCGTGATCTGCGGACGCCGGCGGGGAGGGGATGGCAAGGCAGCTCAGCCGCACGGCAACAGGTTCCCATCCGCGCGGCCGCATTCTATTTATCCATAAGAGAAGGTTTCGTTGGGTTAAATCGCATCATCAAACCCACCACCACCACCACCACCCGACACGCACAATTAGTAAGGTTGTGTAAACGCAAACGTGGCCAGATAGTTACTAGTTCAGCACTAATCAGTGTGCGCGTGTGTGTGTGTGTGTGTTGGAGAGTAAACCAACACTACCAGATTTTGATTTGAAGCTTTCGTGGCTGCACGAATCCACACTCTTTGGTTCTTTCGGCAAAGTCACGTGGGTAGAAATAAAACGAAATAAATCACGACGTTTCGGACGCAACGCAAGCGCCCATCTTCAGGTGAAAATCGCGACAGCCGCGATGTCTGCTGCCTTGTGAAGAGAAGCCGTTACCAGCAAGAGTTTATAGAAGTTTTTGAGAACTTATATAAACTCTTGCCGGCTCTAGCGGCACGGCGTGCGATGTGTTGACATCGCGGGCACCACGTGTATGGGGGTGCGGTACCGGCCCTAGAGGGGCTCGGTGAGCACTGACCGACAGTGCTGGATGGCACCACAACAGTCGTTCATCTTTTTGGGGGGGGGGTTGCATCTTTTCGCAAGGATTTTTTGGGGTTGGTTCGCGTAAATATAAACGTTGTGTCGTGAACCGCCACCGTTTGGCACTGCCGGTGAGTAAGGGCTTTGTGTCACGTAAACAAACGTGGCCAACTAGCGACTAGTTCAGCACCACCGCGTGTGCGATGGAGAGTAAATCCACGATGTTTACAATTTGAGTTCCGTGACGTTTCACGGGACGATTACAACAATACCAACCGGCATTATATTCTTGGTTCTTTCGGTAAAGTCACGTAGAATGGAGATAAAATAATGAAAATAATAACAGAATAAAATTCTCACGACGCTTCGGCCACAACACAAGGAAAGCTACTCTTACTTTTTCCATAAACTAAAGCCAACTAAACTATTTTTTTTTATTTTACCAGGTAAGGCTCAACAAGCTATGTAGCTTTTTTTCAGCAACGACCTGGCCACAAATGACAGCTCAACAAAGTGGCTTATCATGTGGAAATATATAGCAGCAGCCAAATACTCTAAAACGCATGGTGACGTCGATTCAAATGTGGAGGGGAAAAAAAACGGAGGACCCAGGGAAAAAATCCATGCGGCCACGGAGAGACACGCAAACTCCAAATATACAGCGAGGGAAAAAAAGTATTTGATCCCCTGCTGATTTTGTACGTTTGCCCACTGACAAAGAAATGATGAGTCTAATTTTAATGGTAGGTTTATTTGAACAGTGAGAGACAGAATAACAACAACAAAAATCCAGAAAAACGCATGTCAAAAATGTTATAAATTGATTTGCATTTTAATGAGGGAAATAAGTATTTGACCCCCGTCTGCAAAACATGACTTAGTACTTGGTGGCAAAGCCCTTGTTGGCAATCAGAGGTCAGACGTTTCTTGTTGTAGTTGGCCACCAGGTTTGCACACATCTCAGGAGGGATTTTGTCCCACTCCTCTTTGCAGATCTTCTAAAAGTCATTAAGGTTTCGAGGCTGACGTTTTTTTTGGGGGGGGGGTATTTTTTTGCACACAGGAATATTTCTGCTGTTTTTTCATGGATTTTCTGTTTGCACAGTCACAGTCACTTCAAGATGCTGTTCTTGTTCGAATTTTTTGTTTGTTGTGGTTGCACCCGATTCAAGAGCCGAATGGCTCGCAGGGCTATACCAAAATAAATGAACTGAAACTGGATCGTCGCACAATCACCCAGCCCCCACTGGGTTTCCCTGGCCTAACGGCGTTACTTGATGCAGGCCGCTATCGCCGTTGCCGCCTGTTGAGCCGTGGCTGACGCTGTCACCAGGTAAGTAGTGGTAACCGCGTGTAATGCACAATACCCACTACACATTCATGAACATGCGTTTAGACTAAGTGGCAACTGCTATACATTTCCACCTGATGATAAGCCGCTTCACTGAGCTAGGGTTTGTGGCAAGGTCACATCTGAAAGAGAGCCATATAAGCTCAGCGTGCCTTACCTGCTAAAATAAAATTAGTTGAGAGTTTAACACTACTATCCTGGCACGATAAAAAACAACATTCTGTTCTCCTACAATGCGGCGGTTGTTGCGGCTGCGCTGCTGAAGAACACCGTGTTATGGAAAAAAAAATCGCGATATAATAAATAATATAAGGGGGGGGGGGGTAAAGCACAGTCTGCGACAACACCGTGGAGATGCGTTAATGCAGGGCCTTGTGCGACGACGACGACGACGATGCTACGCCGGGGCGGCTGCCGTTACGACGGCTTACTCCTACCCGCAGCGCGACGTAGTTTTTGCGTTCGCTCGATCGCGTCATATCCAATGCAGGAGACATAACACGGGCTGCACAAATACCGAGGGGATGCGTGGTGGACAGCATCCAAGCAGCACACCCTTTGGCTATTTCGGTGACGTCACGTAGGTATGACGTAAAAACAAAATTATACCTGCGCCAGTTTTACCTAAAAAGAACCCAAGGGAGAATGGATTCCCGCAGTCACGAAAGCTCCAAATAAAAATCCAGCAGCATCCCAATGCCTCGTGGCGATGACGCTACGCCGAGCCAGACGCAAGACCAATTTATTCCTACGCCGTAGTTCCGTTTCGCTCGGGACCGCGTCTTGTATCCCATTCACATCCACGTTATTAAAAAAAAAAAGCATGCGTTTCCCCAATTACATTAATCGTGTTGTACATCCACCGTCGCGTTGTGAACACAACAGGCGGCACTGTAGGAGAATGAGACCGCACGTTGTAATATAGGGGAGCGCCTTACCTCCTCGGGCACGGAAAAGGCCCGGGTCTGCGAATCGAGCGTCTTGACCGTCACGTCCAGCATGGCGCCGTCCGGAACGCCTGTCAGACAAGAGACACAGCGCGGCCACGGTCAGAGACGGAGCGTCTGTCAGACAAGAGACACAGCGCGGCCACGGTCAGAGACGGAGCGTCTCTCAGACAAGAGACACAGCACGGCCACGGTCAGAGATGGAGCGTCTCTCAGACAAGAGACACAGCGCGGCCACGGTCAGACGGAGCGTCTCTCAGACAAGAGACACAGCACACGCACGGTCAGAGACGGAGCGTCTGTCAGACACAGAAACACAGCGCACGCACGGTCAGATGGAGCATCTCTCAGACAAGAGACACAGCACACGCACGGTCAGAGACGGAGCGTCTGTCAGACAAGAGACACAGCACACGCACGGTCAGAGACGGAGCGTCTCTCAGACAAGAGACACAGCGCGGCCACGGTCAGACGGAGCGTCTCTCAGACAAGAGACACACGCACGGTCAGAGATGGAGCGTCTGTCAGACAAGAGACAGCGCGGCCACGGTCAGACGGAGCGTGTGTCAGACAAGAGACACAGCACACGCACGGTCAGAGACGGAGCGCCTGTCAGACACAGAAACACAGCACGGCCACGGTCAGACGGAGCGTCTCTCAGACAAGAGACACAGCACACGCACGGTCAGAGACGGAGCGTCTGTCAGACAAGAGACACAGCACACGCACCGTCAGAGACGGAGCGCATGTCAGACAAGACGGACACAGCATGACCGTGCTCAGCCTCCCCGAGCGCCTGTCAGACAGAGAGACACTGCAGCCACCGTTAGCAACGGAGACCCCCCCCCCCCCCCCCAAAGGAACCGGTCAATGTCCCACGCAGACTCCAGTCAATCGGTCGGCAGCCTCGACCACCACAACCCTTGCCACCTCCACTTTGGATGAGCCTGGGACGGTGATCACTCACTGGAGGAGTCCCTCAGCTAGTGGAGGTCAGCAAGCAGCGGTGGCATTGTACAACACGCACCGCTAATATTTTTATTATATATATTCGATATGTTTATTCTACCCACCGCTATGCTTAATTTTTTTTATGAAAAAAACCCGGGAAAATGGGCCGAGTCAGGCAAAGCTAGATACGTCAAATTTTTTTTAACAAAAATTTTTTGTTACAAATTAAAAACCTTTTTTTTTGCGAAAAGCACAGCCTGAAATTTAGGCTCTCACCGGTGCCGGCTCAAGTGCCTCCGACACAGCCAGCACGAAGCTCCTCTCGAACGAGGTCACCCTCGCACCCAGCGCTTGGACTCTAGCTCCTCAACGACGATGGCTCACGGTCAGTCTCGCCGACACGGCCATTATAACTAACTGCCCCACACGCGCCCAGAGGCGATGCACAACTCCAATCCCAACGTTTAAAGCCTAGACCACCTTGGGGATTCGGTCTCGGCATCGGCGACACGGCCATTATGAACCACCGCCGCCGCCGCCGCCACTCCACTCGCCGACACTCAAGGCACGTCCACACACCGCTGTATCATCATTAGCATTCCGTGGCAGCGGCGACGGCTCGTGCGCCAGAAGACGCCAGCGGCACGTGCCACCACGGTCCACCCGAGGCGGCATCGGCGTCGCGCGCAAACAGCGCTGGGGGGGTCTTGCCGACCGCTCAAAGCCCGGATTGAAAACTCACTTCGTGTGTGTGGTGTGTGCGCGCTAGTGAGCTCATTAAGAGAATCGTCAAGTTCAAGGCCCTGGTGCAGAGCAGAGCATGTACATGCGTATGTCTGTATGTAGAACTTCCTTCACGTCATATGTAGCCAACCGTGCCAAAATATGCGGTGCTGGGGAAAAGACAAACTAAACACAAAAAGCGCTCTTCCTTCCGATGCTGGGAAGGCACTGGAGCAATGCACTTTTTAAATAATACAGATTGAAAACGAATTTCTGTCGAACTGCTTGTTGTGGCGTTTAGTTTGTCGTCCTTCCCTCTCCCCTCCCATTGCACCTCCGATCAGCACGGTTTGCTTGGATACGTATGGTGTCAAAGAAGTTTCAATGTACACACACACACACATAGGGTGCACGCCGAACAGAACCCGCACATCTCAAGGCCACTTATCTCCCTGCCTCCCTCCTCCCACCACCACCACCAGCAGCAGCAGCGTAAGATTAAAGGCACCCCCACACAAAAACCCGCTCTGCGAGCGTTACAATGGACCTCAACCCAGCCACCCCGTCACAATTTGTGAGCCTCCCACTCGTTTGCAGGAGGTAAGGGGAAGCCCATCATCCACACAGCAGCACCCCCCAGGAGGAACCATAACAACGTTGACGACTTGCCACTGCTCCCTTTACAACGAGTCTACTGCAGGAGAAGCTCCGTCAACGACCACCTAACGACTAATCACTTAACAACGGGCCTCCATAGAGCAGTGTGTGGTGTACAGTAGTGGTGTACAGTGTAGCGTACAATAATGTAGTGTGAGAATAGGTTTTTTTTCCCTTTTTTTCTGGTAACAAAAACAGCTGTGTTGAGATGTTAAAACACCAAACTGAAACCCTTTACAAGGAATCATGTCTGCATTAACCGCAATACTTGTGGTCAGAATGCAAACAAAAAAACACTGATAATATATTGATTGGCATTGTCTTTGAAACGAATTGGTCCACACCAGCTAAGGCTTTCTTTTGAGCCTAGTCTCAAAAACGGTGTTTGACCAGAGGACACCAAAAGGCGTACTAATAATGTGTAGTGTGTAGCGATGGCAGGCCACCATAGAGCCCAATGTGTTCGCTTACCGATCATTCCCCTGTTAACGACAGACTGCTGTAGGGTACAGTAATATTAATGCATCAATTAGCCGTCTTCCTTTTAATATTACGCGTTTATGTTGTTGGCATCTTCACGTATCCATATCCATTGTTTGAATATTATAAAGTATGTTTTTGGGTGAACAAGGCGTAACTCTCAATCCTATCGGAACGAATTTAGCCTTGAACGTGTACCGAGGGCCGACTCGCCTGACCAATTACCCTCGTTAAGAGGAGGGGGTTCTACTGCATTCCGAAGCACGCCACACGGCAGAGGCAGGAGCAGCAAGCGCCTCATTAAGTGGACACGCAAGGTATGAATCGAGATTGAAAACTAATTTCTTTAGAACTGCTCTTTGTATCTGGTTTGTTGACCTTCCCCCCTGCACCTCCGATGAAGAAGTTCACATAAACATAACTTGACAAGTTGGAAAAACAAAATGTTGAAAATTTTCCATTTAAAGCTTTCGTGACTGCAGGGATTCGTCTTCTTGGTTCTTTCGGTAAAGTCACCACGTAGAAAGGGGGAAAAAAAACCGTAAGATAAAATTCTCACGACGTTTCGGCCACAACACAAGCAGCCGTCCTCAGGTGAAGAAACAGAACTGTCGGAAAGACAGCGCTCCAATGAACACTGCTAAGCTTGGCAGCGCCTTTTAAGCTGGGTGGGAGGAGCAGAGCGCCTTGACAAAGGAGTTTACATATCAACAGAAGAATTTAGTATTGAAGTAGCTGTGTTAATGTGAGAGATTAGCAGGATGTTAAAGTCAGACATTAGCAAGTAACATCATTCTAATCTCCCGGTTACATGCTAATTTCTGACTTTAACAAGCCGACGGAAACTAAAACGAGAAACTATATTAATTTTAACAGGTCAGGCCAACTGAGCAACAGCTCTTTTTCAGAAAAGACTTTGCCACAAATGACAGCTCAACTTAGTGGCTTCTCATCATCACGTGAAAATGCATAGCCCACCAAGCATTCTAAAACGCGTGATGTCGATTCTAAATGTGGAGGGCAAAATCGGAGGACCCGGAGAAAATCTACGCGACCACGGGGAGAGAGAGACACGCAAACTCCAAATATACAGCAGGAGTCTGGGTCGGGATCAAACCCACGACCTCCTGCATACCAGGCAAGGTAGTTAACATCTCACCACAGAGAGACACACGCAAACTCTAAATATTATACAGCAGGTATCGTCAGGATCTGGATCGAACCCACGACCTCCTGTGTACCAGGCAAGGTAGTTAACATATAACAACAGAGAGACACGCAAACTCCAAATATACAGCAGGAGTCTGGGTCGGGATCAAACCCACGACCTCCTGCATACCAGGGCAAGGTAGTTAACATCTCTCCCTGGTGGTGGCAAAGATTTTTCTCCGGGTCTTCCGGTTTTTTCCTCCCGCGTTTAGAATCGACATCGCGCGTTTGGAGTATTTTCGGGTGCTATACACTTCCAGGCGATAAGCCCACTTCGTTTTAACGTGTGGCCAAGTCGCTTTGACCACAAAAGGACTACGTAAGCTCGGTGGCACTCGCACAGCCCTTTTGCCTATCCGCTGCTGGATGAATTCCTCCTCGCGCCGTGCTCCCGATCCCGCCCGTGCGTTTGTTGCTCGGCCATACTTCGCCACGCACAGCCGGCCCATGCGGGTTGCTCGAGGGGTGACGTCGCAAAAGACCGGTTGAGATACCACTTGCCGCGGACATCGGGCGTGCCCGGTAATCGAACTCGGGTGGCCGGGTTCATTCATCGCGCAGCGAACGAACCACCCCAGCTGCTGCACTGCCGTTCCACCCCACTGCTCCCTGTGTAACCATCATCGGCCATGATAAATCCACCGCTAGGTGAAGGCCTTAACACGTCATGTGTGCAGGCCGTCTTTCGCACCATACGTAAACCATTATCACCGGCCATGGTCAATCCACAGCTGGACGAAGGCCTCCCCAAGCCACCATCACCGGCCATGGTCAATCCACTGCTGGTCGAAGGCCTCCCCAAGCCATCGGCTACGATCCATCCACTGCTGGATGAAGGCCTCACTTCCCAAGCCGCCGCCGTAACGATTCGCGTAGTAGCAGCAGCAGCAGCAGCCCTGCCGTACACCACGAGCCGATTCAATCGCTCCATCTCCACGGTTGGACGTGCTGTAGAACACCTCTCGGAACACGGCAAGACGCACGCTTAAGCGATCTCGGCTCCGCATTTTGTCGTCGACTCTGCTCAGCAACAAGCACGCACTGTATCGCTCCGGATGACCGCTGCAAAGTATGATCTTGTGTTTTGATTATAGGTGTGCTGATCTTCAAAGGTGCATTGGAAGTTTTTGATACTCCTACTGTTATGGAGTGACACATGCTGCCAGCTATGGCTGCAAAGTTTGGTCTTACATGTTATGCGTATCGTTCATTGTAAAATTTCATTCACAGTTCCCTATGATCACTGTTACATTGTTTTTGTAGCTTTATTTTGGCGATTCCGAAAACGTTTTGGTTTAGCCATGTTCGTTTGTTGTAGTACAGAGTTAAGACTGATAACTTTAATCTAGATTGTCTTACGGTTGTTGTTATTGTTTGACCTGCATCCCACTGGGAGTTTTGCACACAGCGTTGACACGCGGTGCTTTTTCTGGAAGACTTTGCTGTGTTTTCCTGGATTTTTTTTCTGTTGTGCGTCGTCGCTTTAAGACGTTTTCTTGTTCACGTTTTTGTTTGTTGTGGTTGCACCGGATTCAAAGGCTCACAGGGCTATACCTAATACATGAAACTGAACAGACAAAGACACCCCCACACACCCCGTGTAGCCTGTAAGAGAGACAGTAGGGGGCAAGTGCTGTTAGAACAGCACCTATGAGAGCCGGCACGGCACACGAGGGGGTGGGGGTGGCCGACACCACGCTCGGCCGCCTTTGTCTCCCTCGGGACGATGTTGCGCACCACTCCAGGTACTCATTTGAGTCCGAGTCGACCTAGGGGAGGCCCAGGTGCCAGTTCAGATAGTCGTCGCTGGTGTTGCTGGCCGTGAGCGGGAGTCGCCAGATTCGTAGCGCAACCATCACCACCACCATCATCACCACCAACCATTATCACCACCACCACCAACCATCATCACCAACACCAACAACAACCATCACTATACCACCAACAACCCACACTATACCACCAACAACCCAACAACAACCATCATCACCACCAACAACAAAACAACAACCATCACCGCCACCACCAACCATCACCACCACCACCAACCATCACCACCACCACCAACCATCACCACCACCACCAACCATCACCACCAACAACAACAAAACAACAACCATCACTATACCACCAACAACCCAACAACCACCACCAACCATCACCACCACCACCAGTAACCAAACAACAGCCATCATCACCACAACCATCAACAATAACAAACATCACCACCACAACCATCAACAATAACAAACATCACCACCACCACTACAACAACAACGCCAACAGCCAAACGACAACCAACTTAACGTCACAACAGAGGCCGGCAGGCCTCGGCGCAGCGGACAAGGCCGCGAAATCTCCCGTCACGAACCGCCTCACGCTGTGGCCACAACTCGTTTAAATAAACAATCGACATCATCACCACCACACCACCAAACCGTTAAAACAACAAATCCGTGCGAGTTATCCCACCGCTTAAACTCCGCTTAACACGGCGCAGCGAGCGAGGTAGGCCACCCTCCTGAGGCCTAGCTCAGGCTTTCTCCCTCTGGCGTGAGGCCCACACTCACCCCTGCCCACACGGCCCGGCGGAACTTCTCTCTTGGGCGCAGCGAGGCGAGTTAGCTGCGCGAGACGACGACGACGACAATAACAAAGACGATGATGATGATGGTGTTGTTGTTGTTGACGACAACAACGACGGCTTCAAGTTGTATCCCCCCTCCCCTAACGCGTCCAGTCGGCCAATTTCTTTGGCTCGCTACTCTGAGGCGAATTTTTTTCACGTTCCCAGCCCCTTAAAAGCCCCGCCCCCCCCCCTCGCCCTGCCCCGCCCCCCCTCGCCCTGCCCCGCCCCCCCTCGCCCTGCCCCGCCCCCCCTCGCCCTGCCCCGCCCCCCCTCGCCCTGCCCCGCCCCCCTCGCCCTGCCCGCCCCCCCTCGCCCTGCCCCGCCCCCCTCGCCCTGCCCCCCCCCCCTCGCCCCTGCCCCCCCCCCTCGCCCTGCCCCCCCTCTCCCTGCCCCCCCCCCTCGCCCTGCCCCCCCCTCGCCCTGCCCCGCCCCCCTCGCCCCGCCCCCCCCTCGCCCTGCCCCGCCCCCCCCTCGCCCTGCCCCGCCCCCCCTCGCCCTGCCCCGCCCCCCCTCGCCCTGCCCAGCCCCCCCTCGCCCTGCCCCGCCCCCCCCTCGTCCTGCCCCGCCCCCCTCGCCCCGCCCCCCCCTCGCCCTGCCCCCCCTCGCCCTGCCCGCCCCCCTCGCCCTGCCCCGCCCCCCCTCGCCCTGCCCCGCCCCCCCCTCGCCCTGCCCCGCCCCCCCTCGTCCTGCCCCGCCCCCCTCGCCCCGCCCCCCCTCGCCCTGCCCCCCCTCGCCCTGCCCCGCCCCCCCTCGCCCTGCCCCGCCCCCCCTCGTCCTGCCCCGCCCCCCCTCGCCCCGCCCCCCCTCGCCCTGCCCCCCTCGCCCTGCCCCGCCCCCCCTCGCCCTGCCCCGCCCCCCCTCGCCCTGCCCCGCCCCCCCCCTCGCCCTGCCCCGCCCCCCCTCGCCCTGCCCCGCCCCCCCTCGCCCTGCCCCGCCCCCCTCGCCCTGCCCCCGCCCCCCCTCGCCCTGCCCCGCCCCCTCCCTCGCCCTGCCCCGCCCCCCCTCGCCCTGCCCCGCCCCCCTCGCCCTGCCCCGCCCCCCCTCGCCCTGCCCCGCCCCCCCTCGCCCTGCCCCGCCCCCCCCTCGTCCTGCCCCGCCCCCCTCGCCCCGCCCCCCCCTCGCCCTGCCCCCCTCGCCCTGCCCCGCCCCCCCTCGCCCTGCCCCGCCCCCCCCTCGCCCTGCCCCGCCCCCCCTCGCCCTGCCCCGCCCCCCCTCGCCCTGCCCCGCCCCCTCCCTCGCCCTGCCCCGCCCCCCCCTCGCCCTGCCCCGCCCCCCCTCGCCCTGCCCCGCCCCCCCTCGCCCTGCCCCGCCCCCCCTCGCCCTGCCCCGCCCCCTCTCGCCCTGCCCCGCCCCCCCTCGCCCTGCCCCGCCCCCCCTAGCCCCCGCCCCGCCCCGCCCCCCCGCGTGCCACGGATACCGTGCAGGATAAATTTTCCACCGAATTATCGTGATCTATTTGTACGGTTAATATCGAATTAAAGCTTTCCTGACCGCAGAAATGACTCATTGGTTTTTTCCGGTTAAAATCACGTATGTAGACATACAATAACAATTATATTTCTACATACGTGACGTTAACCGAACAAACCAATGAGCATTTGTACGGTTATTTTTAGTTTTCTTCACGGGAGATTATCGATTATCCCGGCGATTTCTCGGGGGGGGGGGATGGGGTGGAGGGGTAAACGCCGGAGTTTCTTGTTTTAAAAACGTCGGGACATTATTTACAATCGCTAATTTGCGCAAATTCCCTGCGTGACATTATGTTCATCGGTATTGTTGTGCGTATGTTTGTTTGGTTTTTTTTAGCGCCTCAAATATATTCATATTCTTAGTTCTTTCGGTAAAGTCACGTTGAAGGGAAACAACAAAATAATAAAATATATATAAACAATAAAAATTCTCACGACGTTTCGACCATAACACAAACGGTCGTCTTCAGGTGTGTTGGTTTGCATAAATTTAGAGAGACAATTTCAACCGAGAAGATGGATTCTATCTTAGCAATCATTGGAAAGATTTGATAAACCATTTCAGGTCTTAATTGATTGTTCACGCTTACAGTGGCTTTCAGACAGCATACATTATAAAAAAAAATTCGTCTCCCCCCTCCTCTTTTCAGAACATAGATGGACTAGTCCTAAATAAACTGCCAAATCGCTGCGCGTGGCGCTAACGTTTTTTTATAAATAAATAAATACACCGTTTAAAAATAAATTTATGCAAACCAACACACCTGAAAACGACCGTTTGTGTTATGGTCGAAACGTCGTGAGAATTTGTTATTGTTTTATATATATTTTATTATTTTATTGTTTCCCTTCAACGTGACTTTACCGAAATAACTAAGAATATGAATTACTGCAGTCACGAAAGCTTTAAATCAAAATGTAACCGCCTCAAATATGTTGACTATCAATGAAATTGGCATCGGCAAATGTGCAAATGGACACAAAATAAATATCCTACCGTTAAAAGTTACCGTGGACTCCAATCATCTCAATAAGACTGCACCACGGGGTGATGTCTGCAGTAGGACTACTATGCTCTTCTTTCCACACATTCGTGCACTTTGACTGTCGCCGGACTAACGAGGACGCCGAAAGTTACATAGTTCATAGTTTCATTTTATTTGGTATATAGCCCTGTGAGCCATTCGGCTCTTGAATCCGGTGCAACCGCAACAAACAAAAAAACACGAACAACATCTTAAAGTGACTATGTGTGACTTTGTGCAAACAGAAAGTACAGGGAAATAAATATCAAAATATTCCTGAAATAGCACCGTACACCAACGCTGTGTGGAAAAATCCCAGTGGGATGCAAGTCAAACAACAACAACAACACAACTAAGATTAAGGCCATCAGTCTAACTCCGTACTACAATAAACAAAAACATGGCCAAAAAAACTTTTCGAAATCACCAAAATAAAAGCCATAAATCCAATGTAACAGTGATCATAGGGACTGTGACCGAATTTTTAACAATAAACTACATAAATAAATTATAACACCAAAATCTAGAGCCATATTTTAGGCCACTGAATAGCAGTGGCAGCTAGGGTTGTACAACTCCTCTAGAGCAGTTTTGAGTGAAGCAACTTTTCGCCGGATCGCACCGTCTCTATATTTTCCGGTTTTTTTAAAAAATATATATTAGCTGCATATACGTGCAGTGTTTTCATTGTTTCAAGTTGTATGTACGTAGTGTATACTGTACCATATGCAATATTTGACACGGAAATCCAGCGTAGCTGCCTTTGTTCGTCAAGCACGTGGTGATGCCGATGGCTGGACTGGTTCAAGCGTTTGGATAAATTTCCACACGATGAGCCACTTCGTTGAGCTATCACTTGTAATCGCTAGGTCAGGGCTTCTGAACAAGACCTAAATAGCTCGGTGGGCCTTACCTAGTAAAATACTTTAGTTGTGGACATTACCTGGCAAAGCGTCACGGTTACTCGAATGGTAAATGTAGTAGTGGGTTTACTCTACAACACAACCGGTTAGTGCTGTACTAGTATACACTACACTATAATTGTTAATGTAGTAGTGGGTTTACTCCCCAACACACTACCGGTTAGTGCTGTACTAGTATACACTACACTATAATTGTTAATGTTGTAGTGGGTTTACTCTACAACACACAACCGGTTAGTGCTGTACTAGTATACACTATACACTACACTATAATTGTTAATGTTGTAGTGGGTTTACTCTCCAACACACAAGCCGGTTAGTTCTGTACTAGTATACACAATACACTATAATTGTTCATGTTGTAGTGAATTTACTCTCCAACACACAACCGGTTAGTGCTGAACTCATAACGAATTGACGCACGTTTGTGTTTGTGTGACACAACGTTACTAATTGGCTGTGGTGGTGGGTTAACAACACATGCGTATATATCTACGCCATCTAACCCAACCAAACCTTTATTCTTGATTTGAAGCTTTCGTGACTGCAGGAATCCATACTCTCTGGTTCTTTCGGTAAAGTCACGTAGGTAGAAAAAAATATAATAAAAGACAACACGACGTACTCTTTGGTTCTATTCGGTAAAGTCACGTAGGTAAGAAATACGTGACTTTACCGAATAGAACCAAAGAGTATGGATCCTTGCAGTCACGAAAGCTTCAAATCTAGAATAGAAAACACGACGTTTGGGTCGGAACACAAGTTCATTTACTTGCTAATTTCTCCAGCCCCACCCATCCCTGCACGCCACAAACCCTCTCCCCCGTGAACTCTTACAGCCACGATTCGACAAAACTCCTTCCCCACCCGTCCCCCCCCCCCGTGCCTATATATAAAGCCACAACAGCAGATTATTTTCTCACCTGAAGACGGACGCTTGTGTTGCGACCGAAACGTCGTGTTTTTTTTTCTATCTACGTGACTTTACCGAAAGAACCAGAGAATAGGAAAACCTTCATTGTGGAAAGATGCAACCAAAAAAAACTAGCCACTACATTGTGGAAAGGCATCTGGGTACTGACCAGCCCAACTTGTTTATCACCAAAAAGTAAAACATACAAGTTTATACAATTATACAAGTATAGTGTATTAGCGCCGACTGTGGCCCAGCAACGGCAACTGCGGTGGATGAGCAGTACACAAGCCGGTAAAGCAAATACACGGCTGTGTGTGTGTGTGTGTGTCGGCAGGGCGGAGGAACTGGGGCGAGGGTCATGGAAGCCCCCTTCTGGAAGCCTCTGGAACCCGCTAGGCGGTCCGACAAGGGAGGCGCGGCCAGGGCGGAGCCAGGCCGCGTCGTGTAACATAAAAGCAGCGGAGAGCGGGGAGCCCGTGGCTGCCGGCTCTGGGAAGTGGACTAGTCTCGTCGTCGTCCCCGTCGTCGCCGCCGTCTTCGCTAGCTACACGGTCAGGGTTGTGTTAAGGCGAGGCGACTTGGGAGATCGCGAGGACGGACCTGGGAACCTGAAGGCGTTAATAAAGAGGGTGCTCCTGAAAGACCTTGTCTCCTCCCGCTCCGCTGAGACGACACATTTAAGACCGAAGCAGCAGCAGCAGCAGTAGCAGGAGGATTTCTCCACAACTCTGTGGCTGTCGCCTGATGAGGCTGCTGCTTGTTGTGGTGTTTGTTGTTGTGGTTCTTGTTGTGGTGTTTGTTGTGGTTGTTGCTGTTGTAATCGCCGGCGAAAAGTCACAGTTACTCGAATTGTAAATGCTGTAGTGTGGGTTTATTCTCCAACAAAGACAAAGATCCCCCGTGTAGCCTTAATGGACTGTAGGGGCAAGTGCTGTTAGCGAGCACCTATGAAGGCCGGAACAGTACAAGAGGGGGTGGGTGGCCAGCACCACGCCCGACCGCCTTTGTCTCCCCAGTGGCGATGTTTACACACCGCACCAGGTACTCATTTGAAGCTGAGTCGACCTAGGGGAGGCCCATGACCGGTTCAGATAATCGTCACTGGTTTTGGCCGTGAGCGGGAATCGAACCCAGGTCGCCGGGTTCATAGCGCAGCGCGCTAACCGCTACACTATCGCTCCCCATCACATACACACAGACAGCGGTTAGTGCTGAACTAGTAACTAATTGGCACGTTTTGTTCACGTGACAAACCCTAACTGATTTGGCTGTGTCGGGTGGTGGTGGGATTTACAACACATTTACAATTATGTGACCGAACCCTCAACACACAAAAAAAATACTTTATCATGAAATCGTACACTTGAATCCAGATTGAGCCTGCGTCCTCGAGATCAACGTGGGCATCAGTAAAACATACACACGGTACTGGCGGTGTCAAGATCGGCTTCTGTGAAGGAGGAGGCTTGTGAGGGACGCTGCCACTGGGCAGTTGGAGGCAGTCGCTCTCGAGCAATAACAGCGGAGGGTAGTGGAGCGAACGTCACAGCAACGAGCGAAGCGCCGGGCGGATAAAACACAGCGAGTTGACACAGTACGGGGCACAGGTGGTGGTGCATTAGCCACTCATCTCAGTCCGCCAACCCATGGCACCTGCAGGATCTGTCCCGTGACCTCCTGCACCTAGCCTGGCACAGTAGGGGTCACAACTGGTGCATCTGCCAGTTATCTCAGTCAGCCAACCCAGGGCACCTGCTGGGTCTGTCCCGTGACCTCCTGCACCTAGCCTGGCACAGTAGGGGTCACAACTGGTGCATCTGCCAGTCACACAGTCAGCCAATGCATGGCACCTGCAGGGTCTGTCCTGAGACCTCCTGCACCTAGCCTAGCACAGTAGGGGGTACACAACACTTCAACGTTATCCAAATCAATTGTTGGCAAGTATGTTCTGCCACTGCCGATAGTTGTATTTGAGATAATTTAATATTTCTTTGGTGTTCCTTTAGTCTTACGCTGATGTTACGTCCCGTCTGACCAATGTAGCATCTGCCACATAAACAATTAATCCGATATACACCTTCTATTGATAATTTAGGCAATTCATCTTTAGTGCATGATACTAGACTTTTAAATTTTGTGCACTGTACCAAATCTTACTTTAATGTTTTGCTTTTGCAAAACACGGGCTGATTTGTCAATTACTCCTGAGATATATGGTATTTAATTTTTTTAACAATCTGATCGCTTTCAGCAGTGTTGCTTTGCGTTCGTGATTTGGCATTCAGTGCTCTGTTAATTTGAGCATTATTGTGGCCATTCTGTCGTAGTGCTTCTTTAACGTGTCTAATCTTTCTCACTAGACTTTCACCATCTGACACTGTTTTTGCCCGATGTATATCGGATTAATTGTTTGTGGTAGATGCTATATTGGTCAGACGGGACGTAACATCAGCGTAAGACTAAAAAAACACCAAATAAATATTAAATTATTTCAAACACAACTGTTGGCAGTGGCAGAACATGCTTGCCAACAATTGATTTTGATAACGTTGAAGTGTTGTGTAAAACTAATTATTACTGGCAAAGACGAATTAGATAATCCATTGAAATGGAGAGAAATAGAAATAGCTTTAATCGCTCTGACAGCTACAGGCTTAGTGCGGCCTGGAAGCGTATTATTCATGAATACATATTACAATTCCTTATAGGGGAAACACTGATTACTAACGTAGTATATAATTACAATAATACACATTACAACTAAACTAATCTACAACTTATTACTAATCATAATAATCTAACCCCCCCCCCCCGCGTCACCTTTAATTTCTGCACTTGAGTGGTTATAGTAATTGGGTTCAGTTATTAAAAAATACACATTACAACTAATTACTAATCTACAACTTATTACTAATCTATTATATACTTACAATAGCCCCCCCCCCACCTCAATCACTGCACCTGATTGGGTTAACTGATGATGACGTCACCGTGCTGCTGCTCTATTTAAGACCGGGAGCAAGTGGAGGGCTTCACCATTCTGGCGAATTTGCCCGATGATGCTGGATGTAATCACCAGCGAAACGTCACAGTACTCAAAACTTGTAAATGTTGTGGATTCACTCTTCAACGCACCGGTGGGCTAAAGTAGTGAACTATTTTGTCTTTTGTCAACGTGACACTTTTTTTTTACTGATTGGCCGTGTCGGGTGGTGGAGGGTTACGACACATAAATAACGCGATCTGACCCAAAAACCTTTATTATTAATAATATTTGTCGCGAAAGCCTCCAACGTGTTAAACAGGTCAAGGAGCCATTGCTTAGCGGTGAGTCCTAGGTATTATTGTATCATCTCAACTGGCATGTCGTCTACTCCTGCTGCCTTCCCGTGTTTAAGCAGGCCCATGCCGGCTTGTCACGTGCTATAAAAGAGCGATTTCGTTCTACAGCGTTTCTTCTTTAGCAACCGCTTCCCATTGCTGAGCCGTTGTTGTGCGACCCGGTTGGCGGTGACGTTTGGCACGGCTGGATGTGTGATGTTGCCACCTCCTAGCTTTCTCACGCTCGCCCGAGCGTTCATGTGTCATATTCGTGTTCACGATCATCTCTCTCCCGGCACTGTGTCGCTCTACTCCTATATTGTCTATTAGGTTATCTCCCAAAGTAATCGTGGATTCTGAGAAGGGGTCGAGGTTGGTATTATGTCTCGTAGAGAGCGTACAGCTCGGATATTGTGCTTGACCATGCCTGGGATCAGGGCGGGATTAAGGCATGGGATTTAGGGGCTGCAGCCTGGGAGCATCCGCCAGCTGGATGGCCTCCAGAGATTAAGTGAAAAGTTGTTTCACTTGTGAATGCTGCATTTTATTTGTTGTTAGCCTCGTAATAATACATTTTATTTTTCTATAACTTTGTTTTCCTTTTGAAAATATTACTGGAGGGGCTCACAGTACCCGTAGCCCAGGGGCCTCACAGTTCCTGTAGCCCAGGGGCCTCACGGTACCTGTAGCCCAGGGGCCTCACAGTACCTGTAGCCCAGGGGCCTCACAGTACCTGTAGCCCAGGGGCCTCACAGTACCTGTAGGCCAGGGCCTCACAGTACCTGTAGCCCAGGGGCCTCACAGTTCCTGTAACCCAGGGGCCTCACAGTACCCGTAGCCCAGGGGCCTCACAGTACCTGTAGCCCAGGGGCCTCACAGTTCCTTTAGCCCAGGGGCCTCACAGTACCCGTAGCCCAGGGGCCTCACAGTACCTGTAGCCCAGGGGCCTCACAGTTCCTGTAGCCCAGGGGCCTCACAGTACCTGTAGCCCAGGGGCCTCACAGTACCCGTAGCCCAGGGGCCTCACAGTTCCTGTAGCCCAGGGGCCTCACAGTTCCTGTAGCCCAGGGGCCTCACAGTACCCGTAGCCCAGGGGCCTCACAGTACCCGTAGCCCAGGGGCCTCACAGTACCTGTAGCCCAGGGGCCTCACAGTACCTGTAGCCCAGGGGCCTCATAGTTCCTGTAGCCCAGGGGCCTCACAGTTCCTGTAGCCCAGGGACCTCACAGTACCTGTAGCCCAGGGGCCTCACAGTTCCTGTAGCCCAGGGGCCTCACAGTTCCTGTAGCCCAGGGGCCTCACAGTAGCTGTAGGCCAGGGGCCTCACAGAACCTGTAGCCCAGGGGCCTCACAGACCCTGTAGCCCAGGGGCCTCACAGTACCTGTAGCCCAGGGCCCTCACAGTACCTGTAGCCCAGGGGCCTCACAGTTCCTGTAGCCCAGGGGTCTCACAGTTCCTGTAGCCCAGGGGCCTCACAGTTCCTGTAGCCCAGGGGCCTCACAGTAGCTGTAGGCCAGGGGCCTCACAGAACCTGTAGCCCAGGGGCCTCACAGAACCTGTAGCCCAGGGGCCTCACAGTACCTGTAGCCCAGGGCCTCACGGTTCCTGTAGCCCAGGGGCCTCACAGTACCTGTAGCCCAGGGGCCTCATAGTTCCTGTAGCCCAGGGGCCTCACAGTTCCTGTAGGCCAGGGGCCTCACAGAACCTGTAGCCCAGGGCCCTCACAGTACCTGTAGCCCAGGGGCCTCACAGTTCCTGTAGCCCAGGGGCCTCATGGTACCTGTAGGCCAGGGGCCTCACGGTAACTGTAGCCCAGGGGCCTCACAGTACCTGTAGCCCAGGGGCCTCACAGTACCTGTAGCCCAGGGGCCTCACAGTTCCTGTAGCCCAGGGGCCTCACAGTACCTGTAGCCCAGGGGCCTCACAGTTCCTGTAGCCCAGGGGCCTCATGGTACCTGTAGGCCAGGGGCCTCACAGTTCCTGTAGGCCAGGGGCCTCACAGTACCTGTAGCCCAGGGGCCTCACAGTACCTGTAGCCCAGGGGCCTCACAGTACCTGTAGGCCAGGGCCTCACAGTACCTGTAGGCCAGGGCCTCACGGTACCTGTAGCCCGGAGGACTACACAATCCTAATCCTGCCTGGGATGCATCTTGTGCCCCTTGGGATGGAGCGGCAGGCACTTATTTTCACGGCCGTCGTGAAATCGCCGTAGTGCTCGTGGGTGGGAGTGATGTCCCCCGATTGATTCCTCCACTGCCTCTGTGAAGGCTATCCAATTGGCTTTTTTTCGGGTTGTCTCGTCTGCGAAATGGAGTGATTTAGTGGTGACCCCAGTTTGATGCTTATAGGGCAGTGGTCCCCAACCTTTTTGGCACCAGGGACCGGTTTTGTGGAAGACAATTTTTTCACGGACCGAGGGGGGGGAGGGGGGTGTTCATCATTGGGTCTTTCCCCCTTTTCGAAGAAGCTCTCCAGCGACGTTTGTTTTTTACTCATGTTGGCTACTAGGGGTTAGGGTTTGTGGGCTTACCAACACTGAGACTAGTGCGCAGTGCGGGAAAGAGGCCCGGACGAAAGTGGTCAATAAAACAATGGGGGCGGGGGGCCACGCGCAGACTCACCGCTCACCTCCTGCTGTGCGGCCCGGTTCCTAACAGGCCACGTACCCGTGGGTGGGGGAATTGGTTGAGTGGGTGGGTGAGTAGGTGAGTGAGTGGGTGAGTAGGTGAGTGAGTGGGTGAGTAGGTGAGTGGGTGGGTGAGTGGGTGGGTGAGTGGGTAGGTGAGTGGGTGGTTGGGTGAATTGGTTGGGTGAGTGGGTAGGTGAGTAGGTGAGTGGATGGGTGAGTGGGTGGGTGAGTAGGTGAGTGGGTGGGTAGGTGAGTGGGTAGGTGAGTGGGTGGTTGGGTGAATTGGTTGGGTGAGTGGGTGGGTGAGTAGGTGAGTGGATGGGTGAGTGGGTGGGTGAGTAGGTGAGTGGGTGGGTAGGTGAGTGGGTGGGTGAGTGGGTAGGTGAGTGGGTGGTTGGGTGAATTGGTTGAGTGGATGGGTGAGTAGGTGAGTGGGTGGTTCTGAAAAATAGCTTGATAGCCCAGTGGGCCTTTACCTGGTAAAATAAAAATAGTAATCGTAGTCGCAGTATATCAACCAAGCCACTTAAAAAATCCAGGGTTCTGGAGACCACCTGGAGCAGATTCCAGGCACGTGCTGGCGATGATGGCGAACAAGTGGAGACTCTTTGACTTTTTGAAGCGATTAACATGCATTTGTTATCACGTTACAGCGTAGTATTATCTGTTCTTTCTCCATTAAAAACGATAGTCCCATGTAAGTGTTAACATTTTCTTTGAAGCTTCCTGTATTCAGACCGTGCAGTCGATGCAATTGAACGCGTGGCAGTAGTCGTGGGCGAATGACATGATTCTTCCGACAACATTTTTGGTCCAGTAACTCAAATTGCAAATGTTGCAGTGGGCTTTTCCTCTCCACGACGCAACCGGTGTGGGCTGACGTAGCCACTAATTTGGCCGCGTGTTGTTCCGCTGAGACACAAACCTCACCGAATGGGGCCGTGTCAGGTGGTCCGGGTTTGCGACACACACCGCATCTTCACGCGATGGAACCCCGACAAAACAAAGCCTCCCCCCCTTCAGTCGTGAAAAGATAAAAAAAAATACTTGCTGAAACGCACCTTCCAGGCGGCTGACGGGCCCCGACGCTTTATTAGCAGAAAAAAAAATAAAATAGCAAAAACGCGACTGCCCGTGCCGTAACAACGCTCCGACGGACATCACCGCCACGCGGCACAACGGCCGAGCCTTTCAATAATATCTTCATCGTTAAAGTTATTGGTAACAGCATGCCAAAACAAAAAATCAAGTTCACCACCGACACGGTCGCACGCTACATCACGCGCGCGCGCGCAAAGTGCTCGCCACAAATGAACTGCGGCACCTCGCCGACCTCGCCGACCTCGCCGACGAGCGTTGAAGGCACCATCGCGCGACACTCCGCTCATCCTCTGCGTAACTGTCGAACAAACACGGTGGTGGTGGTGGTGGTCGTCGTCGCGCGGCGCCTTCGGACGCGCTGCCGCGGCCCGTCTGGAACGCTCCTTCGTCCTTCGTCGCTCACTTCCAATATCAGGAAGCCGCTGGGCGCTACGGCCACGACCCTTTGTTTCCTGCTTGCATCGTGGTAGCGGCGACTCCGGCACTCGCGGGTCACCGGGTCACTGGGTCACCGGGTCACCGGGTCACCGGGCGCCCCCCCCCCACCAAATCATCAAAAACCGGAGGGGGGGAACCGTTTGTATGAGAAGGAGCAGCGCAGCGGGGGGGGGGGGGAGGGGGGGACACTGAGCGGAGCTCTCCCATGGTAAAGGCGACGACGTCGCAAACGAAGGAGCGGGGGGGAGGGGGGGGAGAGCAAAAACAATTGTGCACGTCACGAGGGTGTGGTGTGCGCGGCGTGGTGCTCTCGGTCACAGGAATGTGGAATGTTCCCACACCCCCCCCACCCCCCACCTCGTCCATTGCTTGCGTGAGCGTGGAGACGCTGAGTAAATTAATGCACCCGTAATTGGCAGCGAGCTATTTCCGCTTGATGTTCACTACCTCGCCCGGTATGCAGGAGGTCGTGGGTACGATGCCGACCCTGACGATATCTGCTGCTGCTGCTGTATACTTGGAGTCTGCGTGTCTCTCTCACTCATCATCATCATCATCACGGTGGCGAGATGTTAATTACCTCGCCTGGTATGCAGAGGGTCGTGGGTTCAATGCCGACCCTCACACCTGCTGCTGCTGTACACTTGGAGTCTGCGTGTCTCTCTCACTCATCATCATCATCATCACGGTGGCTATGAGATGTTAACTACCTCGCCTGGTCTACAGGAGGTCTGTGCCTCTCTCTCATCATCATCACGGTGGCCATGAGATGTTAACTACCTCGCCTGGTGTACAGGAGGTCTGTGGCTCTCTCTCATCATCATCATCACGGTGGCTATGAGATGTTAACTACCTCGCCTGGTATACAGGAGGTCTGTCTCTCTCTCTCATCATCACGGTGGCTATGAGATGTTAACTACCTCGCCTGGTCTACACGAGGTCTGTCTCTCTCTCTCTCATCATCATCACGGTGGCTATGAGATGTTAACTACCTCGCCTGGTCTACAGCACGTCTGTGTCTCTCTCTCATCATCATCACGGTGGGCTATGAGATGTTGACTACCTCGCCTGGTCTACAGGAGGTCGTGGGTTCCATCAAGAGCCTGACGATGCCTGCTGCTGTACATTTGGAATTTGCGTGTCTCTCTCACTCATCATCATCATCACGGTGGCGAGATGTTAATTACCTCGCCTGGTATGCAGGGGGTCGTGGGTTCAATGCCGACCCTCACACCTGCTGCTGCTGTATACTTGGGAGTCTGCGCTCCGTATTCTGAATCGACATCAGCACGCGCTTAGAGCATTTCACTGCTGCCCTCCATGTCCACGTGGTGATGACGATAAGCCACTTTCGTTGAGCTGCCATCATTCGTGATTTGCCAGGTCGCTCCTAAACAAGAAGAGCTCCACGGGAGCTCAGCGGCGGAGGGGCCTTACAGCCGGGGTCAAACGAAACACATTCTGGGGTGTGGTTTTAGGACTCTCATACGGCACGAGCAGATGACCGATGGCTCGGTAACAAAAACAAAAATCAACGCCGCAAAGTGACGGGAGGACCTGGTCGTAGGCGTCGACGTCACGGGAACAAAACACGGCTCACAGAAACCGCCGGGGCAGAAACGTCGTGGATTTCTACTTGCGGGGTTTATCGAGGCCGCAATGAGTGAACGAACCAGAGACAGGTGGCAAGTAACATCCACTTGTTCCACTGCCATGCCGGTTACGGGTGGGAGAATCTGTCACGTCATGGTTTCTGAGATACTCCGCTCACTCTCACTCCACTCCTCACTCTCCACTCCTTACATTCCGCTCACTGAACTCCTTACACTTCACTCACTCTCCACTCCTTACATTCCACTCACTCAACTCCTTACACTTCACTCACTCTCCCCTCCTTACATTCCACTCACTGAACTCCTTACATTCCACTCACTCAACTCCTTACACTTCACTCACTCAACTCCTTACACTTCACTCACTCTCCACTCCTTACATTCCACTCTCTCAACTCCTTACACTCCACTCACTCTCACTCCTTACACTCCACTCCTTACACTTCACTCACTCTCCACTCCTTACACTTCACTCACTCCTTACACTCCACTCACTCTCACTCCTTACACTCCACTCACTCAACTCCTTACATTCCACTCACTCACTCCTTACACTCCACTCACTCAACTCCTTACACTTCACTCACTGAACTCCTTACACTTCACTCACTGAACTCCTTACATTCCACTCACTCATTACACTCCACTCACTCAACTCCTTACACTCCACTCACTCTCACTCCTTACACTTCACTCACTCACTACATTCCACTCACTCAACTCCTTACACTCCACTCACTGAACTCCTTACACTTCACTCACTCCTTACACTCCACTCACTCTCACTCCTTACATTCCACTCACTCAACTCCTTACACTTCTCACTCTCACTCCTTACACTCCACTCACTCTCACTCCTTACACTTCACTCACTCACTCATTACATTCCACTCACTCAACTCCTTACACTCCACTCACTGAACTCCTTACACTTCACTCACTCCTTACACGCCACTCACTCTCACTCCTTACATTCCACTCACTCAACTCCTTACACTTCTCACTCTCACTCCTTACACTCCACTCACTCTCACTCCTTACATTCCACTCACTCAACTCCTTACACTCCACTCACTCTCACTCCTTACACTCCACTCATTCAACTCCTTACACTCCACTCACTCACTCCTTACACTCCACTCTCTCACTCCTTACACTTCACTCACTCTCACTCCTTACATTCCACTCACTCAACTCCTTACACTTCTCACTCTCACTCCTTACACTCCACTCACTCAACTCCTTACACTCCACTCACTCAACTCCTTACACTCACTCCTTACACTCCACTCACTCTCACTCCTTACACTCCACTCACTCAACTCCTTACACTCCACTCACTCTCCACTCCTTACACTCCACTCACTCCACTCCTTACACTCCACTCACTCTCACTCCTTACATTCCACTCACTCAACTCCTTACACTCCACTCACTCTCACTCCTTACACTCCACTCACTCTCACTCCTTACACTCCACTCACTCAACTCCTTAAACTTCACTCACTCTCACTCCTTACATTCCACTCACTCAACTCCTTACACTTCACTCACTCTCACTCCTTACACTCCACTCACTCTCACTCCTTACACTCCACTCACTCAACTCCTTACACTTCACTCACTCTCACTCCTTACACTCCACTTACTCAACTCCTTACATTCCACTCACTCTCACTCCTTACATTCCACTCACTCTCACTCCTTATACTCCACTCACTCTCACTCCTTACACTCCACTCACTCTCACTCCTTACACTCCACTCACTCTCACTCCTTACACTCCACTCACTCTCCACTCCTTAGATTCCACTCACTCAACTCCTTACACTTCACTCACTCTCCACTCCTTACATTCCACTCACTCAACTCCTTACATTCCACTCACTCAACTCCTTACACTCCACTCACTCAACTCCTTACACTTCACTCACTCCTTACACTTCACTCACTCTCACTCTTTACACTTCACTCACTCTCCACTCCTTACATTCCACTCACTCAACTCCTTACACTCCACTCACTCTCACTCCTTACACTCCACTCACTCAACTCCTAACACTTCACTCACCCTCACTCCTTACATTCCACTCAAATTCCTTACACTCCACTCACTCAACTCCTTACACTCCACTACTCACTCTCCACTCACTACACTTCTTACACTCCACTCACTCCTTACACTCCACTCCTTACACTCAGCTCCTTACACCCCACTCACTCTCTACTCACTCCATTCCTTACACTCCACTCACACACCTACGATTAGCACGGTTGGCAATGTACGGTGCAAAATAAGTTCAACATGCATACAGACAAATCTAAACTATTTTTTTAATTTTACCAGATAAGGCCTACTGAGCTATATAGCTCTTTTTCAGAAGCAACCTGTCCATCACAAATGAAAGCTCAACAAAGTGGCTTTTCATCATCATCATCATCAGTAAATCTATAGCAGCCAAATACTCTTAACACGTGGTGACGTTGATTCTAAACATGGAGGTGAAAAACCGGAGGACCCGCAGAAAAATCCACGCGACCACGGGGAGAGACACGCAAACTCCAAATATACAGCAGCAGGCGTCAGGCAGGGTCGGGATCAAAACCCACGACCTCCTGCATACCGGGGGAGGTAGTTAACATCTCCTAACGACCGTGATGATGATTATGATCAGGAGAGACACGCAAACTCCAAATACACAGGCGGCGTCAGGATCGGGATCAGAACCCACGACACCTCCTGCGTACCGGGCGAGGCAGTGAACCTCTTTTAGCCACCGCGGGCCGTGGTTGTGGCACTCCCTCCGCAAAATGAGAACGAGGAATGCGAGCAGAGCGTCGGCGGCCCGTCCGTGTGCGCGAGCCGAAGTCCCCGGGGTTCCCGTGAAAAATTAAAACCGCCCCACCTCCACCACCCTCGCAAAAAAATATATATATTTTTCTTACTCGGCGTTGCTTGCGTGCGTAAAACGTCACGTCGACAAAGGTCTCCCGGCGACACGTTAACCCCGGGCCCTGCCCACCCCACCACGTAACCTCCAGTCGAGAAGAGCGGAGGGGCACACAAAGGCGACAATCTTTCGGCATCATCGCGTACCAGGAATTGAAAGTGCCTCCCCACCCCCCCCGGCCCCCAACAAAAAAATAAACCGTTTAAAAAAATTAACACAAACCGTAGCAACAATAACCGAACTTGATTGCCACAACCCAATGTATTTACAACTGCGGCACAACCTGTGCTGTTTCACCCTTCGTCTCCCTCCTCCTTCCCGGCTCCTCGTCGAGGAGCAATAAAAAAACCAACATCACCGCGCAAATTCCGGCGGGCGTCATCCTCCCAGCAGCAACGGCGGCTTTTGGCTCGCCTTCGCACGGCGGTCACCGCATGCATCACCGTCGCGCGGCGGCGGCGGCGCTTCCAGACGCGCTGCTCCCGCGGGCCGTCTGGAACGCACCCTGCCGCCTTCAGGACTGCTTGCCGCCGCTGTTGTTTTCGTCCTTCAACGTGCGTGCCCGCCCGCAGCGCGATTTTGGGCGCCCAAAAACAAAAGCGTCCACCGCGCTTGTTGCTCGGCTACGGCGGGGTGGAGCCTCCCCTACCGCCCCCTCCGCCCCTGCCGCCGCCCCTACCGCCCCTACCGCCCCTACCGCCGCCCCCGCCGCCGCCCCCACGCTCCGTCCGCTCCCCGACTGCCGGTGGGAGCGGCAATCCCAGCAAAGCGGCGGCGGCGGCGGTGGAAGTTGGCGGGATGTTGAAGCGCACCGATCGGAACGGCTGCTTGGTGCCGCTGCCACCGCAGCTGGCTTTGAGGATGCTGCAGGGCGGCGCCGACGAGGTGGAGAGCCTCCCGGCGTCGTCGGCGGAACAGCGGCGCCTGATGACGACATTCCGCTCGTGCCAGGGTTCGTCGGGAGGAAGCGGCGGAAGCGGCGGAAGCGGAAGCGGCGGAAGCGGCGGAAGCAGGGGCTGTTGTCGCGGGTGCTTGGGTGCCGCCGCCGCCGCCGCCGCCGCCGGCTTCATGACCCTGCGGAGGTCGTGCTCGAAGTCGCGTTCGGTGGTGCTCACGATGGCGCCCCGCGAGTGGGCGTTGCTGATGAGGCTCTTCCAGTCCTCGATAACCTGCGGCGGTCGTCGGGGGTTACGTTCAGACGCCGGGCAAAGGGGTGGGGGGTTAGGGATGGTGGGGGCCCGGGGGGGGGGGGGGGGGGTCTGGATAGCCAAATTCAGCTCGTTGAACTAAAACGTGTGTGGGGACTCCGCTACTTACGACTACTCAACTTACGTACTGCAAACCCGGTCAGTATGTCCAGTTGCCTGTTCGGACCGAGAGTCGTAAGTTCAACAGCCGTGCAATAGATGGCGGTGGTGGCATCTACATCTGCAGAACGTGAAGAACCAGTGGCATCTACATCTGCTGAACGTGAAGAACCAGTGGCATCTACTTCTGCAGAACGTGAAGAACCAGTGGCATCTACATCTACAGAACGTGAAGAACCAGTGGCATCTACATCTGCAGAACGTGAAGAACCAGTGGCATCTACATCTGCAGAACGTGAAGAACCAGTGGAATCTACATCTACAGAACGTGAAGAACCAGTGGCATCTACATCTGCAGAACGTGAAGAACCAGTGGCATCTACTTCTGCAGAACGTGAGTAACCAGTGGCATCTACATCCACTGAACGTGAAGAACCAGTGGCATCCACATCTGCAGAACGTGAAGAACCAGTGGCATCTACATCTGCAGAACGTGAAGAACCAGTGGCATCTACATCTGCAGAACGTGAAGAACCAGTGGCATCTACATCTGCAGAACGTGAAGAACCAGTGGCATCCACATCTGCAGAACGTGAAGAACCAGTGGCATCTACATCTGCAGAACGTGAAGAACCAGTGGCATCTACATCTGCAGAACGGGAAGAACCAGTGGCATCTACATCTGCAGCACTTACACGAAAGATAACACAGATCTCCCGTATAGCTTTAGCAGACTTTTGGGGCAAGTGCTGTTAGTGAGTAGCATCTATGAAGGCCGGCACGGCACAAGAGGGGGTGAGAGGCCAGCACCACGCCCGGATGTCTTTGTCTCCCCAGTAATGACGTTTACTACACACAGCACCAGGTACTCATTTGAGGCTGAGTTGACACATACATACACACACACCACGCACACACTAACATCAACAACCGCCATTCGCCACTAAGTGGCGGTGACGTCACCACGACGCTTGTGCCAGGCTATGTGCACCTTGAGGCCACGTGAAGTGTCGAATGCCCGCTGGCAGGAGGTCACGGGGCAGACCCAAGTGCCACGGGTCGACTGACTGAGATGACTGGCTGATGCACCACCTGTGCCCCCTACTGTGCCAACCTGCTGTGCTTTAGCCACCCGGCGCTCCGCTCGTTGTTCTGAGCGTCGCTCCTCCGCCCTCCATTGTTGATGGAGGGCGACTGACTCCAACTGCCCAGCAGCGTCCTTCACGAGCCCCCTCCACAGAGGGCGATCTTGACACCGCTGGTACCAGTCATCGGCAAGTCCACTCAGCTCCACATACTCCTTTACCAGATCACTCCATCTCTTCTCTAGCCCGTGCCGCGCCTGTTTAGCCCCCTCTATCCAGGACAAACAAAAGCTGTTTAGGAATGCGGTGACTTGGCATGCGGGCTACATGGCCCAGCCAACGCAGCCTTGCCTGCTGGAGCTCACCAATGGGACTTTGTCTAGATCTTTCAAACATTTGTGAGCTCCTCATACAATCCAGCCTGGTTAAACCCAAGATGGATCATAGGCAGGCCAGCCTAAATGTTTCTAACCGGCGAAGATGTTCCATTAGGGGGGTCCACGTTTCACAAGCGTAGAGAAGGGAGGGAATGACTGTGGCCGAGAAGATCTGAAGCTTAGTGCGGAGCGACAGACCAGGTAGCTTCCACATAGCGTTACGCAACTGATGAAAAGATATTGCTGCTCGACTGATTCGGAGTGAGACCTCTGCTGTTAAACCGGAGCCGGTCATAAGCACTCTGCCCAGATATGGGAAACTCTCCACTCTCTCCACAACTGCCCCATCACCAATTGGGAGTTGTGGGGGTGGAGTGTCCGATGGTACAAAATACCCTGGCAGGTGCTTAGTTTTGGTGGGGCTGATAGTAAGGCCCCACCTCTTAGTGGCAAGCTCCAGGTTTAGCAGCAGCGCCTCCAACTCCTCCTCTGAGTATTTCGTTTGGGAGATCATCTCTGCCCGGTGCCTTTCCTGGTCTCAGACTCTGGATCGCCTTTAGTACTTCCTCAACAGATGGCACCTCAGCCAGTCACTTACAGGGGGTGACTTAAAATATTTGGGGCACCGCAGCCTCCGCAGGGTCATCCTCACTTTGCTCCACGATGTTTCCCATGTCGAGGGATTTCCCCTCCCCCAGGACTTCACAGAAATGCTCAGCAAATCTGCAAACCTGTTCCTGGGGGTCGGAGATTGGATCACCGTTTTTTCCCCTAATGATGGTTATAGGTGTGGCGCTGCAGGTAACTTTTTTTATGGAGGTAAATAGGGATTTGTGATCGCGGGCCATTGAGACAGACTCCATCTTCACAGCAACCTGCGACCACCACCCATCCTTGCAGCACCTCACGGCTCTCCGAACCTCAGAGCGAAGGCTGCGGTAAGCCGCCTCATTCTCTAACGTGGGATTCTGTAGCCTGTGACAGTGGGCCTGTCGCTTTTTCTCAACCATCCTCAACACCTTCTCTGTCAGCCAGGGTCTCCGGGGAGGTCTGGACCGCGTACCCAAAGCAGCCATTGCATCTGCATGAGTCGCAGTCCTAAACCTCGCCCATTTACCCTCGACATCAGGAGGAGTGGGGGACGATGCCAATGCCAGCCGCAAGCGATGATGAAATTCTCGCTTGCAACTTTCATCAGATAACTGAGACCAGGCCACCTTAGGTTGGAATGGGGTCCTGGGTGTACACCCACCACCGGAGTGGAAGAATGGCAGGCGCATCTTACAGATGACAAGTCGATGGTCAGAGGGCAGATCAGCTCCACGGTAGGTCCTGGTGTCAAGGACATGGGCCCGCATCCGCTGATCCGTCACTTTGTAGTCCGGCAGATGTTCTTGCTTGGACCCGGCATGCACCCATGATGTTGTGTGGATGCGCCAATGCCTGAACAGCGTGTTGGTAATTACAAGCCCATGGCCTGCACAAAAATCTAGCAGCCTCCTACCGTTGTTATTGAGCTGATCTGGCCTAGATGTTCTTGCTTGGACCCGGCATGCACCCATGATGTTGTGTGGATGCGCCAATGCCTGAACAGCGTGTTGGTAATTACAAGCCCATGGGCTGCACGAAAATCCAGCAGCCTCCTACCGTTGTTATTGAGCTGATCTGGCCTATGCCTTCCAATCACTCAAGACCAGGTGCCATTATCATGACCAACTCGGGCATTGAAGTCACCCAACCAGATGACTCTATCCCGAGGGGCAACTTTAGCCAGCACCTGTGACAGGAGGTAATAGAAGGCATCTGACTCATCGGCCTTGCATGCATCCCTCCACGGATGTTCGTCTTCGGTGGGGGCATAAGTCACCACGACCACCACTCCTGGCCTCCGGTTGATGGGAAGTAGCCTGAGGCTTACAGCTTTCCACACCTCACCGCCACGCTCCCACGCCCCCCCCCTTCATTCTTTTGTTCAGAAGAAGAGCCACTCCCTGTTGTTTGGCAGTCTCCTGCCCCGAGTAGATGACTGTCCACCTCTCATGGTGGCAGTAGCCAGAGCCGGTCCACCGGGCCTCCTGAATGGCACAGAGATCCAGGCGGGACCGGTCCAGCTCCCGACAGAGGAGTGGCAGCCTCTTCTCAGCAGTGAGCGAACATTCCACGTGGCCACACGAAGTGGCTTTTTGTCGTTTCTGGAGGAGCCCCGAGGGTAAAGATTCAATCTCCTGGCTCCGCCAAATGGGGTTTGGCCAGGAGACGTCATAGACGCCTGTCCCCCCCGTGGGGCCTCCGGCACCAGCTTATTAATCAGATATTTTAGATGCACACACACTAACATCACACACACATAAACACTAACATCACACACACACTAATACCATACACACGCACGCACACGCAACGCGCGTCTCGAGGAACCGACAACTTGCCTGGAGTGTTCGGAGGTGGCCCACGATGATGAGCGAGTACTTGGCGCGCGTGAGCGCCACATTTAGACGCTTGCGATCCGCCAGAAATCTGTTGGCGCGCGCACACACACAACAACAGCCGCCATTTGCCACTAGGTGGCGGTGACGTCACCACGGCGCCATTGCCAGGCCAGGTGCATTTTGATCCCCCGTGTAGCCTTAACAGGCTGTAGGGGCAAGTGCCGTTGGCGAGCACCTATGAAGGCCGGAACGGCACACGAAGGGGTGTGTGGCCAGCACCACGCCCGACCGCCTTTGTCTCCCCAGTGGCGATGTTGACTAAACACCGCACCAGGTACTCATTTGAGGCCGAGTCGACCTAGGGGAGGCCCGGGACCGGTTCAGATAATCGTCACTGTTGGCGTTGGCCGTGAGCGGGAATCGAACCCGGGTCGCCGGGTTCATAGCGCAGCGTAGCGCTAACCGCTACACCACCGCTCCCCATGACACACGCACGCACGCACGGACGTACAACATCTGTGACCTAATCCGCGAGGATCTGCGGGCATCCCGGGGAGACGCGCGTGCCGCCTGCGGGCCGAGATTCCGTACCCGATTCCCCTGGCGGAGGAGCTGTGCGCGCGCACGCACGTCACCACGATGTAGTCACGCTCCTGGCCCTGGAATCCCTCCACCGTGTTCACGTCCACGTGCCTGCGCCGGGGGACAACACGGCCAAGCACGCCATAACGTGGTTGCAGCGGTGCGTGCGGTAACGGTTCACGGTGCGCATTGTACCACGTTACAACGGCGGGCGTTTCCCCCGCTCTTAACCGGGGTCAAATTGATCTTGCCCGTAGCAATCTGGCAACTAGGCTGCACGTGGTCAACAGGCCTGACTCTCGATTTAAAGCCTTCGTGGCCGCAAGGGTTCATCTTCTTTGGTTCTTTCGGTAAAGTCACCACCACGTAGAATGGGAATAAAATAATAAATTGATAAAGTAAAGTAACGCGGTAAAATTCTCACGGCGTTTCGGGCCACAACACAAGCGGGCCTTCATCAGGTGAAGGGGACGAGACTGTCTGGAGGACAGCGCTGGAGCGAACACAGCCAAGCTCAGATCGCCACCTTTAAGCTGTGTGAGAAGAAACAAAGCGCCTTGACAAAGGAATTAGCATAGAATTCTATGCTAATTCCTTTTTTAGAATTCTATGCTAATTCCTTTGTCAAGGGGTGCCTCTGTGGATGTGTATGTTTTAACTTTAACATAGCCATTTCTGTGACCAGTCACAAGCTAATCACTCAGCCATTTCAATGCTAAATTCTATGCTAATTCCTTTGTCAAGGCGCTTTGTTTCTTCTCACACAGCTTAAAGGTCGTGATCTCAGCGTGGCTTTCTCACTCCAGCGCTGTCCTCCAGGCAGTCTCGTCCCCTTCACCTGATGAAGGCCACTTGTGTTGTGGCAGAAACGTCGTGAGAATATTATTGTGTTATTTTATTTTATCAAGTTATTATTTTATTCTCATTCTACGTGGTAGTGACTTTACCGAAAGAACCAAAGAAGAGGCCTGGCTCTGCCGATGAGACCCAGCAGGTCGGCGACTGGGGCGCAGAGTCTACTGCATACCCGGCAAGGTAGTTAACATTCCCCAGCCACCGTGCTGCTGATGATGATGATGAGAGAGAGAGACACGCAAATTCCAAATATACAGCAGCAGGTATCTTCAGGCTCGAAGATCGAACCCACGGCCTCCTGCACACCACGCGAGGGAGAAAGAACCTCTCCATGGCGAGGGAGTTCACATCTCGCCGGCGCTACCTGGCTCTTCCTCCGAGGCTGTCGGCCAGCATCTTCGCCATGAGGTGCTTCTGGGCCAGGTAGGGGGTGATGACTCCCAGCCAGCGATCCTCCGGACGCGACAGCATGAAGCTGATGAGATGTGCTGCCACCCGCGCCTCCACCCGGTTCACGTACGAGCTGCCGGCAGGGGCGAGGAGGTGGACGAGGTGGTGATGGTGGACGAGGTGGTAATGGTGGACGAGGTGGTGATGGTGGACGAGGTGGTGATGGTGGACGAGGTGATGGTGGACGGGGTGGTGATGGTGGACAAGGTGGTGATGGTGGACAAGGTGGTGATGGTGGATGAGGTGATGGTGGACGAGGTGGTGGTGGACGAGGTGATGGTGGACGAGGTGATGGTGGACGGGGTGGTGGTGGTGGACGAGGTGGTGATGGTGGACGAGGTGGTAATGGTGGACGAGGTGATGGTGGACGAGGTGGTAATGGTGGACGAGGTGGTAATGGTGGACGAGGTGGTGATGGTGGACGAGGTGGTGATGGTGGACGAGGTGGTGATGGTGGACGAGGTGATGGTGGACGGGGTGGTGATGGTGGACAAGGTGGTGATGGTGGACAAGGTGGTGATGGTGGATGAGGTGATGGTGGACGAGGTGGTGGTGGACGAGGTGATGGTGGACGAGGTGATGGTGGACGAGGTGGTGATGGTGGACGAGGTGATGGTGGACGAGGTGGTGGTGGACGAGGTGATGGTGGACGAGGTGATGGTGGACGAGGTGGTGATGGTGGACGAGGTGATGGTGGACGAGGTGATGGTGGACGAGGGGGTGATGGTGGACGAGGTGGTGATGGTGGACGAGGTGGTGATGGTGGACGAGGTGATGGTGGACGAGGTGGTGGTGGACGGGGTGGTGGTGGTGGATGAGGTGGTGGACGAGGTGGTGATGGTGAACGAGGTGATGGTGGACGAGGTGGTGGTGGACGAGGTGGTGGTGGACGAGGTGGTGATGGTGGACGAGGTGATGGTGGATGAGGTGGTGATGGTGGACGAGGTGGTGATGGTGGACGAGGTGGTGGTGGACGAGGTGATGGTGGATGAGGTGGTGATGGACGAGGTGATGGTGGACGAGGTGGTGATGGTGGACGAGGTGGTGATGGTGGACGAGGTGGTGATGGTGGACGAGGTGGTGATGGTGGATGAGGTGGATGAGGCGGATGACGAGGACGTGCGTGAGGAGTTGGACAGTGGGAGAAGCGAGAGAAGTGAAGGGGAGTCATGGGGAGGTGGAGAAAGGGAAAGAGAGAGGGAGAACTTCCATTTATTGTGACCAGGTAAGACCCCACTGAACGATTAGCCCTGACCTGGCCTCGCCCAACGAAGTTGCTCATCGTCATCAACGCGTGGAGATTTACAGCAGCAGCTAAATAACTCTCAACGCGTGGTGGTGATGTTGATTCTAAATGTGGAGGGGAAAAAGTCGAAGGACCCGGAGACAAAATTCAAGTGACCACGGGGAGAGAGACGCAGATTCCAACTATACAACAGCAGCAGCAGGCATCGTCAGGGTCAGGATCTAACCCACGACCTCCTGTGTACCAGGCGAGGTAGTCAACATCTCCTAGCCACCGCAAGTGGTGACCACTACAAGACACGTGGTGCTGATGGTGGTGCTGGTGGTGGTGGCGCTGGTTTGACAGCAGAGGTCTCACTACGAATCAGTCGAGGGGCATTATCTTTTCATCGGTTGCATAACGCTGTGTGGAAGCTACCTGGTCTGTCGCTCCGCACTAAGCTTCAGGTCTTCTTGGCCACGGTCATTCCCTCCCTTCTCTACGCTTGCGAAACGTGGACCCCCCTAATGGAACATCTTCGCTGGTTAGAAACATTTAGGCTGGCCTGCCTACGATCCATCCTGGGTTTAACCAGACTGGATTGTGTGAGGAGCTCACAAATCCTTGAAAGATTTGGACAAAGTCCTATCAGTGAGCTCCTCCGGCAGGCAAGGCTGCGTTGGCTGGGTCATGTAGCCCGCATGCCCAGCCACCGCATGCCGAAACAGCTTTTGTTTGGCCCGATAGAGGGGGCTAAACGGGCGCGGCACGGGCTAGAGAAGAGATGGAGTGATGTGGTACAGGAGGACGTGGAGCTGAGTGGACTTGCCGATGACTGGTACAAGCGGTGTCAAGATCAGTCTCCGTGGAGGAGGCTCGTGAAGGACGCTACTACTGGGCAGTTGGAAGCAGTCGCCCTCCAACGGAGGGCAGAAGAGCGATGCTCACAACAACGAGCGGAGCACCGGGTAGCTAAATCACAGCAAGTTGGCACAGTAAGGAGCACAAGTG